>CP139509.1:360584430-361019954 GCA_021014915.2 Artemisia tridentata subsp. tridentata | reverse complement strand
GATTTCACTTGTTGAAACAAGCATCCAAGATACACAGCACCATTGCCTCTTATAATTCCTCCATCCAAGGAAATTGCACCATCTTTTATTCAAGATACTGCTATTGTTCAAGACAAAAAAGATGATGTTATTGCTGAAAGAGATTCACAGAAGGTAGATAAGTTAGACAGAATAATCTTGAAGAACAAAGGAAAGCTCAGATCAAGAGTCTGACTATGAAGTGTTTGAAAGATCCTCATAATCAAAATTTAATTAAGAAGAAACATGTTGATTAGGGAATCACATGTTTAGGGGAGGATTGTTGGGAATTAAATATTCTGAAGATTAGTATTGGGAATTACAAGTTCACAAAGTTAGTACTGCTGAGAAGAATACACTAACAGTTCCTACTGCTAGTGTATATCTAAAGCCTCTCAAGTTATAACTAACAGTACTAACTGAAGTTAGTACTGCTAGTAAAAAGAAGGTACTGCTAGTTGATCCTACTGCTGGTGTAACTTATACTACTGCTGGATGGATAAGTGTCACGTTTACTACTGCTGGTTGGATAAGTATAAAAAGATATTTGTGTATAAAAGTCAAGTATATACGGTAGATAATATCTTTGATTTGTAGTCAGTCAAACAAGTTGTAAACATAGATACATGTTGTATCTTAACTACTGACACACTCAACATAAGCTAGCAAGTAGTTCGACAAGACTTATCATAATTGTAATGATCTCCTTTGTTTGTATAAAAGGGAGATCTTAGACTATATATTGTGAGACTTAGATTTGTGCCAAAAAAGAACTTGAATATCTGTTAAGAGAAAAGAACAAACACAACAATATCACAAGTCATAGAAACATTAAGATTCAAGGTTTTGTAACCCTAGTGATAGTGAAGATCACTCGTATTATTTTGAATAATATTGAATCGTTTGGTGATAAACTTTCTTTGTTCATTGTTCAATAACAAATATAACTGTTCCATTTCCATATCCAAATAACCTTCCAAGTGTGGTTAAGTAGATTCCACATACTTAATCATATTAACTCAAACATATCATATACACAAAGTTACAAAGGACTAACACCCTTTCAGTGTAACGCATCCTCGCATCATCAATGGAACTCCTTTCAATCTGTCCTATTACATAGTCAAAATAATGGCTAGTGTGTTCTGAATCGACAACATGGTGCTCCTTTATGCAATGCTTCTCACTCGTCTCTCAAGGTTCGTGAATGGAATGCAACCTTCTCCTATGAACAATGATCATTTTCTTTGTGATCATGTGATGGTACCTCTAACCGACGGACGAACAAAGAGGTTATTGGTTGATGGAAAGAGGCCACATCCTCCCACCAAATTTTATGATATAGTTGAAGTTGAAGTTGATCCTAACGACCCAATCCAAAACTATCAACTCAATCCCATAACCTACATTGATCAACTTCTGAGAATTCACAATGAAACCCAGGAGTTCAAACAAATAAAAGGTATGTTTAAGTGTCTTACTCACTACATATCTAGCATGGGAAAGAGGAAGAGGTGAAGAGAAAATGAATGTTGTTGGTTAATACTTAAAATAATTTGGTGAATGTTCTTCTAACACAGTTTCATTTTTATGTCTCTTGAAACATGTAACTTTGGTAATACTTTGTCCACAACGTATGGTTATGCTAGATGATAGCATGATGGATAAAACTCTAACATTTGTAGTTTCTCTAATTACTTTCTAGGAAATTTTACCACTTTTGATCATATATCAAAAGTCGGTCATTATCTCATTTGATTATCTTAATGTGCTCCTTAAGTGTCATACTTGTTGTATCAGTAGTATATCCATATCTAAATGTTGCCTGAATTATTAGATCCTATATTCGACAAGTGAGCAAACTTCTACGAACTTACTGTGAAAGAAACTATCTCATAAGCCGGATCCCTTAGTTATAACTAGCCGGATCCCTTTTAGAAAGGATCCGGAGGATCTGGGCATACAGAATGAAATTTTATACCACCTCTTATCACCCTCAACCATTCTAACCTTAGTACACTAGTTATCCATCTCCTATTAGTCACATTTGAGTTGATCTTAAGGTTAGTAGCTCTTTTGATCTCTTAGGATTAACTTAAGTTTCCTCCGAGATGTTTATGATTTATCATCTTCAAAATAACCACCTTTTCTCAGTACCACTTTTTGCATCACCTCCCTCTGATCATTATACACTTACCTACAATTTAAGTAAATTTTTAACAAATTTATTTCCACTAACTCTACCTCAAAATACTCTAAAACCAATTTTTTAATTCTTATGATTTTTAAAGAATTTTTAAATTTTTCATACAACCTTTCCCTGAAACCTACAAATAATTAACACTTAGTGGTATGATTCTCTTAACTCATATTCACTTATTAACCTACTTTAGATCTCTTTCTCCTCACTAAAGACCATTAATGGCAACCCCTCATCATTAGTCTTAAACCACTCAGGATTTTCTCTTTTAAGACACCCTCTCACATTCACTACACCAGGAAACATAGGGCTGCTATAGTTTAATCATAATCATTTTTCTCTCACACCTGATCTGTTAGCCAGATCCCTCAGCTAAAGCTAGCCGGATCCCTTTTGAAAAGGATCCGTTGGATCCGGGCAAACAGACACAGGTTTGATCATGTAAAACCTTCCAAAACTCAACTTTATCCACTCAAACACTCCACATTGCCTTTAATATATCTCCTAGAAGATTGTATCACTGTAGTTAACCTTGATGCATGCATATCATTGCAATTCAAAGGATTTTAGTGGTTTGGGCTTTAATTACCATACTTGATCCTTCACTATTTAAACCACTTGTGTTTGTGCTTCCAAACCACACCTAAACAAATCATCTTCTACTGTAGACTTACCTTTTAAACTTACCTAAAAACATGACTAAGGCACCAAGTGCAAGATCATCCACTAGGAGTCCACCAAGAAAAACCGCGTGAATTGTATATGAAATATCCTCAACCGAAGCCTCACCCATTAAAGCACCTTCTAGTAGAACACCTCTCTAGGGGGCGGCAACTAAAGAGGCAGCGAGAGTGAGCGCAATTGCAGGAATAGGTTGACTTTCTTCCTCCTTCAAATGAGCCAACTCCACCACAACTTGCTTCCACCAAAACAACCTCACCACAACCTACTCCTCTTGAACCAACACCTATCTCAACTCAACCCATACAAGCCTCACCTCTTCAACCTCAAATCCTTTCCTTTACCACACCTCCTACCTCTCCTCATCCATTCTTGAACTCATTAGAGGACCTACCTCCTAGAACCTTTAATCCACCACCATTGCCCACATTCTCATCAATTGAGAGATTGTCAACTCAACCACCATCCCATCACCTAGATGTTGACATAAACATACCACTACCCATAGTAAACTTGCTTTCCTCTCCTCCACCCTCAAATGGCCCATTTTGGGTTATGAGAAGATATTAACCATCTCAACCACTTTAACCAAACAATGACACACTTCCACCCACACGTACTTCTCTACCAACATCCGTGGTACATCCACAACCTCCATAACTAGAGCCATTCACCTCAAACATACTTCTACAACCTTTTTTCTTAGAACCAACATCACAACAACCAAGTCACAATGATACTTGTCATCATTGTCAACATGTCCAAACCTTAGTTCATGAACTACGTGATAAAGTACATTTCATGTTCTACCATCTCCTTGAACATCTTGAAGACGTCACCAAACCTAACCTTCTCGAAAAACCTTGAAGTGCAAGCACAAGTGGTCTCCTTATTCTTACGTCTTAGGCTTAACTTTTGTTACTAGGACATTTTCATGTTAAGATTTTTTTTCTTAGTTTTTAGAGATTTGACCATTGTTGTATCATTTCTCTTATGTTTATTAAATGAATCTTCATGACTATGTGCTTATGTGAACATGATTGGTGTGATTAATACTTGTTTTCATCCTTTTTTCTACTCTTTACTGCTGCTAACATGTTACAGGTAAGCCGAATCCCTCATTTTATACTAGGCGGATCCCTTCTGAGAAGGATCCCGGGGATCCGGGCATACAGAGGACTAACAAATTTTTTATGCAGCCAAACTTTCGACAAAAGGGACAACATATACTTGTTTTCTAACCATTGTTTTGTAGATTTTCAAAAATACACATGGAGCACTCGACGCCCTCAATGAGGGGGAGCTTTCTTCCAGGCAAAAACATTGCAAATAATTTGCAATGATCACGTTTAGTCATCCTAATTACTTGATGCACTCATGAAGAGGGAGCAAACGTCAGGGGGAGCAACTAAGCACTTTTTACCCTCTTTGCTCCATATTTACATCTTTATTAAAACTTGCACTCGGGTTAGTTTCTTTTCGACACTCTTTTTGTTTCGACAAAAAGGGGGAGAAAAGTGTAAAAGCTTAAATTCAAACTTACGAATTTTATTCTTTTACTTAAAATAATTCTATGTTTTGTCATCAACAAAAAGGAGGAGATTGTTAATACAAATAAACCTTAAAAAAGTTTATTTATATTACGATCTTCTAATGTTTTGTCGATAACAAACATAAAATCATTTTAACGAGATAGATACAATATATAACGCTTTGAGCCAAAAGCTTACTAACTCATTTCATTAAACAAATAAACCTGAAACATATTTAGTTAGCAAGTTCACATAAAACCAAAACCATTTTATAAAAACACTTAAGTAAACTAGTTACTTATATTTTATACAATACATGCTACTTGTAAATTAAGTATAAAAGACTTGGACTATCCATAACCCAAAAACCAAGCCCATAAACCATAACCCATGAAGCTTGACCCATAACCCATGACACATTGCATGACATCATGCATGACATCCAAAATGTGTAAAACCCATAACCCATGACCCAAAGTCCATAACCCATAACCCAAAGTCCATGACCCATGACCGAAAGATGTCTTTGACATCAGGCATGACATCATCTATCCATGGATCATAACCCATAACTCATAACCCAAAACCTGGAAATGTAACCCAAAATCCGAACTATTGATACCAGATAGCCGGATCCCTTGGATTACACTGGCCGGATCCCTTTGGGAAGGGATCCGTTGGATTCGGGTGAACAGTGGACAATTTTCCTATAAATAGTGAGCCATTTCTCTCTTGCTTCTCACCCCTTTTAGACATACCCTCTCTTTATGTTCTAAACTCTCTAACCAAAGATCCAAGGATCTTTCTATGTAGTCTTTCTTTGTGATTCTCTAGGTTCCTTCTAAAAGGCGAGATCACGACCTCTTAAAGACTTGCAAGCTCGTGATATGAGTTGCTAGGATTCTTCTCCTCTAAGACCACATAAGTGCATCTTGTTCTTTCTTCTTCTCAAAAGGGTGCTGTAGATATGTTGAGTCGTTAGGTGTAAAAGGACGTTGGATCCTTTAGTCATGTTGTGCTAGTTGTGTTAGTTTGTACGCCGTGCTAAGGACCCGGTATCTAGCCTTGTACCGGATAAAGTGTAGGCGACGAAGGTTTGGCTTTACCTCGTGGACAAGCCCGGTATCTAGCTTTGTACCTGACAAAGTGTAAGCGATGTTGTGAAGGCTTCTCCGCCAAGTGAAAGGAGTTTGTGTTGTGAAGTGTTTACGAACTATCGAGTAGGTGACTCAGGGAGTGGAGTAGGGAAAGGAAGGTGGCCTTGTAGCCGAACCACTATAAATACTTGTGTTATGGTTGTGTCTCTCTATCTCTCTCTCGTAGTTTAGTTTTATATGCTTTACTACTATCAATATCCAACACATCAAAACTAGATTGACATAAGTCGATCTATAAGTTTTAAAAAAGAAGTTTTAATCGGTAAAACTATTCAACCCCCCTTCTAGTTTTCTATAAGGTATTTTGCTCTTATGATGAGTTCAACAAAAGGGTTAAAACGGGTGGTCGACAATTCAAATGTGATAAGTTGATAAACGCACACAATTTAACACATATGGGCTATTTAGGTTAAATCCTAAAATATTGCCCTCTTAAATTCTCTATTCCAATTACACTGAGAAAACTCAATGTAATACTCATCATTATGGTCTTGCAATGATATACAGGCCAAGTTCTAAAGTCTATATCAACTACCAGCACACTCAATTTTCAGTGGCTTTAGGTAATATGAGAAAACAGAATGGTTATATCCTCACCAATGGAAATATGGGTATGTGTGCTCCACTAAGATCTATTCTAGTTAAGGTATGAAAAACATGTCAAAATTTTAAAATGGCATAATCTTTCATAAAAACTAGAAAATGAAGGTATGCATAATCAAGAGGGTTCAATTCTGCGCATCAAATAAGTTCTAATCCCTTCCCCCCCACTTGATATAGACAATATGCACAAAGTAAAAGGGAGAAAATGGAACGGAAGACTCCCCTGGAATTGCTCGGTATGATCGGTGATCCATGTAAGCAAACATGTCCCGTACAAAGTTTCTAGAGCAAAATCCATTACCCTGAATACACTTAACAAACCATCACGACCATCATACTAGAAAGATAAAATACAAATAAAAAAAAAATTAAAACCTAACTCACTTTCGTAGGAATCACTATTGCATTTAGCGTATGCAACAAGCCTTTAAACCCCCCAGTATCCGAGTGAACGAGTTGTAATCTCGTGAGGTTTTCCAGGGAACACACCCACAAAGTTCAAAAATGAATTACAAGGTTTGGTGATGTATTTAGAAAATCGTTTTCAGAAGTGAATACGGCGTAAGAGGATAGATACCTCTACGCCGTATATAAGTTGACCTGTTCATTGATTTCATTCAGAAGAGGATTACGGCGTATACATAGGAGTGTTGTACGACATATATGAAGATAGTTAAAAACTGTTTTACCCAGAAATAATTTACGGCGTAGCCAGGGATTGTCCCTGCGCCGTATACAATCCTGGAAAAAAAAATCATTTCCCCCAAATTTTGCTAAGTTAAACGGGGACTTACCTAGGCTCTTTTTCCATTCCTTCAGCTGTTACAACCTGCAAAAATGAGAATAAAACATACCAAACCAAACACAAATCCGAAATCTACACTAAAACGCCCCGGTTTGTTAATTGTCCAAGACCATTGATCACATCTTCCTTCAAGAACTATTCAAGAATCGTTCTGGTCTAATTTAATCCTATAATCAAAGACAAACAAACAAAACCCAAGCATAAAATCATAGAAATAAAATTAAAAACAAAACATGAATAAAAAATTAGCATTGGGTGCCTCCCACGAATCGTTTGTTTTTATTTGAGTCACGAGCTTGACTCCACTCTCATTTATTAAGTAAAAGGGTGTTCATCCCCTCACTTGAAATCAAGTTCAGATGATAGTCACAAAATACACCATACGGGTGTACATTTGCCACGGGGGTAGGGAAATGATGAATTAAAATGATACCTTAAAGGAGATGTCATTTCCCTCCTTATCTTACCCGATGTGGTTGATGCATTTGATGACTCGAACACTCCAAATGAGGGACTCATTTTTTGAGTATGAATGAATGGCTCAAACTCTTCATTTGGATCCACGATCGAAAGCACCTTCATCTCTGTAAAGGTTGATAGAGGGTCTTTTCCAAGTAGTCGTTCGAGCTCCTCTACATCCTTTACATGGTCATATTCGGCTTCCTCTTCAATCACGGAAATGTCCAAGATCTTGTTTCTGAATTCCTTTGAGAGCTCAACCAAGATCGAGTTAGTAGTCGTTGCTACATAACTACTATCAGGTGGTGCGATGGCATGGTTTATGAGGTCAAAGGTTGCACCACTTCACCCACGATTTCAACAAGTTGTTTAGAAACACAATCAATATCATTATTATTAGGAATAAAAGAATGGTTAGAAATGTTACCATGATGTTTTGTCCTTGATTCCACATTAGCTTGTGAAATTGCTTCTTCAAACCGTAAGCTTATCGCATCCATCTTCTTTAACTGCTCTTTGCTTGGTTCTTCTTTCCTAACAACCTTCAAATGATTAGGGAATGGAGTCGGTAGCATGTACGGTTGTATCACCGGTTTTGGGTTAGGTACAACTTGCATGATAGGTGTTAGTAACCGTTTAAGCCTTTCTACGTCCTCGATCTTTATATCCCAAATTTCTTCCATATTCCCCCTCATCACATTCTTCCACCATTTTCACATATTCTTGCACGTTTCACTCATTTACCACGGCTTCAACATATCTCGTTTGTTTCTCAATCCTTTCCAATGTTGCGGCCTTTTATTTACATCGCTCGTCATAACGTGCAACCTATTCGTTCCTTTCCATGGCGGCAATTTATCTATCACTCTTAATCTTCTCAGTCATGTACTCCAAGTGATACTTCAAGCGATCCATTTTAACTTGAAATACACAAACAAGGAATACCAAGAAGTAAAGAGAAGGGGGGAAATTTGTACTAAAAATTAAATGTCTAACATAAAGAAATCAAAAACCTAACAAAGAATAAAAACCTAAAAATGAAAATAAATACCTCAAATTATAAACCTAGCAATAACTCCCCGATAGCGACGCCAAAAACTTGATGCGTGAGATCAAGTCTTAAATTTATAGTACTCTAAACTACCTATGATCTACACATACTAACGGGAAGTGTACTCGGTCATACATAGTGTATCTTAAGCAAGTACGAGGTCGTCCCAAGAGCTATTTTGTGGTCTACACATTTGAGGCTAACTAATCCTAATCTAGAAAGCACTTAAATGTCACGGTTGTGCTTTAGATCCACGCGATCGCTTAAAAGTAATAATAAAACTAATTAACAAAATGAAAGAAATGGTGGATGCAATTCAAGGGAAAAAGGCAGTGTTAACCTCGTCAGCTTCTTATGAATCACTTCTATAATCCTCAAGTGCAATGTCTATTTATCAATTCTCTTAGAGGCATCTAGAGTCGTTAGGCCTGATTTTTTAGTCGTGACACTAACATATGATTCCTGAATACCTAATCTTGTGTGAGGAATTAACCTATTTTGTTCACATTCATTAAGCCTTCCAACTAATCTGGGAAGATATACCTATGTGTTTCCCACTAACACCCGACACTATAACTAGTCAGGTCACAGATATCGACTTACACCCTTATCATGAATTACTCATGCTAAGGCGTAAGGGTCTTGGGGTATAACACCCAATGCTAATGGGTTACCAACTCACTAGCACAGCTCGCACTCCTTAACTAGTTACTCCTACTATGGGTCATACAATGATCATGATCTGACAATTGCTAAGGAATGATCATCCTATAGTCAATTGTGCACGCTAGGATTCAGATGGTCACCTACTTCCAAGTATACACTCAACCTAAGATTTGTAACTAGTGTCAGAATTCAAGGTTCTTAGGCACACACAAACTATCCAAAAGAATCAATAAATAAACAAGAGAATCATAAAAGAGAAATCATAATTTCATAACGAGGCTAACACAAATGGTATTAGCCGAATATCATGGTTTGGAGATCAAGAAAAATATATGAATCCATAATAATGGTAAACATGGTGTTTTAATAATTAAACCAAATCGAACTAATGATGATGATTAATTGTAATGTCTTCTCCTTTTGAAAGCAGCTTGAAACTATTGATTTTCATCCTTCACTAAACCCTAAATCGCCTCTAGGGTCACACACACTTTATGGGTGAGTTGGAGCTTGTATTTATAGGCTTTACCTAATGTTGGTTCATCTACAGCGTAGATGTAAGTGAGCATCTACGTCTCATACTCATTCTGACCCAAAAACATCCTCTACACAAGTTCATTACGCCATAGCTCAAAACGATTCATATACGCCGTAAAGATCATTGAATTGTGATTTTTCAATTGTGATTCAGGCTTAGATCAAAACATGGATGTTGTAGATATATCTTTCCTCTTTCGGTGGCCACTTGAATCACCTAAAAAGAAGCTTGTATGAAGAAGTTATAGTCAAATTACTAAAGCACCATTTCTAGGATATCCTGTAAACATTTCTTCAACTTTCGGCTTCGTTTCTTCACTTGATTCTTTCACGAGACTTCCATAATCAACTCTTGATCACAAGTCACTTGTTACTTGAATGTTTTATAATTATAATCCTCCAACGGACTTGCAATCTTCACGTTACAATTCTTTGAAGCCTTCACCTTGGTTATGGCGTAACCAATATGGGCTTGTTACGCCGTAGTGGTCTTGATTTCTTCAATAGTAAACCAAGTCTTCATTGTTGATCCCAGTTGAGCTTAACGATCTTATTAATTACTTTAGATAAATCTAAAGCAATCGGTATAGAAACTGATCTTGAATTGTATATCAAATATTATGCGAAACTTAATATTTGATCTTAAGAAGAATTAAACACAAAACGAATTCTCAAACAACACTTCAATATATTAATACGATTGCTCAATAGCAATAGGGTTACAAGAAACCTTGAAGTGTAAACAATAATGATACGTATATCTAACCTAACCCTAGATCCTCCTTTTATAGCGTAAGGAGTCCTAGTCGGTTTACAAGACTTTCTACACAAGAAAAATATCTTACGTATCTTTTCTATACTTATCCTTAACATACTATACATATCTAATAAGCAGCAGAGTAACTAGTCTAGCAGCAGAGTCTTCGTGGGCTAGCAGCAGAGTTACACTTTGCTTATTCTTCAAAACCAGCAGAGTCATAAACAGCAGAGTCATTGTGCTAATCAGCAGAGTTACATAACTGTTCAGCAGAGTTATGTTTCTCGAATCAGCAGCATCTTTTAGACCCAACAATCCTCCCCTAAACTTGATATTTTTCTTCAAAAATCATCAAGTTTCTTTCAAACCCAGCTAATCACCAGGAGGATGTTTCCAAACACTTTACTGTTTTGAGGTCTTTGATTCCAACACTTTTCTATACCTCTCTACTAACTCAAAAGCTTGATGATCTGATAAGAATGGTCTTTGCAAACTCAACATTCCAGGTTGTAACATGTTAGTCAGAAGAGCAGTATTCTTGAACACAGGATAATCTTTCTCTGTTAACATGTACAAACACAAACCATCACCTCCAGTCAATGCATGTACTCCACATGATTGATATAGATACCATCTAATAAATCTGCTTGAACTAATCACATTCTTCCAATCAAGACTTCTTTCATCAGGTTCAAACATATTCTTCAAATAGTAATAGTTGAGTCTTTCATGCACTACCTCTGGTCTAGTATCACCATAATTCATCTTGTAAAGATTCCAGAGTTGTATAATATCATCCCTATCCATGTAGTGCAACATTTGAGAAAAACTGATATATCCCACACTTGAACCATTTGATCTCTTAATCACCCAGCATGCTTGACTACCATCTAGAACATCATGTGAGTATGAAATGATTGGGTATTTTGTTGACAAAGGAAATTCATTAAGTAACTCAGGTTCTTCTTGAGGTTTATGAATTGTGAGATCCATAATCCCTTTCATATCATCTGCAGTCACTTCTTCAAAATTATGCTCATCAGTCACTTCTTCTTTCTCAGAAACACTATCCTCTTTCTCTGAATCACTCATCAATACTGACTGAGTTCTTTTCTTCTTCCTACCCACCTGTTTTACTTTCCTCCTATATCTTTTTACACCAACAGTAGGTTCAGGCTTTTTCTCTGCAACTACATTCTCTTTCTCTTTCTCTTTCTCATTCTCAGCATCTGATACTTTGGCCATTTTAGCAGTAGACTCAGGATTCATATAAGCATTTGATGCTACTTTGATTCTTGTCAACTCTTTGATCTCATCATCAGTTAAGGGTTTAAAATTCCTGTCCATCTCTTTCTTAGCAGCCTCAAACTTCTGCTTGACTTCTTCATTAGAGTATGGCTTCAACTCCTTCAATTTCCAACCCTTCATATTCCTCAGATATTGCTCATGAAGAGTTCTCTCTTGCCTTGCAGTTGGTGGTCTATTCACCTTTTTATTCTTTCTTGCAACCAGAAGCCTTTTCTTATTCTGCACAATAGCTTGATGAATCCAGTCATTAACACCTTCATCTGTAAAAACATCATCCATCTCTACTTTCACTTTCTCCCAGTCCATAGCAGCTTTACATCTTGCCTGCTCATTTTCCCATGCAGCCACTTTGGCTTCAACTTCAGATTGTTTCTCAGATTGTTGCTTTTGTATCTCCATTGCTTTATCATACTCAGCTTTTTCTTCATCAGCAACTCTCTGAGCTTCTTCTGCATCCCACCTTTCTTGCAAATGTCTAGGCCATACCTCAATTGGAACTTCATTAGGATCAGGATAAGGTTCAAGTTCTTCCACCATTTTCATCTTGCCCTTACCCTTGTAGGTAGGTGTTTGAACAGGTTTTCTTGTTTGCACAGGTTCTTGGATGACAACTCCTTTAGCTTTAGGTCTTGAGACAGTCACTTGTGTTGGTTTTGTTAAACTTTGAGCAGCTGGTTGTGATTGTGGTTCAGGTTGTGATGGTGTAGGTGTTTTGTTTCCAAGGTTAAGCAATACTTGAGCTAAGGGCATTGTGTCTTCATCTAAATCACCAGCAGAGTGATGTAACCCATCAGCAGCATTGTTTCTCCCATCAGCAGAAAGTTCTGCATTAACAGCAGAGTCAACCTCCCCTGAATTCTTTAATACCTCCCCTGAACCTGCTGCATCCTTCTGATCATTCCTCCCCTGTTTGGAAGCATCCTCTTCCAAACATGGTTTGGAACCTTTCTTCAACCTCCCCTCAAGATGAGTAACCCTGAGCTTAAGTCTTCTTATCTCAGCACCTTGAGAAGCTTTGACTGTCGATAACTCCTTTCTTAAACCAAGAACCTCCTGTGACAATTTTGTACATGTATCCGTCAATTCCTTAAATTGTTTCATGATATCCTCACAACTTCGGTCTGTGTTACCTGACCCGAGAGGTTGATCACTGGAATTGGCATTTTGTACAGGGGTTTTAACCGTCAAATCCTCTTTTCCAAGTTCAATGCTAGCCTCAACACTTCAACCTGTGTGACCTGGTCCGAGAGGTGTATCATTGGCATTGTCAATATGTACATCAGTGTCCATCAATTCATTTGTTTCAACCCTGTCCTCATCACTTCGAGATGTGTTACCTTCTCCGAGAGGTGAATCTTTGGACACAAACTCAGTCTCAACCCTAGGTTGAACAGCTGAGCCCCCCAAATTAGCCATTTGGCTGGGGTTACCATCAGTTGTATTAGGTTCTTGAGAACCTTCTACAAACGATGTTGCCATGGTTGAGGTCTTAGTTATGTTAGCACTGTCCTGTTCAACTACTAAGTTGAAAACAGTAGTGCCAGCCTCTTCCATCATGGTACCTCCATCACCTGTACCAGCCTCATCTGCATCCATACTGACATTGGCCTGAGGTTGCACAATGTCCTCTTGTTGTGAAGTCCTAGGTGATTGGGTATGATGGGGTTCAGTGGATGATGAAACATTCAAACTTGTTGATGAGGATGTGTGATGGGAAGCTGTGGGAGTTCCAGCCTCTTCATCCTCATTCACTGCAGCCACAATATTCAAGATGTGTTCAGTTAGGGGAGTTATAGCACCAGAAAAACCTTTCCCAGGTTTCTTCAGAAAAGCAAACATCTTGATAGCCATCCTGCTACTAGGCTCAATATAGGTATGTGCCAAGGGTTCTCTTAGTTGATTATTAATAATAAGTTGCAAAAACCTTGGATACAAATAAAACTTCTTCTTAACAAACTTCTTCATACCCTCAAAAATCATTGAAGAAAAATCAAATGGTTGCCCAGTAGCCAAACAAACTAAGGAAATAGCTTGAGGAGCACTAAACTCATTCCATCCTCCTACTTTGGGAAACAAGCAGTGTTGTAGAGTATGTAACAAAAACTTCCAATGTGGACAGAGCAGACCTTTATAAAAAGTACCAGTATTTTCAGGCCTCTCATACCCAATTCCCTCAAGCTCAGTTAAAATATCCTCAGTGGTAAAAGTAGGTGGTGTTGGAATACCTGATAGACGAAGGGTTCTCTTAATTGTTGTCTCACTAACCACAATAGTTTCTCCATCTACACTACCTATTAACCTTTCCTCCCCGTCAAGGTTATCTAGCTTAACAGTGGACCAATACTGGTGCATATGTGATTTAATAATAGGTGGGTCAACTGTTAAAGCATACCTTAGTCTAGAAGCACTAAGAAAATCCATAACTTCATGAAATCCGGCAGCTACAGAAACCTTACTAAGAAATGCAATCTGATTATGTTCTTCCGGAAACTTTCGTTGAGCCATTATGATTTGGGGGTTTTGGATATTATGATATGAAGTAATGTTCTTGGAAGAGAATCGAATAGAATTTTGAGCAATTAAAAGTTAATGAGATCGAAATGGTGTGTGAGACCGTTTGGATCTAATTAGGTTTTAAGGCGCGCCAAAATTTTCAATAATACCCCTTCACTTTCAAACTCAACAGCAGAGTAACGAAAGGTTTGACTAAAAGTCAACTTTTCCCAAAAACGCCAAATTTAATCCCCCAAGCTGCTTAAATACCATACCAACTCATCATTAAATTCTATAAATCCCTCATTCGCTTAACAAATCCCCAATTTCACAAACCCTAACACAAAATCAACGAATCATGAGTTCATCCAAGGCTCCAATCATCGACATATCATCAGATTCATCTTCAGACGATTCACAAGGATGGGCAAATTACTTTCCACCAAGTGCATCGTCATCACAACAAAAAGGTAAAGCAGTTGTGGAAGAAGAATACTCTGACCCACTTCCATCAACACCATCTTCCTTTGTAGATTCAAGCGATGATGAAGAAACAAAAGCATGGCCAAAATCAATGACATTCTACCAAGGTGCCTGGGAAATCGATCCTCCGCAACATCCTTTGACCGCTGAGCTTCAGAGGCAAATGGAGAAGGCGGTTGCTGCTTTTGGTAAGAGTGTTGATCCTCCTCGTCCAAAGCCAAGTACGGTTGAGCAGAAACCCCCTGTTCCAAAGAAGAAGAAGCAGAAGAAACAAGCTCCATCTACAAGCCAACAGCAGAGTCCACCACCAAGACCAGTGGTACTTGCACTTCCTTGCAAGCAAGTGTCTGAACGTATGGGAACCAGAGGACCTCGCAGCAAGGTTATGCCTGACTTGGGATAAGTTTGTTTATGTTGTGAAAACTTGGGTCTTTTTGTCTTATGAACTTGTTTTGAATAGCATGGATGTATGAAAACTGGATGATGTACTTTTGCCTTTATTATCAATGAACTTTCTCTTTCCATGCTTTACTTGATTGTGTATGTATGTATATCTGCAATAAGGTTAGTAGAACACCACAAACACAAGCAAGAGTATTTCATAATAGCAGCAGAGTAGGCATAGCAACAAACAACTAACCAGCAAACAAGTTAAGAAACAGCAAATGATGACTAAACACCAGATATTGACTAAACAGCAGCACAAAACCTTTACAAAATTTTACAAAAACATACAGAGATAAGATGTTTAAAGATTTAAAGATTGATCATGCCAATACTAGCAACTAAAAATTGAAACCTACTTATATCAAAACTTTTGGTAAGTAGATCAACAACATTATTGTCAGTATGTATTTTAACCACTTGAATTAACTTTTTCTCATAACAATCTCTAACAAAATGATGTCTTATCTCTATGTGTTTTGTTTTTGAATGAAAAACAGGATTTTTGATAATACACATTGTGCTGTTGTTGTCAATATAAATTTTGGTGTTCATGAAATTGTACCCATAATCCAGCAGTTGATTCTGAATCCAGAGCATTTGTCCACAGTAGCTAGAAGCAGCAACATATTCTGCTTCAGTTGTTGAGTTAGCCACAATAGTCTGTTTCTTGCATTGCCATGAGATTAACCTATGACCAAGGTACTGACAGCCTCTAGTGGTTAACTTTCTATCCATAGTAGCTCCAGCATAGTCACTATCTGAGTATGCTATCAAGTCAAAGGGTGAATTATTAGGATACCAAAGGCCCAATTTAGGTTGACCCTTTAGATACCTAAAAATTCTTTTGACTACTTCCAAGTGTGAAACTTTTGGGGACACTTGAAATCTAGCACAAGCACACACAGAAAACATGATATCTGGCCTTGAAGCAGTCAGATACATCAATGATCCAATCATTGATCTATACAAATGTACATCAACCTCTTCCCCATCTTCATCCTTGATCAAAGGTTTGTTTTTATCCATTGGAGTCTTTGCTGCCTTCACATCCTTGAAGCCAAATTTCTTCAACATATCAGCCACATACTTGTCTTGGCTAATAAAAATCCCATCTGATTTCTGCTTAACTTGAAGTCCCAAGAAGAAAGTGAGTTCACCCATAGAACTCATCTCAAACCTGTTGTGCATTAGCTTTTCAAATCCTTCACATAACACCTTATTTGTAGACCCAAAAATGATATCATCTGCATAAACCTGAACAAGTAGGATATCCTTTTTGTCTTTCTTAATGAACAATGTTTTATCAATGGTTCCTCTGCAAAAACCATTATTCAACAAATATATGGATAAGGTGTCATACCAAGCTCTAGGAGCTTGATGTAGTCCATACAGTGCTTTCTTCACCTTGTAGACCCTATCAGGATACTTAGGATCTTCAAACCCAGGTGGTTGCATCACATAAACTTCATCAGGAATCTTTCCATACAAGAAAGCACTTTTCACATCCATTTGGTACACAGGAAAATTCTTAAATGAGGCATATGCTAGGAATAATCTGATAGCCTCAATTCTTGCAACTGGGGCAAATACCTCATCATAATCTATACCTTCTTCCTGAGTGAATCCCTGAGCCACCAATCTAGCCTTGTTTCTAATAACAATACCTCTCTCATCTCTTTTGCATCTGAACACCCATTTAGTACCAATTGCTCTTTTTCCATTAGGCAAATCCACCAATGTCCAGACTTCTTGAAGCTTGAACTGCAGCAACTCCTCTTGCATAGCTTCAACCCAACTTTCATCTTTCAAAGCCTTATGAATGGTCTTGGGTTCTTCTTGAGATAGGAAACATGCAAACATGCAATTTTGTAAATCCTTGTGGCTATTCCTCTTCTTAAGTGTTTGAGCAAACAATCCCTGATCAAGCAAATCACTCAGACCTTTTGATTTACTTCTGGTCTGAACAGCAGAGTGAACATCACTAATTATTTGCTCCTTTGGATGATTCCTGTGGATTCTGGTTGTTGGAGTGGGACTAACAGGTATATCAGTCTCCAAATTTGATAAATCAGCTTCAGCACCAAAAACATCAACAATTTCATCATCAGTATCCACATACACTTCTTCTAATTCAGGCATCTCATCAGAAGAATCATCATAAGAATCACCATCTTTATCAGCAGTAGAGTCCTTAGGCATAGCAGCAGAGTTACCAAACCGAACAACAGAGTGTTTTGGCCTAACAGCAGAGTGTTTTGACCTATCAGCAGAGTGCTTTGGCCTGGCAGCAGAGTTGAGAGAACTGCTGCTATGTTTATTTCCTTGTTGCCCATCAACATCTGACTCTTCATTCCGTTCCTTATCATCATTCTTGTCATCATGAGAAGGTTCATCATCACCTTCTACATTAACTTTTGGTACTTCCTTGTGAACAGCATCATCATCTGAACTCTTTCTTTCTTTATCTGTTGGAGAGAAGTACTGATCAAACTTCCACTTTTCAATCAAAACAAACTCTTCTGCAGATCCATCCTTCTTTACTTGTGTACCTGCATTAGGGTTAGTTTGTGTACCTGCAGACATGTTAGTAGTACCTGCAATGACTGGTTGATAATTCATACTTTTGGTTAAAGAATCAATATCAAACATCCATTCAGGACCTTTTCCATCAACATTAGGTGTGGTTTCTCTAATTCTAACATGCAAATTTTCCACCACATGCCCAGTCCTTTGATTGAAAACTCTAAAAGCCTTACTTTCAGTGGAGTATCCAACAAAGTAACCTATGTCTGCTTTCTCACTAAACTTGCCTAAGTGGTCAATGGTGTTTAAGATAGTGACAGGACACCCAAATGGTCTAAAGAAATCTATCAGTGGTTTCCTACCATGCAACAACTCATAAGGGGTCTTATTGTGAGGTTTAACTATCTTACTTCTATTTTGCACATAACAAGTAGTGTTGACTGCTTCAGCCCAAAAGATAGTAGGTAACTTAGACTCTGACAACATGGTCCTAGCAGCTTCAATTAATGTTCTATTTCTCCTCTCAGCAACACCATTTTGTTGAGGAGTTCTAGCCACACTAAATTGTCTAGTTATCCCCTTTTCCTCACAGAACTGATTCATCACTTGATTCTTAAACTCAGTTCCATTGTCACATCTGATGATCTTAACCTTGTGATTAAATAGGTTTTCTATCCTTGTAATAAAAGCTTTAAGAATGCCAGGTGTCTCATCCTTAGTAGCTAAGAAGAATACCCAAGTAAATCTACTAAAATCATTAGTGACCACTAAGCCATACATCTTTTTATTCAAACTTTTTACATAAGTGGGTCCAAATAGGTCCATGTGTAACATAAACAAGGGTTCAGTAATAGAATTCACCAATTTGGACTTACAAGATGCTCTATGTTGCTTTCCCATTTGGCAAGCAACACATACTTCAGGATCCTCAAACACCTTTGAAGGTAATCCTCTGACCAAGTTCCCTTTCACCAACTTGTTGATAGCCTTGTAGTTCAGATGTCCAAGCCTTCTGTGCCATAGTTTGGATTCATCAATAGTGGCTTTAGCAAACAGACAAGTTAAATCTCTTTTGGGAATAATGTTCTTTATGTCCACACTGTATATGTTGTCATTTCTAGGGACTTTAAGAAGTACTAATTTATCATCAGGTATCTTATAGTCGGGAGATAAGACAAGACATTTAGTGTCTGTAAAAAGAACAAAATTCTTTCTGTCACACATTTGTGAGACACTAAAAAGATTGAACTTTAGTCCATTCACCAAATACACCTTCTCAAAATCCAATTTTTCAGTTCTGATGATGCCTTTACCAACAATTTTACCTCCTTTAGGATCATTCCCAAAGGCAACATATCCACCATCCAAAGCTTCAAAGTTTTCCAAATTGCTTTGGTCTCCAGTCATGTGTGAAGAGCATCCACTATCAAAAATACATTTGTCCTTTAGCTCCTTTTGTAGATTGCCCTGCACAAAAAGTAAGAGAATTAGTTTCTCTTTGGGACCCAAGCCATTACTGACTTGGATCTGCCTTGTGCATCAAAGTAGTCAAATTTCTTCAACTGCATTGGTGCACTGCTGTGTCTGAGAACATGATCTATAACTTTAACTTTTGGTTTCCAGACCCAGCAAGCTGAGGCCTTAACAGCATAAAAATGGTTGCCCACAACAGTATCAGTAACAACTTTAGGCAAAACAGCAGAGTCTGCCTCAACAGCAGAGTTTGCCTTAACAGCAGAGTTAACTATGTCCTTCTTTATGGGCCCTTGTGGTGCAATAGGAGAGATAACTCTAGAAGTACCATCTCTCATCAAGACTTCCTTGGGAACCATGTTTTTTTTGGGATGTGGATGAGTCTTTCTAGCAAAGTTTCTATGGTTCACCCTTGAGTACTGGTTCCAAACTGGTTTCTGTTGGTAGTAGCACTCATCTTGCAGATGTTCAAAACTACCACAACCATAACATGCCTTTTTAAGTAATTGAAAATCATTACCTAATCTTTGTGAAACTAGGTTGTTCCAATTTCTCTGGTTTCCTATAGGCAAGTTATTGGTTTTCTTAGGATATACTCTAGGTGTGTTTTCATACTCAGCCATCTTCCTAGAGATACCTTTACCAAGCTTAGGCTTAACAAACTCAACCTTTTTAGCCTTAGGTGCTTTTGATTCAACAACAGCAGGAATCTCTTCCTTTTTGTTCTTAGGGGTTGAATCAGATTCTACACCTTCATCATCACTGTTAGACTCCCAATCTTCAATAAGGGGTGCATCAGACCACTTTTTCTCATCCTTAGGTGACTCTACTTTAGTTTCACTAGTTTCACCTACAGGTTTGACCTCAGATGCAGGTATGAAAGACAATGTCCTAGTAGGAGGGGCATTGGCACTAAGTTTCTTAGGGTGAGCAACAGCATTATATCCTAGACCACTTCCTGAGTCAGCAAAGTGTCTTCCTATTGGTTTACTGAGAATGTCAGTGGCAAATTGTTGTTTTTCCACCCTAACAATATGTTTTTCAGACTCACTTATAGCTGAATCTTTAGCCTTTTCAGCCTCTTCTACTTTCTCCATAAGAACCTTAATCTCACAATCTTTCTTAATAAGTTCATTTTCTAAAATAATGATCTTATCAAGATATTCAATTTCAGCCTTTTTATAGAATTCTAGTTTCTCTTCTAAATTCTTTAAACCATATTCATAACTAAGATTGTCTAACTTAAGTGTTTCATTTTCCATTTTAAGGTTTCCATTGCTAGATTTAAGTATTTCAATTGTATCAGAACATGATTTAAAAGAACAAGATGATTCATTGGATACCTCAGAGTCTGATCCAGAGGAGGAGTAGGCCATGAGAGCAAAGTGTTGTACTTGAGATTCCTCTTCAGCTATCAATGCACAATTTGGACCATCTTCAGCATGATCACTCCAGTCATACTCTCCTAACCCATCACATGACACCATAGCAGTAGTAGGATTTGGCTCTTCATCAGTAGACTTCTTGACATTCTCATTGTTTCTTTTTGGTGCTCTGCACTCTCTTGCAAAGTGTCCCTTCTTTCTACAGTTAAAACATTCAGCCTTTGATTTGTCAAACTCCACATTCTTGTTCCTTCTAAACTTCATCTCTTTACCAGTTCTTTTAAGAAACCTTCTTGCCCTCATAGTAAGCATTGCAAACTGCCATTGCATATCAATCTCTTCAACATCATCAGGATCAAGTTCATCCAGATCTTGAGGCATAACTGAAGTACTTGTAGTAAGTTCAGCCAAATAAGCACAAATAGCAGCATCACTGATGGTGTTGATGTTGGTAGAGTCAGCAGCAGAAACATGTGAACCAACAACAGGAGCGAAAGTACCAGCAGCAGAGTGCTGTTCTTGATGACTACCAGAACTCTTGTTGCTTGAGGAAACAAAAGCAAGATTATTTGTGATAGAAGATGAACTTGACAATCCCTTGACTTCAGATTCGTAAACTTTCAAGTTGTTATACAGATCATCTAAAGTCATCTTCTCAAAATCTTCCTTGTGCCTCCAGATCACTGTGTGAGTGTTCCATTCAGAAGATAGACTTCTCAGAAATTTTAGATTGTATCTTCTTGAGATACCTCAATCTTCAAAAGAGCCATCTGACTAGTCAACTTATGAAGTCGATCATAAGTTCCCTCAATGTTCTCAGAACTCAAAGCAGTAAAAGTCTCAAACTGGTGCTTCAGTAGATTCTTTCTTGATTTCTTGGTAGCTTCATTCCCACCAAATCGAAGTTCAATTGCTTCCCACAACTCTTTAGCAGACTCAATATGATTAAAGCTTAGTTGATAATCATTAGGTATTCCCATCATGAGAATACTATGAGCTTTAACCTCCAATCTTCTCTGTGCTTTCTCCTCACTTGTCTTGAGAGTCAAGACTGACCCAGTAGTAGTCTTTGCTGGTTGACTATCGCCATTCTGAACAACTTCCCAGAGGGAGTAATCAACCATTCTCATGTATTGTTGAATTCTCATCTTCCAGATCTCGTACTCTCCAGTCTTGAGCATGGGAACTCTTGATGCAGTAACCATGTGTGTTGAATCGGAATCCATTGCTTACTTTGATGATTAGCAGATCTTGTATTCAGTAATTCTTCTTGGTACCAGCTTCTAGATCACAAGCTCTGATACCACTTGTTGATCCCAGTTGAGCTTCACGATCTTATTAATTACTTTAGATAAATCTAAAGCAATCGGTATAGAAACTGATCTTGAATTGTATATCAAATATTATGCGGAACTTAATATTTGATCTTAAGAAGAATTAAACACAAAACGAATTCTCAAACAACACTTCAATATATTAATACGATTGCTCAATAGCAATAGGGTTACAAGAAACCTTGAAGTGTAAACAATAATGATACGTATATCTAACCTAACCCTAGATCCTCCTTTTATAGCGTAAGGAGTCCTAGTCGGTTTACAAGACTTTCTACACAAGAAAAATATCTTACGTATCTTTTCTATACTTATCCTTAACATACTATACATATCTAATAAGCAGCAGAGTAACTAGTCTAGCAGCAGAGTCTTCGTGGGCTAGCAGCAGAGTTACACTTTGCTTATTCTTCAAAACCAGCAGAGTCATAAACAGCAGAGTCATTGTGTTAATCAGCAGAGTTACATAACTGTTCAGCAGAGTTATGTTTCTCGAATCAGCAGCATCTTTTAGACCTTGATTTCTTCAATATAAACCAAGTCTTCATTATTAATACGGCATAAGTCCAATAGTGTGGCTACGCCGTATGTACTTCTTGTTGACCTGGTGTTAAAGTACTATCCTCGCTACGTCGTAGGCATTATGGGCCATTTACACCGTAAATACTTGTGGTCCAACTTTTCTTTGTATTCCTTCAAGTTTCTTCCAATTTTCGCGTCTTTCTGCTCCAATGCCCATATGAATCTCATTAATCAAATAGGAAACAATTAAGTACGAATTCTTATAAAAATGACAAGAATAAAGAGCAAATACAATGAGATAATGATAGTAAAATATAAACACTATTTGATGTTATCAACCACCTTTGAGCACCTGGTGTTGATGGCTGCTAAGCCTCGTGCCATCCGACAACGCCAAGCTATGGCGTGACAAAAACACCGTGGGTGGCGCCCATGGGCTCTTGAGCCGTAGTGACCAGCCCACACGGTGACTATTTTTTTCTTCTTTTTTCTCTTTTGTTGGACTTTGGATAACGGTAAAAGAAATAGACTCATGTAGCCGTTTTTTTTATTAAATCTTTTCCAATATTTGACCCTTTAAAAATCTTATAAATACTCCGTAGATATTTTAATTTTTACACAAACTTCTACTTACATATTTCAAAAATACTTCTCTTTTACCTTCAAAACAATGCTATGGATCCCAACAAGTGTGAGTCCTAATGTGTTTTTCCTTTTGCAATCCAAGGCAAGTGTTTGAATATTTGTCATATCACCCAAACTACAAAACACAAAAATAGTATGATTAATCCTTATAGTTTTATGTTTACCAAAAACAGATTATAATGTTAACAACAAGCCACTTGCTAAAAGCTTTATGGACTATATAAGGGCCATAAATTGATATTTTAAGCAAGTATTTCATGTCAATATCGGTAATAGACCCATGCTCGAATAAGAGGGTGCATGAGGGCCCTTCATCTGGTCACTAGGGTGCATGGGGCCTCCTTTGTTACTTTATACGGAGTAATTGTTTAACACCAAGTTATCTATTTTTGACACATATGATGAAATGTGGTTATATACTTAGAAATATTTTAATCCATATCACCCAGAAGTATTTAGAATTAGAGTCAATCACAAGTTTTGTAATGCGCTTTGCTCATTTTGATCGAAACCTTGTCTATTACAAACCATTGACATGAATAAACTTTTAGAGGCGAAAAGTCAAGCGAAAATCATCTCGAAGAGGCATGATATCCGCTTGACTTTTCCTCTCATAGATGACTATGTAAAATAGCTTGCAATGTGGATGGCTTTAGCCAAAATACGCATACTACAAAAACAGATTTTGCAGATTGTTTCTATAACCAACTATATATCTTACATGCAAAACTTTCCTTTTGATTTCTCACTCCATTAATTTACTCTTCTTTAACTGATTTTTCTTGTCACGTTTCTTAAAAACTATTTGGCCACGATGTCTTTATTTTCTTGATAATCAATAAATTTCCATCCTTTCCATTTTAGTGGCACTCTTGCGACATAAGGGGGACAATCTTTTAGGTACTGGTAGGGATCCTTCAAATTATTGTTTCAGATATGCAAAATAAATTATTTTATGAAAAAAGATGAAGGTGTGGTGATGTTTGATGCAACTGGTGTAACAAAACAAAAATAGTTTAGTATATCTCAATGTTGATTTTATTCTCAAAAAAGAAGAATAAGGATCAAATGATGAGATCCAGATCGAGAAGTACTAATCACTTTATAAAAATATGCATAAAACCAACTAACTTTTGATGAGGTGGTACGAAGTGATGGTTCTAGTAGGGTGTGTAAACTTAATCTCATATCGTCGTATAAGTTTTGCGAGCTATTTTTTCTATTGTCAATTGATGTTAGATAGGATCTCAATTAGGCAAATTTTAAGCCTAGATTTTTATTTTTTATTTTTTATTTATTTATTTTAAACGGCGATTTTGTATTAAAATTAGCAAGAAGCTAGAAGGAGAACAAGAGAATTACAAATTAATACAACAAGTGGATTTAGGATCGACAATCCAATCCAACCAAACCAAATTAAGCTTTCTGTTCCTACCAGAAATCCATGTGTGTGAATGGATTATAATGTCGTTTCCAACTGTATCTTTCCTCGGTGGATTTGAGTCAAAACATGTCTGGTTACGAAACCTCCAAATTGTCAAATACCTGTTTCGAGAGTTCCTCGTCTAATTTGTTTAAATCAGTGGCTGACCTATGGGCTTCTTGTGTATCACATGCACCGCGGAGATTGATCTCATTAGCGCACAGCTTCGTAAAACTTTCTGATTATTTTTAAATGCATATCGTATATTTATTTTGGTGTTACAAGTCTATTTAGTTAGTCTTTTTGTATCTAGTAAAAATCGTGTACACTGAGGATGTGGGATTTTGAGTCCGTGCCAAGTTCAGATAGAAGCTAATATTCAATCATTAGATTGGTTTAGTAGTGAGATTTAAAAAGATATAGTAGATTAAGAACGCATACCAAATCACTAAAGAGTGCTTACATGCAGATCTCGTTAATGGATACTTTGAAGAGACTACTACGTATAAGATTTTGTACGCAAGCCAGGGTGTGAAAGTGTGTGATAATTCTATTTTAAACCTATATTGTCTTATACGGAGTAGATTGCTAAACTGGTTACTTTGTTACTGATGAGCTAATTGCTCCGGTTAATTTGTGACATCTCCAAATATGCTTGAGCACACATAAGGCTGCCCACACTAAGGCGACCCAATCGCCCCATTTTTCTCTGCAACGTCAGCTTTCTCTCTCCAGCGACCTACGGGCGATTAGGTGCCCCAGTAAGGGCGACCAAGTTCAATTTTTTTTTTTTTTTTTAACATTTTTTTTTTTTTTTTAACATTTTTAAACACAAACTCAAATTTTATTAAAAATTAAAACGTTACATAATAATTCAAATAAAATAAAAACATTACAATAAAATTCAAACCAAACTAAAACATTACGATACATATTAAAAACTAATAATTAAGGTTGTGTCGTTCCTTGATTTCGTCCTTAATTTCTTGCATCCTTTGTCTTACATTTTCTGGCAAAGACGGGTCGATTGGTGTTAGATAGAATATGATGTCTTTATCCCCTTTTTTTTGCCGGTCAAATTCAAGTCTTTCTCTTTCGACTTGAACTTTATTTGCCTCTATTTCCAACGCTTTTTTCTTCAATTCATAGTAGCCGTCTGCCATTTCCTGCTTCTTTCCCAAAGCAACAGACTGAAGGCACTGCCATTTCTCGGCTACATCTGCCATATAAGAAGACTTGGAAGAACTCCCCGAGGACTTCTTCTTATTTTTCTTAGCGGCGTCTCGGCCAATTGGTCGCTCATTTCGAACGACTACTTCTTCATCATCAGGCACATCCGAACCCGTTTCGGAAGTCCTTGCCTTCTTTCGACCCACATCTTGGCTTAAAAAAGCCGGCATCTCATTGTCCTTCCAAACCTCATGGTCCTTCAGAATTTCCCAACAATGCTCCAATAAGAACGCATGTTCATACATTAATATGTATTCTTCACACGCTCGTCTGTAAACAGTGAGGTCATTCTCACCACTTCCATAATTCTTAAACGAATTATCGTAAATGGCACAAAACTGACCAACTCTAGGACGAATCATATTTTTCCATTTGGTAACTATCGAGTTGTAAGTTCTTTCTGCACCAACCTCATTTTCAAAGTACTTAATCACTTTCCGCCAAAATCCTTTGGCATTTTGGTTGTTTCCCACAATGCTATTCTCGGACACATCGCACCAAGCTCTGCACAATGCGACCTCTTCTTCGCGTGACCAAAGCGAAGAATCATTCTTTGTTTCCTTCTCCACATCCTTCTTCTTACCCTTCGTTGCTGGTTTTTTTGGTTTCACCGGCGACATCTCTTCTGAGATAGTGTTGTCATCGTCATTTGGAACCGATCCATGACCAGAACCTTGACCGGAACCGTGATACTCTTGAGTCGGATAACCCGAACCAGTTCCCATATAAAATTCAGGATGGTTATATAATTGTTCATCAAAATCACAAGCATTAAAATTCATACGGTTAACCGGAGAATATTCTTGACCACCTGAATATGAAGACATTGATGAGTCCATCGTTGGACGATACACGGATTCGGGTGAGCCGTACGGTTGTTGTTGTTGTTGTTGGTGGTGGTGGTGGTGTCGTTGTTGTGGAGGTGGTTGTTGTTGTTGTTGTCGTTGGTTGTTTTGATAAGGAGGAATAAATGGACGATTCGTAGGACGATTTACATAAAATGGATTGTCAGTTTGTTGTTGTTGAGGTTGTTGTGATTGATAATCAAAACTAGGAGGTCGGAAATTAATGTTTGGTGACATACAGGTTAACCGGAAATTCGGATCCGGTGTTAATTGCGGGATGTTTTGAGGCAATCGGGATTTCCGGCCTTTTGATTGTGGTGTTTTCTTAGACATGTTGAATTAAGGATTGAAGTGTGAGATTTTGATTAAGAGAATTGAGAGAGTTTGGTGTAGTGAAGTGTGTTGAATATGTGTATGTATTTATAGTGGTTTGAAAGATTTTTTTTTTTTTTTTTTTTTTTTGAACCGTTCCAACGGTTAATAAAACATATCTTGCCTTTTGTCACTCGATCGGCAACTCGACCAAGTAGCAGCGATCGATTGCTGCAATCGAATCTCCACAGCAAGCAAATCGATCGCCATAATCGATCATCAATCGATCGACCGAATGGGGATCGACACTACTGCATCAAGCCTAAGAAGTTCATGATCATTTATCAGATAGCTAGGGAATTAAGTGAGAAGCATCCAAAATGAAAATGCCAACTCGTTTGAACACATCGAGAATCATTTAGATCTTTTATGAGTCTTCACTAAAAAATATTGTGTTTTCTCTTTTGATAACTAATTTTATCTTACAATAAATGGACCTCTAAAATAGCAAAGATGTATATTATTGATTGTGTTTTTGTGATTACATAATAAGGATTACATGTGTATTTATAATAAATACATAACTTAATTAATAAGAATATTGTTATTCGTTCAAAAGTATTTATAAAATTGGAAAGATTATACAAACCTTAATACAAAATTATCTTGACAAATATTGATCTCCCTATTATCATTTCTAAAGAGTGGTGAATTTGAATTTCGTCGATCACATCTAATTTGATGCTTAGTTATCAAAACCTTTTTTTTTTTTTTTTTTTTTGGGGGGGGGGGGGGGGTGGTTTAAATAATTAACTAATGCAAAACAAAATATCTAAAGGAAAGCTAAAACTTACACTAAAGGGAAATGTTTGTCTAGAAATTGGTGGTCAATAGTTAAGATTTAAATGGTGAACTAAAACTCGAACAAAGGTTACTTTATTCATACGGATGCGTATTTCAATCTTAACACCTATTTGCACACATTAAACCATTTAGTCTATATTCTAAGTTAAGATGTTGACTAACAGAGGGTTTGACATTTATAAAGAATAAGACAGTATACGGATGCGCAACTCAAACATCGTTCGTCTAAAGAGAAAAGGCGATCTAAGTAGACCATAGGTCGGATTTCTACTGTTAATGGCTACTAGACTAAGTTAGGTGTTTTATAGTTAACAGTTCATCAAGTAGATTCAAAATACGCTAAACTTATCATATCTTGAGATAGAGATGTCTACTCAAGAATAAGGCTCAAAAACCGATCAGGCGGACCTTTCACAATTTTAGTCAAAACACGTTTTTATCCGCAAAACAAACATGTTTTTAACCTAATCTCTAGTCGGTAACTAACCTAAAATATATACTAAAATTACCAAACAAACTTTCAACCACAATCCTAATTACCTAACCACCAATTTCTAAACAAACATAAAAAAACTACTCAAGCATAACCAAATCTACACTAATAGCATCAAATAAAACAACAACAACAACAACAACAACAACAACAACAACAACAATAATAACTAAACTAAGCACAACAAAAAACATAAGCATAATTTTCCCATAAGTAAAAAGATAAAGAAAAAATAAATTCGGAATTAGCTCGGTATGACCCGGAGATAATATATATCCCACCAACGATAATATGCTAATTAACAATCAAAACAAATCTATAAAACTAATTTATAAATAAATCAAACCACCCAAATTACAAAAATAATGTTTACTTATTATGTAAACTAAGCTTAGGTTATTAAGGTTTATGATCTATAAATAATTTAGTACATCAAGATTAGTAAAAACAAAAAGATAAAATTTTTAAAAGAGTAAATTACAAAAATTTTCTTTGTGTTTTGGCCAAATTGCACGTTTCGTCCTTGTGGTTCATTAAGTGCAAAGATCGTCCTTATTTTGCACTGTTACATGCACTTTTTGTCCTCCATCATTGCAAAAATCGTCCTTGTGGTTTGCCAAATTTCACTGTTGAAAGACCAAAAGTGCACGTAACAATGCAAAATAAGGACGATCTTTGCACTTATTGAACCACAAAGACGAAACGTGCAATTTGGCCAAACCACAAGGACGATTTTTGCAATTTACTCTTTTTAAAATTAAAAACTTTTATAAAAATTACAATAAATATTAAACATTCGAAATAAAATCTGTAATTTTTTTGAAAACTAAAACTTGATAAAAGCTAATTTATAAAAGCAAAATTCAAAACTATTTGAAACTTTATTAAAAACTATTAATCTAAAACTCCTTTGTAAATACTTTAAAAATACTAAACGAAATCCAAATGTTCTATAAAAACTAATCGGAGTTTTAAAAACTATTATGAAATTGCAGAAAACATAAAAACGAAATCTCTATAAAAAAAAACAATTTTATAAACTAAAAGAACAAAACAGACGAAAATAAAAACTGTTTTAGATAATTCTAAAAGCAAAACTAAAATTATTGAAAATTAGAAAATGAAAGTAAAGACTTTCTAGGAATTAATAAAAATAAAATACGTTTTTTTTATAGATTTTTTATCAAATAAAAACAGATAAAAACTAAAAACATAAGAAGATATATTTTAAAAGACCTCTAAAAAAAGAAAAAAAAAAGTGAAGAGGTGGAATATAAGAACTTTTATAAAACAATAACATAAAAGCATAAAATTAAATCTACACTACTTCTACTCTTAAAAACACATAAAAACAAAAGAGAAATTTTATAAAAAATAAATAAGAGAAGAGAATGTGTGTTATGGTTGAGGGAGTGTTGTATATATAGAAATACATTTTACCAAACACCCCCTCGATTTTACAAGCTTGGTAAATTATTCTAGAAACTAGGGTTTCACATTTTACATGTAAGCACCTTAAGAATTAAACATAGATAAAACCCACTATACGCCCAGACTAAGTGTAAAGGGTGTGGGTGAAAGCTTCTTTCGGGAAGAGAGACTTCCTTCAAGGAAAAGACAATTACCCCATACCATGGTTGAAAGGAAAAGTGAGAACCACACAAAATATTCTCCGGCTCGGCATTATAGTCCCGGAATGAAAATAAGAAAGAGAAAGTGTTTAGAGGAGAGAGGTTGTTATTTATTGGTTGTGGTGTATGATTATTTGTGTTTTGAGGGTATTTTTAAATGATAAAAAATAGAAAAATATTTATGGAAGAGAGAGAAGGTGTTGCAATGGTTGAGGAAAAGTTGAAGGAAAATGTTTTGGAGAGAGAAAAAGCTGATGTGGAGCTGATGTGGCGAGGGAAAATGCATGACCACACCCTCTACCCTAAGCAAATAGTATTCACTTCCCCGACAAACAAGCCCACGTGGCCTAGAATGATTGGAAGAAAATGACGAGCTGGCGCTAGTGGGGAAAGGAGAACAACTCCATGCGCCTAATACATTTTATTTCGGCAAGTAGGATTCACACACATGGAATGGTTATAATAATTTGTACTGGGTCGGGTATTTGTAGATGTGGCAATTTGTGCCCAAAACAAAAAAAAAAGAAGCTAATTTATGCAAATTCTTAAATGATTAAGGCACATTTAGCCCCATTCTTTTTTTGAAATTGGCTTATATTGCCCATTTAAAAGTTAAATAGGCACAAACGGGCACATATCTTCTCTTAATTGAATAACATTACAATTGTTTCTAAAGAAAAAATTATAAATATAATATATTTAATTTTTTAAGTATAAATGAAGTATTACGTTTGAGGAATTTATTTCGTCGTTTTGGGTCTTTTCTAAAGCGATTCGTATAGCATGCGCCCGTTTGGCCTATGCCCATTTAGCTCGCGCCCGTTTAGCCTGTAGCCCGTTTGACCCGTGTCCCGTGCCCGCCCGGCCCCCCCGTTTTGCCACCTCTAGGTATTTGGTATGGTTGTGGGTCTTGTGGGCTAGACTGGACTAGCTATTGCATTGTGGGCTAGGCTGGCTTAGTAACACTCGGCTTGGGATCAGGCTTGGCCTACATTGGGTCTGGCTTGGGCCTATTTTTTTCGGCTTTTTTCGGGTTTCAATAATCTTTGTTAAATGCTCAAAATTCTATACTTTTGCTCAAGTGTCCTCATCGCGTGCCTAAAATGATAAATACAAATTTAAACAATATTTGCACTTAAAATACACATTTTTGTTATTTATTATGCCATAAATACGAGTATCAATAAGATGTATAATTTGACAAATATCAAATATTAAACTCTAAACTTAATGAACCCAAACTTACAATTATTTGAAGCAACTAAACTAATCATCCAACATAAACTTTGTAACACCCCCAAAATCAGATTTCAGCGAAATTAACATCTGGGGTGCTACTTAACCGGATCATAACATAAGTAATAGAGAACGAATTTATAAAATTCGTTTTAAAAGCTTTATTAAATAAAACATAAGTTTTACATAATTGAAATGCGGAAAACAAGACCCATTATTATTATTAGTTGTCCCATAGTACAAAATTTTTGGTCATGAGTGTTATATGTACACTCCAAAAGTGTGCCTATGCCCCTGCCACGCACTGCCTTGCATCATCATATATCAACAATTAAACACCTGAGAAAAACATGCTAAAAGTGTCAACACAAAGGTTGGTGAGTTCATATGATTATATAAAACAGTAAAGTTGGATCATAAGTCATGAGTTAACATTACAAAGTGCGCAATGTTATACGAAAGAGCTATTACGCTACGCTAAGTTTCATGTTACCGAAGCCCGATAGATAAAGCGTGCAAAATGTAGTCACTTAATAAATCAAACGTGCAAAATGTAGTCACGTAATGAATGAAGCATGCAAAATGTAGTCATGTAATAAATCAAATGTGCTTCCCAGCAGAAATTAACGGCACATGTTCATGGGCATAAATACAGTACTTAGGCCAACAGGTAATAGTTTTACAAACAAAAGCATTGTTTCAATGATCCATAAAAGTAAGCAATGTTTCTCACCCCCAAGTAGTTTAAAACAAGTATTAAAAGTAATAGTGGGGCTATGACTTACCTTGAGTATAACTGGCAAGGTGAAATGTAAAATCAAGTAAGTTATGGGAACGGCTTCAACACTCGACCTAGATTAATAATGAAGTCTGAGTTTTGACAGTTTTGGCTCAATACGAATGATGTGTGTGTAAATGAGTAACGGATAACGATTTGGTTTGTGATGTGTGAGTTTGATATGCTTTAAATGCTTAAAGTTCAAAAATAATATTATATATAATATTATCTTATTTTTATGTTTTTGATTTCATAATTATCGTTTCCTCGAAAGTCGCCAAATTAATATGTTAAGTAAATCGTTAAAAGTTCGTTACAAATATAAACGTAACGAAGTTAATTATATTAAAACAAATGACGAGAATGCATAAGTTTACACGAAAATGCATAAAACATGAAATGGAAATGAATATAAATAATTGTTACTGTTCAGTCCTTGTTCTTTTACAAATTTTACACTTTCTACCCTAACGATGTAGGTTTTGCACCGTTAGTCCTCCGTTAGTAATAAATTACATTTTTGGTCCAATAAAGGTCAAGTATTACATTTTATGACTTCTGGTTATTATTTTATCCTTTTATACACATAAGTTGCTGTCTTGGCAGTTTTGGACCTAGTTTTATGAAGTTGGCAGTTTTAGTCCCTAAAGTTGAAATACTTTGCAAGTTTCGTCCAAAAATCACAAAATGGTTAGGAAAAGTTTTTCGAAAGTTTTACTATGTTTATAAAGCTTATTTAAGTTCTAGCAAACTACTTATAATGGAAAAGAGCTTATTTTTCCACTTAATGGGCTTTAATGAGACACAAATAAGGCCCATTAAGAGATAGAGATCCAATGATGTTTAGGGGGTTTTGGGCTTGTAATTGGGCTTATAAAAAGGTCTTATGTTAGGAATATAAATATTCATCTGAAGACTCGGTCACCCCGAGTATCTGTTAGCATTAACTAGCTCGTAACACCCCGACCCGACAAGGGTAAAGATGTCACATGTACATGGTTTCACATCAGGTCATACATAACATCCATAATTAAACAGCGGAGATACAATGTAACATGAGACAGAAAAATACATGAAATACCAAACATAATACAAATGAAGAATAATCCAACAAAAACAAGGCTTCACTCGTGAACACTCTTCCCAAAAATCCATAACCCAGCTCCTAGCTTAATACCTGCCGCGGGAAAAGAAACGCGGCTGAGCTACACGAGCTCAGTGAACAGATATAGCGGTAATAAATAATAATCATGTAATAGGGAAACACGAAAGAAACCATACGTGATATAATGATGAGATAAAAAAAAAAAAAAGGAAGACAGATCATGATAAAATGACGAAGTAAAAATAAATGAAAGAAACAAAGCGTGACATAGTAGCAGATAAGAAAAGATAAGGAGGTCATACAGAGATATTAGAAGATATAGAAAAGTACATGAATAATAATGAAATAGGAAAGAGCATGCAGAGATATCAGGAGTATAGAATTGTACCATGAATACTGATGAGTAGAATAAAAGTCCCAACTAGCCCAAACATAACCAACCCAGTACAGAATAAGTCCAAAGTTCCATAAGCCCAACATGTCCAAGCCCAGTCCAGAATCCCATGAGTCCCAACATACCATGCCCATACAGAAATAAGTCCAGAACCATATCATGGGTGTCATGAGGGTAAGGGTCAGAAGTCACTGAGGTCTAGTGATACAGAAATCCTCTACGAGCCCAGAAACATGAACATGAAATCATAATCATACCGCCATGCAGAGAGATGTTCCTCTCACTAATCCCAGAAATCATGAATGGAGTAGCTAGCTCCCAGAGTGTGAAAGACGTGTATCGCACACACCATCAGTCACCATGAATAACATAACATAACTTGACATAACTTGTACATGAACAAATCTAGGATGCATCCATACGCCCCTGGTGGCCATAACTCCCAACACACCAAATAAAATACAGAAAAGGGACGGGACAGGTCATCACTCTCCTGCCCTAGAGTCATGCCATCGGTGCATCGACTGACATGGACATGAAACCCTCATGCCTAGTGAGTGGCTCGTAGTATCAAACTGTGGGTCAAGGTCAAGTATCATGAATCATGTTTTTAGTTTACTTGCATAGGTCAATATCATGTTTCATAAGTTCATAATCATGGTTCATAGTCATGGTTCATAAGCAAAGGTTCATAAGCAAAGGTTCATGAATGAAAGGTTCATAATCATAAAAGGTTCAATATCAGAAAGGTCATCTATCAGAAATGTTTAATATCAGAAAGGTTCATAACAGAAAGGTCATGTATCAGAAAGGTTTAATATCAGAAAGGTTCATAACAGAAGGTCATGTCAAAGGTTCATAATATCATGAAAGAAACCAGAAAGGTTCACAGAATCAAAGAACATGGCAGTGAATCAGAAATCAGAAATGAGACGAAGGCACCTTATTAAAGAAGGGCAGAATATCTGTACCTTAGTGATCAAGTAAGCAAGTGAAATGGCAGACACAGATAAAACTTCTCCTCCTTGACACCTAGAGGAGTAGAGACAGAATTACTAAGGATCCCATGTTCATATTAAGTACTTTTTATTTTTAGCAGGTTTCCATTTTTAGAAAGTTTCCATATTTAGAAAGTTACCATATTTAGAAAGGTTTCCATGATTCACCCATTAGGTCATGATAATATTAACATATCCAAAATTACACTTTACGCCCTTAAGGTTTCATGATTTTACATGTTTAGTTCCTTAACTTAAATATGATACATATTAAACCTTAATTTTTCCATATTAACATGTTAGGCCCCTTGATTTTGCTAAGTTACATATTATACCCTTATTTATCATGATATATGACTTAAGACCCTCCAAATATATGTTTTACAACTGATGTGCCCGGTTCGGTGCAAGTTTTAAATTTATAAAGGGTGAATTACCGAATCTAATAACAACACATACGAGCAAGTATACTCGTCCGTTGTAGCAAGATTTTGATGGTAAGTCGGGATCGTTCGCAGGGATTTGTGTAGTGAATCGAATTGCAAGTTAAAAGCAACAATCTCAAATAAGCAGTAATGATATAATGAAAATTCAAATGATTAAAAACTACACTTGCTTAGACTAGTGTACTCCAATTGACTAATATGATTGTGATAACTTTGGAAAACATGTTGGTTGTGATAATTAGTTTTGACACTAATCTATTGTTCCTACAAATTAAACCTTCGTCAAGATTTTGGTTTATAAAAACAAGCATTACGATTAACCAATCAATTCAAGATCAATTCAAGGTTCATGAGTTGGTGTTCCTCAAACACAAAAACAATCTTTTGTCTAATCAAACAAGCTTAGGAAATGGTCAATACAAAAGGTAACCAATTATAGACAAAAGGTCACAATTGAAAGCAAACTATTAATCTTTCGACCTTTAAAGTGGTTTACAATCAATCCGTTTTGATAGACAAAAGCTTTTTCATTACAATCACAATTAAGTTCCTTTGGTTAATCAAGAATAGTGGTAGACAACAATCATTCATAGACAAATGATTATAACTAGTGGAATAACAATAGTTCTTTCAACCCTCAAAATTACTAGCACTAGTCAAACTTGATTTCCCAAATGTCACTATGAAACTTTATCACAATTGGTTCTTAGAATTGACTTGAAATTGAATTAAAACATGTTATCACAATCATATGCAAATCAATGAATAATACACATCATCTAAGCAAGTGCACAAAGGCACTAGCCACTCATAGCAAACATAAATGTAAACTCAATAATTTGAACATTAGAAACCATGATTGAAAGTCTTACAATGATTTGGGAATAAGATTACAAGTGAAAGACAATGATTCCACAAGCAATGAAAATGGTAAATTCGACTTTCTCCCTTCTCCTGGACTTATGGACGAATTTCTTGAGTTTCTTCTGTGAATGGTTCTCTCCTAGCACTTGTTTTTTTTTCTCTCTATCTCTCTAAATTGATTGGTATATAAATACTCAACTAAAGGTTCCATAAATTGCTCCAACCAAGGGTCTAAGTGCATAAATGCTTCTCTTGCCCTCCAAGTAGTATTGAATGGTTAGAATAATGACAAGAAGGGCCTAGAACCGGAGTTATAAAGTCACAATCCTTGATAAAGAAGTCTTGGGCAAAACAGCGACTTCCAACCGATCGGATGGAATGGTCTACCGATCGGTTGGTCTTCTCGGTAAATCCACTTCCACTCCATCCGAATCGGTTGCGGGCGGCGACCGATCGGATGGTGATGGCTGCTGAACCTTTTTCTTGAACTTTTGCGTATGACTTGTTTCTCGGACGTAGCTCTTGATTCTTCGGTCTTTCTCTTTATCCTAAAGCTTATGAACTTGACTACTTGGACTTTAACTCCTTGAAGTACCTTACGAAGCGGAACTTGACACAAGATTCACATGAAATCTCAAATACTTCCTTTCTTTTCATTTTTGCATCTTTTCCATCCATTTTCCTGTCTTTGGCTACAAATGCTTTGCAAACACACTTTGGTACGATTTAGTAACAAAAGCATATAAATATAACCACAAAACATATATAAAACTACCAATAACGCTATCAAAAACATGTTAGATTTATGCGTTATCAAATCCCCCACACTTGAACTTTGCTTGCCCTCAAGCAAATCTAGAATTAAAAACAATTATCCACACGGTATGCACCAATGATTAGGAAAATGTGATGCAAATCTATCAAGCACTAGTACAAGCTAGATTCATCATTTTAAGTTTTTATGGTTGAATCATCGAGATGTTTGACAATACCCATATGATTTTCTTGCATGATACACATTACTAAACACCTCACGAAAGGGAAATGAAATATAATTCACTCAAACACTCATTTGTATGATTGGTAGAGTATATAAGCGGAATGACACTCATTTGCTCAGTCATGATCTAAATATTACCATAAGCTTGTACAAGAAACAAAACTACACCGAAATGGTGTGAGCTCCAAGTATACATATCAAAGAGGGCTTTTATTCGGGTTTAAGGCTTAAAGGGATATAAAAGACTAATGCGCCACTATCTCATGCAAAACATAATAGCTTCCTAACAACGAATTCTTGCATCACCAAATAACGGATGGTCACTAGATTGCACCTTGGTTCGCTAACGACGTTACTTGCATAACGGATGATCGCCAAAATACTCCCTAGATCGCTAACAACGTTAGTTAATTCCTCAAGAAATCGGATGGTTACTACATGTCCATACACTTAATAATTACACAAAGTCAAAAAGGGTAGGATAAGGCATGGGATATATTTATGAAATTGGTTGAAAATAAAAATAAAATAGAATAGTCAAAGTCTACGAACCAAATGTTACTAGCTATTACAAACCAATATCATGCCATTTTGTGAAAAACTCCATACTTCCTTTATTCATAATTGATTCACTTAGCCCATTGGCTTATTCTTGTCACCTTATAGTTGCAATGACTTTTCCTCTTTTTTTTTTTTTTTTTTTTTTTTTTTTTTTTTTTTTTTTTTTTTTTTTTTTTGTCATCATCTTATAGTTGCAATGACTTTTCTCGTATAACAACCTTCGGAGTTTACGCTTCCTTAGAACTTTCATGATTTCCACATAACATCCATCTTTCCAAATAGCTAGCAACCAACCAAGATTTGACTAAAAATAAGGCTAGGCTTAAAAAGGTGTAAAATCTTTTTGAATTTTTCTGGATTGTATCAAAAGAAAAGATAGGCTCGGCGGGTGTAACTAGGGGTATCTAGCATTAAAGATAAATGCTAACAAATGGGTCCATATGAGTGGTTAACTAGCCAATGTAACTAGCTAATATAGCGTTATATGAAAATGGAAGGCCATTTGGGATAAAACCTAAGATTGCCTCTTATCACGCATATACACTTATATCACAAACGAAATGTGATCTCACAACGGTCTCGTAATGATTTACAAGCACAAGTTCTAGAATAAATAAAATCACCGGCACACTCATAGCAAAAGATCTAAGCATAAAAGATGTATGCTCTTTACGAAACAGGCTCACATCCTCACAATTTAGTGGAAAGGGCTATAATCTGTGCTAGCTAATGTTATCGATCCCAGAATGGATTGCAATATTAATCGGGACACATCTCGAATTTTCAAAATTACAGATTTTACCAGTGGATAAATCCAGTTATTCTAGAATATGATCTTTAAAATGACAAAAGACTAGATTACAAGGGCAAACAAAATTTTTTAAAATTCAGCTCAAAACTACAATCTATCCTTATTTTCCTATTCACCCCCCCACACTTAAGTTAAGCATTGTCCTCAATGTGATAAATGACAAAGAATGAAATAGGGAAATAAGAGAATAAACCGTATTTTCTTCTCATGAGGAGTCTTAATCCTAGCGTCCAAGCTTCGAAATCATTATCTGCAGTAATCTAAAAACAAAAGAAACACACATACGAAATATTTTTTTCGCTTATTCAAAAGGCAGTGATACACCCCCACACTTAAGTTCAACTAAGCAATTTAGAAAAAACTTTGGGGTTTAATCACTAGAAAATAAAAATGAAAATGAAAAATAAACATAGCAAACACACGGGTTGCCTCCCGAGAAGCGCTTGTTTTATTAACGAGTCATCAGCCGGACTCGAACTTCTCTTTCTTCATGTTGGTGTTGACTTCTTCATTAGAAATTTTGGAACGTACAGCACATTTCCAATCACTATTCCCTCTCCAGTTTCATCTATGTTTTCCAACTTGACTTTCTCCCACGGTCTTGGTAGAACATCATAGATATAACCAGAATCTTCGTCCCACGGAGTGTTTTTCTTGAAATTGGCCGGGAATGGTGACATAAAGGTTATGGCTTCATATTCTGATTCAGGCGGAATCTCTTGAATAGAAACTTCATTCATTTGCTCCTTGTCATAGTATAACTTAATTCGGTGACCATTAACAATGAAACTTCCACCATGTTTGTCATACAATTCAACATATCCGGATGGAAATCCATGCTTCACTGTATACGGTCCGAACCATTTCGGTCTCAGCTTTGGAGCTTTGAACTTATACTTCATGTTAAAAAGCAGAACTTTGTCTCCAGCTTTGAATTCTTTTCTGATTCTTAGCTTTCTGTCATGATAAGCTTTTGTTCTTGCTTTGTAAAGTTTGGAGTTCTCATAAGCTTGTAGTCTGAGCTCATCGAGTTCATGCAATTGCAAAAATCTCTTTTCTCCAGCAACTTTGAGGTCTGGGTTACAATTTCTCAATGCCCAGTAAGCGCGGTGTTCGATTTCGAACGGCAAATGGCAAGTTTTTCCATACAACAATCTGTATGGTGTTGTACCAATTGGTGTTTTATAAGCCGTGCGAAATGCCCACAGAGCATCATCCAGTTTTCTCGACCAAACGGCGGGATTGTCTTTAACCGTTTTTTCAAGTATCCTTTTTAAGGCTCTGTTGGTATTTTCGACTTGACCACTTGTCTGTGGGTGATAAGCTGTAGCGAAACGATGATGAACTCCATATCGCTTCATAATTTTCTCCATTTGTTTATTACAGAAATGGGTTCCACGATCACTTATCAAAGCTTTAGGAATTCCATAACGAGCGAAAAGCTTTTTGAGAAAATTAACAACTACTCGTGCATCATTTGTGGGTAGAGCTTCTGCTTCAGCCCATTTGGAAACGTAATCAATAGCAACGAGAATGTATTCGTATTTGTGTGATTTAGGAAACGGTCCCATGAAATCAATTCCCCAAATATCGAATAATTCGCAGACCTGAATGCTCTTCTGAGGCATTTCATCTCTTCGAGAAAGACTACCGGATTTTTGGCAAGCATCACAATTTTTAACAAGGGTATGGGCTTCTTTAAAAATAGTCGGCCAATAGAATCCAGCATCGAAGACTTTTTTAGCGGTAGTGGAAGGACCATAATGTCCCCCAGTTGGGCCATGATGACATTCATCGAGAATTCTTCTTGTTTCAGAACCATAAACACATCTTCTAATCATCCCATCGGGACACATTTTGAAAAGATAAGGCTCTTCCCAATAATAATGTTTAAGATCTGAAAAGAATTTACTTCGTTGGGCATGAGTTAATCCTTTCTTTAGAATTCCTCCAACGAGATAATTTGCATAATTGGCAAACCATGGAATTTCGTTCTCATCATCTGTATTAACAGTCATGAGTGTTTCATCTGGGAAATAATCGTCAATCTCATCTTCCTTTAATTCTTCCAGATTTGGATTTTCTAAACGAGATAGATGATCAGCGGCTAGATTTTCTGCTCCTTTCTTATCCTTGATTTCGATATCGAATTCCTGGAGTAGTAAAATCCATCGGATGAGACGCGGTTTAGCATCTTGCTTTTTAAACAGATATTTTAATGCTGAATGATCGGTGAACACGATTGTTTTCGAAAGGACAAGGTACGATCTGAATTTATCAAAGGCGAAAACAACGGCTAACAATTCTTTCTCTGTAACTGTGTAATTCTGCTGAGCATTGTTGAGTGTTTTGCTGGCAAAATATATAGGACGAAAATGTTTCTCTTCTCGTTGTCCTAATACGGCTCCAACAGCAAAATCGCTTGCATCGCACATAAGCTCGAATGGTAGTGACCAATCAGGTGAAACCATAATGGGTGCACTAGTCAGTTGTGTTTTCAATGCTTCGAATGCTTTCATACAATCTGCATTAAAATCGAAAACAGCATCTTTTTCAAGAAGTTTCGTCATTGGACGAGATGTTTTGGAAAAATCCTTAATGAAACGACGGTAAAATCCTGCATGTCCTAGGAAACTTCTAACGGCTTTGACGTTAGTTGGGGGTGGCAATTTGGTAATGACATCGATCTTGGCTTTGTCAACCTCCATTCCTGCACTAGAAATTTTGTGTCCTAACACAATTCCTTCAGTTACCATGAAATGACACTTCTCCCAATTGAGAACAAGATGTGCAGCTTTACATCTTTCAAGCATTTTATCGAGGTTAGAAAGGCACGCTTCGAATGAGCTTCCGAAAACTGAAAAGTCATCCATGAAAACTTCCATAGACGTTTCAAGCATATCTTGGAATATGGCAATCATACATCTTTGAAAAGTCGCGGGGGCATTACATAATCCAAAAGGCATACGCCGATAAGCGTAAGTTCCAAAGGGACATGTGAATGTGGTCTTTTCTTGATCAGCTGGATCAATAGGAATTTGGAAATATCCTGAAAAACCATCAAGAAAACAAAAGTATTTATTTCCTGCTAATCTCTCAAGCATTTGATCCATGAAAGGCAAAGGAAAATGATCTTTTCTGGTGGCTTTATTTAATTTTCTGTAATCAATACATACTCGCCATCCGGTGACAGTTCTAGTAGGAACTAGTTCATTTCGTTCGTTAGTCACAACAGTCATTCCTCCTTTTTTCGGAACACAGTGAACAGGACTTACCCAAGGACTATCCTCGATGGGGTAAATGATACCTGCATCAAGCAGTTTGATGATTTCTTTTTTAACAACTTCTTTCATGTTGGGGTTGAGTCGACGTTGTCTTTCTACAACTGGTTTGGCATCTTCTTCGAAATTGATTTTGTGTTTGCAAAAATCAGGACTGATTCCTGGGATGTCAGAAGTTTTCCACGCAAAAGCTTCTTTATGCTTCTTAAGAACTGAAATCAGACATTCTTTCTCAAAATCATTTAGCAACGAAGATATGACTACTGGAAGTAGCGAATTGTCTTCCAAGTAAGCATACTCAAGATTTTCTGGCAGCGGTTTCAACTCAAGATCAGTCGGTGGTTCTTGAAGTGATGTTTTGATCCTCATCTGATCATTAAGACTGATTTCCTCAAAATCTTCTTCTATTATCTCTCCTTCTTCTTCTTCTTCTTCTTCTTCTTCTTCCATCTTAACTTCCATAAAATCAGCGAATTCTTTATCAAAAGTTGTTTCACTAATCTTCTCTGAATTAGTCATGAATGGATCAGAATCTTCTAGTAATGCATCCAATTCTTCTTCAGTGACTTCATCGATTACATCAATGTTAAAACAAGTGTCATCACTGGAATGTGGATATTTCATTGCTTTATCGATTAAGAACGTGATTCTATCCTCTCCAACTCCAAGATTGAGTTCTCTTCCTTTTACTTTGATGATCGCATCAGCGGTGTTTAGAAAAGGTCTTCCTAAAATAAGTGGTACTCTACTATCTTCCTCCATTTCTAAAATTACAAAATCTACGGGAAAAATGAATTTACCTACTTGGACAAGCATATTCTCAGCAATACCAACAGGATATTGGTAAGTATGATTAGCTAATCGGATACTCATCCTTGTGGGTTTCAAGGTATTGATTGAAAGTTTCGTATACAGCGAATAAGGCATCAAATTGATACTCGCACCTAAGTCGGCTAAAGCATCGCATGTGATGTTGTTTCCTAATATGCATGGAATCAGAAAACTTCCGGGATCTCTGAGTTTTTGTGGAATTTTGTTTTGAACAATAGCTGAACATTCTTCATTGAGAAAGGTAGCGGATATTTGCTCCAACTTGTTTTTGTTGTTAAGAAGTTCTTTCAAAAATTTCCCGTAATTGGGCATTCCAGCTAAAACATCAATGAGAGGTACATTGAGTCTAACTTCTTTGATTATTTCAACAAACTTCTTATAACGCTCCTCCATTCTTTCTTTCTTAAGGCTCTGTGGATATGGAATTTTTGGAGTATAAGCCTTAACTAGTGGTTTGGGTTTGGGTTTGGGCGGTGTTTTTGGTGTATTTTCCTTCTTGGATTCTTCATCTTCATCCTCACTATCGAAATCGATAGTTGTGGTGTTGTTTGGGTTGGGTGGTGGATCATAAGACAGGCCACTTCTTGTGAATACAGCATTGATATGCTCATTTCTGGTTGGTGGTGGACGATAAGTCTTATCATTCGATGATGATGATGGTTTTGGGTTGGTTTGGGTGTTACTAGGCAACGAACCTGATGGTCGTGAAGAAATTTGATCAGAGAGTCTCCCAAATTTGTTTTCAAGATCTTGGATAGATGCTTGATGATTTTTCTGACCTTGCTCAACTTTGGTTTTGAGATTGAAAAATTGATTCTTGACGAACTCGTTAGTTGATTTTTGGGCAGTGACAAATTCTCTCATCATTTTTTCAAAATCTGTTTCTTCAGATTTCTTATCGGAACTTTGTGAGGTTTGGTTCTCTACTTTTGGTTGGGACTCATGGTTGTTATCCCTTTGTCGGCGATCTTGCCAATTAGCAGAGTTTCTTCCGTAATAATTTCCTCGATATCCTCCTCCTCGGTATCCTCCTTGGATATAATTAGCTTCTCCTTCTTTTGGTTGATCCATAGGTTGATCATCGCATTCTGATGATGGGTGGTTTCCTCCACAGTTGTTACAACCATCTCGCATTTCTTTCATCTCTCCTCTAAGATCTTTGTATTGCGAATCGATTTTGGAAACCAAGGTTTCCATTTTCTCCATGAGTTTAGATGAATCAGAACTTTCGGCGAAAGCAACGGTTTTTCTTAAGGGTTTTGTCTTGGCATCTTTTGACCAGTCGAGTTTGAGAAGAACTCGGTCTTCAAGCAATTGATATGCCTGGTTAGGAGTCTTATAAAGAAAAATTCCTCCAGCATCAAGAATTCCCTGAGATGTTTCATCAAGTCCATGGTAAAAGATTTGAATAATGGTTCCTCGTCCTAAACCATGTCCATGACAACTTCGAAGTAAATCCTTCATACGAAGCCAGGCTTCGACGAGTGATTCGTTAGGATTTTGTGTGAAAGCACGAATTTCTCCCATGAGTCGATCAAACATTGCAGGTGGAAAGAATCGGCTTACAAAAGCTTGCCTCATCTCCTCCCAAGTAGTGATGATTCCTGGTGTTAATTCGTTATACCACACTTTTGCATCTCCAGCAAGTGATGACGGAAAAAGTTTGAGTTTAATGGCGTCTACATTTGTATCACCATATCGGAACATGCCACAAATTTCAATGAATTCGGCAACGTGTTTGTGAGGATCGGCCCTCGAACGGCCATCGAATTGACGGTCTTTGATCATAGAAAGATGGTGACCTTTCACGGTGAAATTGTCACCTAAGTTGACAGCAACAATAGCAGCTCCAGGAGTTGGTGCTACGGCTCGGTTTGCTTCCCACATGGGTCTATCGTCAGCCATGGGAAAAGGTTGGTCAGTGAATGGGTTGTAAACGACTTTGGCTTCAAAAAGGTTATCAAACGTTGGGTTTGGTACTCTTGGTACACGATTGGCTAGTGGAACAAAGGGTGTTCTTCTTCTTCTTTGTCTTCGGACTAAACGTTCGGGATCTGAAAATGGTGGAATTGGTTCTACTCCAGTTGATCGAGTGTTCATACAATTCCCCAACGAATCGAGGCAATGTCTAAACAAACGAGCAAAGAATGAAAACAATTTGAAAAGTTCAGAATCGTCTATCCGATCCGGATAGAACAGTCTACCGATCGGATAGATCTCTCGGTAAATTGGATTTGAAGGATCCGATCGGATGGAAGTGTGCGCCGATCGGATGGTTCTCTCGGTAAATTAAAATTTTGGAAAGCCGATCGGATGGATGAATAACCGATCGGATGGGCAGCTCGGTAAAACTTTTTTTTTTTTTACGAAAACTAACTATATGAGAATTGGACTAAAACTTACAGAAACACGATCAAAATCCCCGGCAGCGGCGCCAAAAACTTGATGTGCCCGGTTCGGTGCAAGTTTTAAATTTATAAAGGGTGAATTACCGAATCTAATAACAACACATACGAGCAAGTATACTCGTCCGTTGTAGCAAGATTTTGATGGTAAGTCGGGATCGTTCGCAGGGATTTGTGTAGTGAATCGAATTGCAAGTTAAAAGCAACAATCTCAAATAAGCAGTAATGATATAATGAAAATTCAAATGATTAAAAACTACACTTGCTTAGACTAGTGTACTCCAATTGACTAATATGATTGTGATAACTTTGGAAAACATGTTGGTTGTGATAATTAGTTTTGACACTAATCTATTGTTCCTACAAATTAAACCTTCGTCAAGATTTTGGTTTATAAAAACAAGCATTACGATTAACCAATCAATTCAAGATCAATTCAAGGTTCATGAGTTGGTGTTCCTCAAACACAAAAACAATCTTTTGTCTAATCAAACAAGCTTAGGAAATGGTCAATACAAAAGGTAACCAATTATAGACAAAAGGTCACAATTGAAAGCAAACTATTAATCTTTCGACCTTTAAAGTGGTTTACAATCAATCCGTTTTGATAGACAAAAGCTTTTTCATTACAATCACAATTAAGTTCCTTTGGTTAATCAAGAATAGTGGTAGACAACAATCATTCATAGACAAATGATTATAACTAGTGGAATAACAATAGTTCTTTCAACCCTCAAGATTACTAGCACTAGTCAAACTTGATTTCCCAAATGTCACTATGAAACTTTATCACAATTGGTTCTTAGAATTGACTTGAAATTGAATTAAAACATGTTATCACAATCATATGCAAATCAATGAATAATACACATCATCTAAGCAAGTGCACAAAGGCACTAGCCACTCATAGCAAACATAAATGTAAACTCAATAATTTGAACATTAGAAACCATGATTGAAAGTCTTACAATGATTTGGGAATAAGATTACAAGTGAAAGACAATGATTCCACAAGCAATGAAAATGGTAAATTCGACTTTCTCCCTTCTCCTGGACTTATGGACGAATTTCTTGAGTTTCTTCTGTGAATGGTTCTCTCCTAGCACTTGTTTTTTCTTCTCTTTATCTCTCTAAATTGATTGGTATATAAATACTCAACTAAAGGTTCCATAAATTGCTCCAACCAAGGGTCTAAGTGCATAAATGCTTCTCTTGCCCTCCAAGTAGTATTGAATGGTTAGAATAATGACAAGAAGGGCCTAGAACCGGAGTTATAAAGTCACAATCCTTGATAAAGAAGTCTTGGGCAAAACAGCGACTTCCAACCGATCGGATGGAATGGTCTACCGATCGGTTGGTCTTCTCGGTAAATCCACTTCCACTCCATCCGAATCGGTTGCGGGCGGCGACCGATCGGATGGTGATGGCTGCTGAACCTTTTTCTTGAACTTTTGCGTATGACTTGTTTCTCGGACGTAGCTCTTGATTCTTCGGTCTTTCTCTTTATCCTAAAGCTTATGAACTTGACTACTTGGACTTTAACTCCTTGAAGTACCTTACGAAGCGGAACTTGACACAAGATTCACATGAAATCTCAAATACTTCCTTTCTTTTCATTTTTGCATCTTTTCCATCCATTTTCCTGTCTTTGGCTACAAATGCTTTGCAAACACACTTTGGTACGATTTAGTAACAAAAGCATATAAATATAACCACAAAACATATATAAAACTACCAATAACGCTATCAAAAACATGTTAGATTTATGCGTTATCAACAACTTTGGTCCCCCAAAACATAATAATTATATCTTTAGTCCTTATTTACATAAAATCAATATTTAGTTGATAATAATCACATAATAGCCCCTTAAATTACCAAAATGACACATGGCCCTTTTATTATGATTAAATACATGATTAGACCATAAATTTCCCAAAATGACACTTTTAGTCCCTCTAGTTATTTTATTCCAAAATCAATATATATATTAACATATAATTCCAAAATGAATATTTAAACAATTATTTGGCATACAAGGTCCTTCCCATAATTTTTCATATGACTCCCACAGGTTTTAGAAAGTTCCAAAAGTAGTCCCCATGTTTTAAAATTTACAATTCGACCCATAAACTTAATTAAAACAAATCGGTGTAACACTTTTTAATTCAAAACAAACCCTAAACCATCCAATCATTCAAGTCATGATTACCCCTCATTAATCTCATCATAATAACCCTAACCCATGCCTTAGAAACCCTAAAATCCAATCGGACCTATTTTTCCCAAAACATTCTTAAAACCCGATTTAGCACATAATTCGAAATAATTATCTCGGGGCCATGAAAATTCAAAACCATATTTTTCCCAGGTCTATAGGGTCGAACAAGGTCTAAATAAAATAAGAACCAATTATTATACACACGCATGGATTTATTTATCGATTATACATGTATTTTAAGGTTTAATTTGGATTAATTAGTTAAAGCTTGCATGAGTCGATTCTAGTGTTTTTCTCAGATTATATACGACATAGAAAGGTCAGGAAAATTGCAAACCTAATATTTGGACGTGTGAATCGATCAAGCCAAAAATAATGCACTCGGTGTAACAAAATCGAACAATAATTCCTCAAGTCTTCACGATCGACTTCACAACCTTGTAAACAATTTTCACAGGTCCTATTCGACATGAGGATCATCAAAACAATGAACGAATTTATTTGGAGGTGTATGAATTATTTTGAGAAATACCTTAATAAGAACACGGTTTTGGAATTAAATCCACAACGACCAATTCAGCCACACACAACCTCTGAGATAATTTTCGTGGATCATATGTGAGTAGAAGAACATGATAAAAATGATAAAACAAGTGCACAAAAATCGTAGCCATGATTTGGAATTTATTACCTCAAAATAGGGTTCGACAATGAATAATTGAGCACGATCGACACAGGCCAAGAACACCCCCAAACTGATTTTTCTTGCACTCTTTAGATGTCTAGGAACATGAGAAAAATGGGTAGGGATGCTGGAAAAATTCGTATGGCTATGGACGAATTAATTTTGGTGCTAGGGTTTTGATATGGGTCGTATAATTGCTTTGAGAAGAAGAAAATGATGAGATTGATTTTAATTAAAGGAAAACGTGTGAGAGGAGGGGGAAACTCACCAAAATTTCGGGATTGAGTCAAGGAGGGTTAATAGCATTCAATAATAATTTTAATGCCCTTAAATTTTCCTTAATTTCCTATTATAAATTCATAACTTTTGAATTTAAATTATATTAGGCGCCCAAGGGTATTTTAGTAATTTCGTGGCTTGTATAAATGTTAAATGGTGTTGTTAAAAATATTTGGGATCATAACTTGTTCATTGTTGGAAGTTTGGAATTTATTTGGTGCTTTACATATGTTTTATTTAGGTTTTAAATTCCCAGGGGCAATTTGGTCATTTTGCATGTTATAGAATTTCAGGTATTACAATCTGTTAGCATTAACTAGCTCGTAGGATTATCAGTAATATTAGTAATAGTTTAGTTAATCTAGAACTTGTGGAGTGGGTCGGGTCTTTACCCACTGTCAGCTCGCTCCACAGCCCACTCGGGGCAACAATATTATGTACTGTAAATACCCCTCTCCACCTAGGGAGAGGGTTGGAACTTCTCATACATTCAACTAATATATTCTCTCATTTCTCTCTCTAGTTCCCAACTCACTTTCTCTCTCTAAAACCTCTAATACATTCGGCCAAATAATCAACCATACGTGTGTTTGAATGTTATGAATATGCTACAATTGGTATCAAGAGCCATGGTTAGGTTCGTGTGAGTGCATATTCTGATTCGTGGTGTGGTTTTTGGTTGCTTTTTGGTTCGTACTAAGTAGTGAAGAAAAACTCTAGTTTGATCTTTGTTAGTGGTTTAATTCGTTTAAGCCTTGTACTTTTATGTTCAAAAAGTTGTTTCACATCTTCCTTGATAATATACAACAGTGTTTGTGTTAGTTTGTGGAAGATTTGAGGTTTTTCTTGGCAGCGGTTTGACATTCGGTTGAGTTTTCCTCGTAGCGGTTTGGACTTCGATAAAGGATTCATCGCAACGGTTTGAGCTTTTTGGGAAATTCTTAGTAGCGGTTTGGTTTGAAAATCTGACTGCGGTTTATCGGGTAACCAAAACGGGAAAGACGACAAAAAGTACGGATAGTGACGTGTTGTCCTTTTGCAACAGCGGTTTGTGTTCTTTCTCCGCTTGAAGTTTGTCGTTTTGTACAGCGGTTTGACTTTTTTGTGTAGCGGTTTGACTCACTGCGGTTCAGGTCTTAGCGGTTTGAATTCTAGCGGTTTGGTATTCTGATACAGCGGTTTGATCGTAGCGGTTTGTCTGGTATTTCTGCGGTTTGAGTATAACAGTTTGGTATTCTGGTACAGCGGTTTGATCGTAGCGGTTTGTCTGGTATTTCTGCGGTTTGAATATAGCGGTTTGGCCTTCAAATTCTGCGGTTTGACTTAGCGGTTTGTTGTGTGTGTCTGCGGTTTAGATATATCAGTTTGGTCTTCATATCTTGCGGTTTAATATTTGCAGTTTGTCTAGTGTGTTTGCGGTTTGATACTGGCGGTTTGACTAGTACCCCTGCGGTTTGGGAATTGCGGTTTGGTACTTTTGTGATTGAAGTGTGGTTACTGTGATTTGAATCAAGTAATCAAATAACGGTTTGTTCTTGAATTTTGTAAAATCCAGCGAAAGAACTTATTTCTCGGTTTAAATCTCAAGAATTGTAAAATCCCGTATAAAGTATACAGTATGGCAAGCATACCAAGCACTGCATCAGATGACATTCAAGCAGCTGGGTCCGATACCCGTCCTCCTATGCTTGATAGGACGGACTATGAGTCATGGGCACAACGAATACGACTTTACTGCTTGGGCAAAGAAAATGGATTTAATATTCTCAAATCCATTGATGAAGGACCATTTCAGATGGGCACCACCAGAGATGTTGTTACTACTGGTGAAGATGGAACTGTCACTTTGGGAATCGACAGGCCTCGAACTTACAATGATCTTAATGAGGAAGAAAAGAAGAGGTATGATGCAGATATTAGAGCCTCAAACATTGTCATTCAAGGTCTGCCCAAATATGTTTACAAACTCATCAACTTCAACACTGAAGCAAAAGCAGTATGGGACAATGTAAAAATGTTGCTGGCTGGATCAGAACTCACAAAGGAAGATCGTGAGTCACAACTGTATGATGAGTTTGAGCATTTTAAGATGAACCCTGGTGAGAACATTACAGACTACTATGTGAGATTTCATAAGTTGGTAAATGACATGAGGATCATCAGAATGACTATTCCCAACATCCAACTTAAATCAAAGTTTGTAAACAACATGACTCCAGAATGGGACAGATTTGTTACTGCAGTGAAACTCAACAAAGGTCTGAGAGAAACAAACTATGAACAGTTGTATGCCTATCTACAACAACATGAGAAACATGCTGCTTATGATCGTCTGTTGAGAGAAAAACTCAATACAACTGCATCAAATGATCCACTGGCATTTGTTTCAAGTGCTCAGCCAATCAACCAATTGTCATTTGACCAAGCTTATCATCATCCCAATTCATCACCATCTGCTATGAGTCCACAACTGGATTCAGGTTACACTCACACCGACAAAATGATTGATAACCTTACCAACCAAGTGTCCTTACTTGTTCAACAATTTAAAGCAACACTCCCTCAGACTAACACAATCAACTCAGAACCTCATCAAACCCACGCAATCTGGCAACGGTGGAGGATGGAATAATTGTAGTTCAAATTGTTCAGGGGAGGCAAAACTTGAATCAAAGGAACATGGGTCGAGGTAATGTGCAGATCAGAGTAGGGAATGCAAATCAGGGGCAGGGGAAACAGCCTAAGTGTTATAACTATGGTAGACTTGGACACATTGCCAGAAACTACAATCAACCAAAACGTCCTCAGAACTCAGACTATTTCAAGGACAAGATGTTGTTGATGCAGGCTCAAGGGAATGGAGCTGTGTTGGACGAAGAAGAAATGTTGTTTCTTGCTGACGATGGGGGAAATACTTTTGATGCCGATGTGGACGAGCAGCTAGTTCAGGACCTTGCACTTAATAATCCCATATCTTCAAAGCTGATGATTGTGATGCTTTTGACTCTGATGTGGATGATGAACCAACAGCTTAAACAATCTTCATGGCTAACTTGTCCTCTATGGTCTCATCACCTCAACAAGCTGGTCCCTCAAATGCATCTATGATTTCTGAGGTGCTAAAACTTTATGACACATATAACGTGGTAGATGAACAGAAGATTCCCAACGAAGTACAACAGACAGATGTGGCTGATTCAGATACTGTTGACATGGGAAATAGTAATATTATTCCATATGAACAATATGTGAATCACAAAAACATGTCTGATGTACAAGGTGGTGCATCTTCTGTTGAAAATATTGCTTGTGTTGTAAATAATGTGTGTGCCTTAGATAATGCTTGTGAGTGGCATGAAAATACTGTGTTTGTCCCTGATGACACCTTGACTACTAGACTAAATATATATAAAGATCAGGTGACACTTTATGAACAACGTGCTAAATTTGAACTAACCGAACGTGAGCAGAAAATGGATAGTCAAATGCGTACACTTATAACTGAGCGTAATTTAAGGGAGGAAACGTTAAAACAAGAGTTGACTGCTTTGCAAAAACAGCTGGACCAGACTGTTAAACAAAAACAGGAGGCCCAAGAGCACCTAATTTCACTAAAACAAGATTTCAAGGTAAAAGAAACACAACTCTTAAATGATTTCTCAAGACTTAGAACCTTAAAGAATAAGCTTGAAAATAAGTTGTACACGCAAGACCAATCTAGACAAACGGTTCAAATGCTTCAAAAGCACAAGAAGTTGTGTGATAAGCATAGTGTAAGTAATGTAGGTGAACCTAAATTAGCTCTCCTTAGGAAAGCTAAAGTGACCCAACCTGCCTTATATGATGCCAATGTGATGATTATGCCTGGTCATGCCCCACCTGATGTTTCATCTTTAGAAGAGAGTAATGAGATAGATGTGAGAAATAAAGAAAGAATGAATGAGAAAATGAAGGATCCCAAATGCATAGCCAATCGAATAATAGTCAAACCCCATGATTATTATGAGGAGAATCGATTGACTGTGTTTGCACCTCAAAAGAAGTTAACGCCTGAACAAATATTTTGGTCTTTAGATATGGATAAGAGAAAGGCCGATGAGCTTGAAGCCAAAACTCCATCCCTTAGGAAAATTGCAGCTGCGACGGTGTATCCTCCCAATACACCTAGGCATTTGGTTCCTTTGACTCTTCCTACTAAATGTAAAACCTTAATTAACATATATATACTTTGTCAACTATTTGCTGATTTTGATAAAACATGTAAGAAGAGAATTACACCAACCGGAATTACTGAGGGGGAAAGGGGTTTTGAACAGATAAAAAGGTGTTACTTAACTGAGGTCATTCCATTCTTTAAATTACTCAAGGAACAGTTTGAAGGATTGCAAAACGCCCTTGAAACTGAAGTAAATGAAATGAAAGTAATATTTAAAGATATGGAAAATGAGGTAGCTCAAAATGCGATAGAACTTAAGAGCCGTGAGATCGAGAGAAAGAACATTCTCATCACCAATGAGAATTTGATTGCTAGATGTATTGCACATGATATATTTTATACTGCCACTGATTCTGCTTTAACTGCCTGTCAATTTCATGAGTATTCTATTGCATTGAATGTTACCCAGAATCGTGTTGTTGAGCTTGAGGGGGAGAATTTGAAACTGCAAGAGAAAATTCAAAATGATGACCATGATAACATGGTCAAGCGTTTTTCAAAACTAGAAGTTGATCATCTTAATTTACAATTAAAATATCAACACTTAGAAGAAAAATGTAAAATATCAAATGCCAAGACATCTCTAGATGCTCCTGAATTTGATACATATTTTGAATTGAGTAAACGTGATGAAAAAATTCAAGCTCACACTAACACGATTCGACAGTTAAGGGCTCAAATTGCCCAATTAAAGTCAAATAAGAGTGAAGCAATTGGCACCAATAAACCATCGTCTTTGGATTCTCAGAATTTTCACTATCAGGACACTATCAATAAGTTGCATGGTGAAAATGAGTGTTTTCGAGCTGAAAATTCAAAAATCAAACAGCATTACAAAGAGTTATATGACTCAATTAAAGTCACACGAAACAGTCATAATGAAAAGATAACTTCTTTGTTAAATGAAATTGAGAATCTTAAGACTCAGGTGAAAGGTAAAATGCCAATTGACACTTGTGATAATGTTGCTCCAAAGGTCTCTGTTGTTAGAAAGTATGATGTTGATGTTGTGCCTATTCCCATTCCCCTTAGGAACAATAGGTCTGCCCATCAAATTTATCTCAATCACCTTAAGGATAGCCTGGATATACTTCGTGAGATTGTAGAGGAGGATAGGATAGAAAAACCACTTGATAAAGCAGTTGTGGATGCCTGCTTCCTCACTAAAAGGTCTCAGGAATTTTTAGAGTACGTCATTGGCACTGGCCCTAAGATTGATAACAAAAGAGATAGATTTGTTGCATCATCATCTACGACTAAAAACAAGCAAGTAACCTTTGATCTACCACTGAGAACATCAGAACCCAGCACATCAAAGTCAGGAACAATAAGTTTGCAATGAGTAGAATGAATCGTGTTGATTCTAGTATCAAAAGTACTGTAATTAATTCGAATTCTAATGCTGTCTGTAAAACATGTAACGAATGTTTAATTTCTGCTAATCATGATGATTGTGTTGTGTCATTTTTGATGTCTCCTGTACAACCCCATGTTAAGAATGTTAGGAAAACTGAAACAAGTAAGAAAGTTTGGAAGGCAACAGGAAAAACGTTTGCAAATGTCGGGTATCAATGGAGACCCACTGGAAGGAAGCTCACTTTAGGAGATCAGTGCCCCTTAACTAAATTGAATAACCATAAAGTAGTAAAGGTTAAGGAATGGAGACCAACTGGTCGAATGTTGCCTTTAGTGACACAATGCCCCACTACTAGGTCAATTGCTTCTTCTAGTGTAATTTCCACAGTAAATACAGTTGCATCTATGATACCTGTAGTTCCAGAATTTGTGTGTGCTAACCAAACGGACCCCAGCTGTACGTGGGGATCCACATTTTTCAGTTATCCATCGTTGTCTGTTTTCAAATGCAGGTCGTACAAATCGTCCTTTGGTATTTGGACTCAGGCTGCTCAAAACATATGACTGGGATCGCTCACGGCTCAAGAATTTCGTGAAAAAGTTTATTGGGACAGTTAGATTTGGGAATGACCATTTTGGGACAATTATGGGTTACGGAGATTATGTGTTTGGTGACAGTGTGATTTCCCGGGTATACTATGTGGAAGGACTAGGACATAACTTTTTTTCTGTTGGTCAATTTTGTGACTCCGATCTTGAAGTTGCTTTCAGAAAACACACTTGTTTCGTCAGAGAGTTGGATGGTGTTGATCTTCTTAAAGGCAGTCGTGGAACCAATTTATACACCATCTCAATTGAAGAAATGATGAGGTCCTCTCCTATATGCTTTCTTTCAAAGGCCTCAAAGACTAAATCATGGCTTTGGCACCGTCGTTTGAATCACTTGAACTTCGGCACCATAAATGACTTGTCTCGCAAGGAACTTGTACGAGGCATGCCCAGACTAAATTTTGAGAAAGATCATCTTTGTTCTGCATGTCAATTGGGCAAAAGCAAGAAACATACTCGCAAACCCAAAACCATCAATACCATCATGGAAGTTCTTCACACCCTTTACATGGATCTGTGCGGACCAATGAGAGTGCAGAGTATCAATGGAAAGAAATATGTTCTTGTGGTGGTCGACGACTACTCTCGGTTTACATGGGTAAAGTTTTTGAGAACCAAGGGTGAAACTCCAGAGGTTATCATTAAACTAATCAAGCAGTTACAAGTAAGGCTGAACAAAACTGTCAGAATCATCCGGACGGACAATGGAACTGAGTTTGTTAACCAACACCTCAGTCAATTTTATGAAGACATTGGCATAACTCATCAGAAAAGTGTTGCACGCACTCCTCAGAAAAACGGGTTTGTTGAAAGACTAAATCGTACTCTAGTGGAAGCTGCAAGAACTATGCTAATATATTCTAAGGCTCCGATGTTTCTTTGGGCAGAAGCAATTGCTACTGCGTGTTACACCCAAAACCGTTCCTTGATACACACTCTTCACAACAAAACTCCTTACGAGCTGCTACATGGGAAGAAACCAGATCTTTCCTTTCTTCGAGTGTTCGGTGCTTTGTGCTATCCGACAAATGATGGTCAAGATTTGGGAAAGCTAAAAGCTAAAGCAGACGTAGGTGTCTTCGTTGGGTACGCACCAGATCGCAAGGGATATAGAATCTACAACAAGAGAACCCGACAAATCATGGAAACTATTCACGTTACATTCAATGAGCTGACTGAGCATACGGCTCCTGGACAAACAAGTTCTGGACCCACACCTAATCTATTGACACCTGGAACAATTAGTTCAGGTCTTGTACAGAATCCCACGCCTACAGTTCCTTATGTACCTCCCACCAGTGAAGAGTTGAATAAGTTATTTGATTCGATGTTTGACGAATATTTTGAGCCACCAACAGTAAATACCACAATGGAAGTTCCACCTGTACCTCCTATTGCTGATGCTCAAATTCCACTAAACTCAGAAGGTCCATCTGTATCTGTATCAATCAGTCAAGATGCTTCACTTGCCAGTCAATCGCCATCATCATCAAATATTCAGTCTTCTTCGGTTCATCAAGGTTCTACAGAAGACAATTCTTTTGATGTGAATCCTTTTGCTCCCGTTGATGATGTTCCATTTGAAAATGTATTTGCTCCTGAGTCTTCCACTGATACATCTTCAGGAGATCACAACACAGCAACATCAGTTCAAAACCCTCAACCACATGATCATCTCAGAAAATGGACCAATGATCATCCAATTGACAACATCATTGGTAATCCGTCTCGTCCGGTATCCACTCGAAAGCAACTTGCCACCGATGCACTGTGGTGCTTCTTTAATTCCGTACTCTCTAAAGTCGAGCCAAAAGACGTCAAAGAAGCCATGTCTAAAGATAGTTGGTATACTGCTATGCAAGATGAAATTCATGAGTTTGATCAACTTGAAGTTTGGGAATTAGTGCCTCCCCCAGAGTGTGCAATGGTTATCGCTCTAAAGTGGATCTTTAAAGTGAAACTCGATGAGCACGGTGATGTTTTAAAGAATAAGGCACGGCTTGTTGCGAAGGGGTTCCGACAAGAATAGGGCATAGAATTTGAAGAATCATTTGCTCCGGTTGCTAGAATTGAAGCCATCAAAATCTTTCTAGCTAATGCTGCCAGTCAGAATATGATTGTCTACCAAATGGATGTAAAGACAGCATTTCTAAATGGTGATCTGAAGGAAGAAGTCTATGTCAGTCAACCAGAAATTTTTGTGGATTCTGATCATCCTACTCACGTCTACCGTTTGAAGAAGGCTCTATATGGGCTAAAGCAAGCACCCAGGGCGTGGTATGATACTTTATCAAAGTTTCTTCTGGGTAATGGTTTTTCCAAAGGTGTTGTTGATCCTACACTATTCACTAGAAAATCGGGCAAACATCTGCTTCTTGTTCAGATTTATGTAGATGACATCATCTTTGCCTCTTCTGATCCTAGGGAATGTGATAGGTTTTCTAATGAGATGAGTTCTAAGTTTCAAATGTCTACGATGGGACAAATGTCGTTCTTCTTGGGTTTGCAAATATCTCAAAGTCCCGGAGGCATCTTTATTAATCAATCCAAATATGCAAATGAAATATTGAAGAAATTTGGATTTGAATCAAGTGATGCAGTTGACACTCCTATGGTTGAGAGATCTAAGTTGGATGAAGACCTCTCTGGGATCCCGGTTGATCAAACTAAGTTTAGAAGCATGATTGGATCCTTAATGTACCTTACCGCCAGCAGGCCAGATCTCTTGTTCGCCGTATGTATGTGTGCTCGGTATCAGTCCAAGCCCACCAAGAAGCATCTGGAAGTGGTAAAACGGGTCTTCAGATATCTTCAAGGCACTGTTCACATGGGTCTCTGGTATCCTAAGGACACCGCAATGGAACTCACGGCCTATGCAGATGCGGATCATGCGGGGTGTCAAGATACTCGTCGAAGCACATCGGGAGGTGCTCAGTTTCTTGGGGAAAAGTTGGTCAGCTGGTCTTCTAAAAAGCAAATGAGTACTTCAATATCTTCAACAGAGGCTGAATACATTGCCATGTCCACGTGTTGTGCTCAAATTCTTTGGATGCGATCACAACTATCAGACTATGGATTTGCATATAACAAGATTCCTCTGTATTGCGATAACAAAAGTGCTATCACTCTTTGCTGCAACAATGTCCAACATTCCCATTCAAAGCACATCAACATCAGGCATCACTTCATAAGGGAACAGGTTAAGAAAGGGATCGTTGAACTCTACTTCGTGAGGACGGAGTTTCAGTTGGCTTACATCTTCACCAAGGCACTTCCGAGAGAACAGTTTCAATTTATTCTCCCGCGTCTTGGAATGAAGAGTTTGACCCCAGAAACACTCAAGGGTCTTCAAGAAGAAAATGAGGAGTAAAGGATTTACTTCACATATCCTTGTATATATTTTAAACCAAAAAGAAAATAGAAAAATATAAAACCTATAAAAACCCAAAAAAATCAGAAAATCAAAAAATACCAAAAATAGTTCCTCTAGGCATGTATTCTGTTTATCGATAACATTTACGGACCTAGAAATGTCATTCAATAAGACGAATCAGATCTTGGCTCGCTGTCCCACCGACGAACCAGTCTAGAATTCGAAAGGGAAGAATATCAGGTTCTCACTCCATAATGGGATAAGGTTTCATTCCACTAGTCCAATGCCTGGCCTTTTGCTTTCCTCTCTTCCAAATTATTCAATTTGAAAAATTTCTTTCGGATAAATGAAGCTCGATCAGAAGTTATACTAACTGGTTAAAACATGTCTAAACGGCTTGCAGTTACTTCAGACTACACCCCGTGCTATACTATGGGGAAAGCATGTCGCCAAAAAGACAGTTGTTCCTCCAACTGGGTGATGTTCACCTAGGCATGGATTACTTTATATCCATGTTTCTTTGATTTGATGTACGTTTCAGTGCATCATTTCTTGTATAAGAAGAGAAGTCTTCTTTACACCACAAACTCCTTCTGTTCTACGATTCTTTAGGAGAGTTTTGGTGTTTCACAATGTGGTAACTGGACTTAAATTTTCACAAATACTTCACACTCAATTGAATGACTACAGCTCTTTAAATAGAAAATGGGTCATTAATTGAGGGGGAGAGTATTTGTTCAAATTTCTGACACCTTTTTAAGCATTGTGCAACATCAGCAGTGACACTCTCTCATCGTTTAAGGGGGAGCATACTATGCTCCATAATCAGAATACATTACAACCTGACCACATTTTCTCCCAAATTTTCTAAACATATTTAAATCAATTGGGATCACAAATCTCAAATGGTTTGAAATTTTTGATCGGGGGAGAGAATGTGATTTAAATATGAAATTCTGATGAAAATGTGATTATTTGGTCTTAAATGTAAGCTCTCCCATATGTGCTAAACTCTTTCGTATATCGATGCACATATTGAGGGGGAGCAAATGGCACTACAACAAAAAGGATGCGACATCTCATGTGACTAAGACCTTACCAATGAATTGACGAAACACAAACTGTCATTAATCGAAAGGACATATCCTGGCCGGGTAATAATTTCAAGCTGGTCTAACCAGTGATGTAAGCGTGTCTCGAAGAGGATATGTCTGAGTAGAGTGTACCATTTCGAGAAACTTTTTGTGAATTTGACCAGGCCGGGTAATAATTTCAAGCTAGTCTAACTAGTGATGTAAGCGTGTCTCGAATCGGTCATATTCACTGAAAGTGGATTAATTCAAAAAGTGCAAGCTCTACCCAACATGTGCAAATTTTAAATTAATATATATGAGCACATGTTAAGGGGGAGCATTTGAAAAATACAAAACTCTCAAAGTGTTAGCAAAATGTGTTTCATAATCATGAACACTTTGAGAGATTTTTCAAAGATTTGGTAAATGGAAACATAGGATAGTCATGAAGTTATAAGGTGGCTAAGGTTAGAAAAACCGTCCTATGATCCGCCAGAGCCGGAGGGATCTACCCAGGGACAATACCGAATAGTTAGTATTAGAAAGTCCTTAGGTATGATTATAAAAAAAGGAGTAATATGAGAAAGGAGAAAGAAGGGGTTGAAGAATTAAAAAGAAATGAAATGAGAAAGGGTGAAAAGAAATAGCCCTCCAATTATTCAACCTTAGGGCAGAAACCGGGTTCAATTCATATGCTACTGGTGGTTACGAAGGTAACACCGGTATTGAAGACAAGACGTCATGGACCCAGTGACGCACTGCACTAAACCTTCTAAACCACTCAAGTTCTCTTAAAAGGACTTGTTTCATTCTCACGGGGAACCCTGCATAATCTATCGACTGCTCATCACGAGTTATGTTGATATTGAAACAGGAGACACCGCTCCAGTCTCCGACTACCAAAATTGCACTTATCGAGTCTAGAGCCACGAGATGCATCATAAGATCTCATAGGAACACGTGTTACTTCTACACTGGTTGTTCAACATTAAGGACACCAGTTGTAAACTTATGAGTCCTACGCAGATCTTAGCAATCTGCCAGAACATTTATGAGGGAATTTACAAATGTAATTCTCAGTGATTGAATGGAAATTCCTGCCAGGGTCAACATCAAACAGCCCTGAAAGCAGGTCACTTCGGTAATTCCTTGTGGATTATGCTTAGTGATCGCGGCGGTTTCAAACGGTCTACATTCGTGAAGTGAACTCCAGCGACTCGCCTAATCGTTGATTTACTACGGTAGATCTTGTAAGCCCTCTGTGGGTTTCCGATTTAGAAACGGCCTTGGTAAGGATTAGAGAGAGTTTTCACACTATGCTATTAACAATCTTGAAGTCCAAACCTGTAAGTACCAGACGTTTTATTGCTAACTATCGTATGCAGGAATACCTGGCGGTTGCAGCTAGTTGCCGAAAGGATGCCGATCCATCACCCCATGCTCACACTTCACCATTGTAATCAAAGAAATCATGATAACCAAAAGACCTTCAACACAGCTTCCGCAACTCTGATGCTGAAAATCATGATTCAAGAAAGTGTGAGCATATCGACTCAAAGATCACAACTTCACAAGGAGACGATGCTGCAAGATGACTTGAAGACATATCTTGGATGATAATCTCAAAGAATACTCGAAGATCATCCAAGTCAAAAGATTAGTCATCAAAAGTTCACTGCTGAACGCGCAAAGATCTATGAATTTGAAGAATCAAGACCTACGAGCTAGGAAGACATGTTTATCTAATGGAATGCTAAGAATTCAAAATATTATTTCCGGGGTGACCTCCTTTAGGGGGAGATTATTAGGAATATAAATATTCATCTGAAGACTCGGTCACCCCGAGTATCTGTTAGCATTAACTAGCTCGTAGGATTATCAGTAATATTAGTAATAGTTTAGTTAATATAGAACTTGTAGAGTGGGTCGGGTCTTTACCCACTGTCAGCTCGCTCCACAGCCCACTCGGGGCAACAATATTATGTAGTATAAATACCCCTCTCCACCTAGGGAGAGGGTTGGAACTTCTCATACATTCAAATAATATATTCTCTCATTTCTCTCTCTAGTTCCCAACTCACATTCTCTCTCTAAAACCTCTAATACATTCACCCAAATAATCAACCATACGTGTGTTTGAATGTTATAAATATGCTACATCTTAAAACCAAGATCAAACTGCTTATTTAATGGCTTATTCGACATGGCTTATTGGGCTTATTATTCGATTTAGAAGCCCAACCGATAAGTATATATATATATAAAGAAAACATTCCGAGTAGCGTTTAGTTTGGGGTTTAAAAAGAGCTTATACGAGCTTATTAAAGGAAACTCAAAACATCAAATTTTTAGTTTGGCTAGTAGAGAATCAAGTCGTACAATAAAAACAATAGGTTGTGTGTCCATATTTAATTATACTTAGGTCTTTTACAGGTCGATCGGGGCATGATACGAAATAATAAAATGACCTTTATATAGGAATGTAAATATGCGACATGATGCATAATAGAAATGAAGCTCGAAATGAATGTGTAAACGTTAAATAAAATTTTTATTCATTAAATCTATCCATCCATGATTAGGAGGTCATAAGTATGACGTAAAATAAATAAACAAAAGCGTATAAATGCATTAAAAGTAAATGGTGATCGAATGAAAATGTACAATGCATGATATGTATATAAATGGAATTGAATGATCATAAAACGATGCATGGTGAATTATAACTCGTATAAACGAATGAAGAGAGGGTTTTTATGATCTTACCACACCCAAAGGTGGTGAGAAAACGTCTAAACGATCACAACGCTTCAAGAACAAGTTTTACGACTTGGAATTGGGTCCAAAAGGTTTTGAAATTGCTTCCTGTTCTTTGTTAGGGTTTGGTAAGAGGTTTAAGAGTCTTACAGGGAGTTTATGAGTGAATGTTCAAGTGTGAAAACAAGCGTATGGGTGATGGTCTTTATATGTGCATGTATACGAAATATATATATTATAAACAAAGGCACAAGTTGATCGAATTGATTCCTTGCAGGATTTAGAGAATATTTTCAGAGGATAAGATGTGATTACACTCAAGTATGGAGGTATCAAGGGGAGGGGTTTGTGTATTTTCGGTTATGATCAAGTTATATGTATACTTTATATATATCGAATGGCATATAAAGGTCCAAAAACGTTTTTAACGTGTCCAAGAGTTTGGAAATGATTAGAAATGGTGCTATGTACTTACATTCGACTAGAGAAGATCAAGTGTATAGATATAAATCAAGTTTGATCGGGTTTAAACAAAAAGAATTAATTTTACTTTGCACTTTGTTCATATGTCAAATGTTCGAGTTATGAGATGAGATTAATCAATCCTGATTCTTTGATGTGTAAAGAATCGAGATGTGTAAAAATATATATATATATGTTGTGTGTCGAGTTTAAAGGAGAACGAAGCAAAGCTTGGCATGTTTGGTCGAATGAGAATTAAAAGTAAAAGTGGGAATGGGTTGGACCATGAATAGTAACAGGCCATATTTGTGGGCTAGGAATAGTGTGTTGGTTCGTTTGGTTGTTTATTGATAATATGGATTTTCAGGGTCCGTGTGTGAGCTCGTTCCAATGTATTTTATCACGTATTAATGTTTTTAAGTTATCATAGTGTACTAAAGAAACTAATATGAGATAACCTCTAAATAAAAGTCAGAAAATAAATAACACGTATTTTCTGATAAATAATTATTATTATTTAAATTGGGAAAATTACCAGTTGTCACAGCCTCCCAGCCTTATTTGAATGTCGTCCCGACATTCTACTCATGTTATCAGAAGAAGATACGAAAAGATGGGGATATTTGGCCTTGAATTCATCTTCACGTTCCCACGTGAATTCAGGGCCTCTTCGGAAATTCCAATGAACTTTAACAATCAGTATTCGGCTATGTTTCAATCTCTTGACCTCTCGGTCAATGATTTCAACAGGTTCTTCGATAAAGCGTTGTCGATTGTCAATCTCGATTTCTTCGAGAGGAATAGCAAGAATTTCCTCGGACAAGCATTTCTTATGGTTGCATAAATGAAAGACGTCATGTACACTGCTGAGTTCTTGCGGCAGCTGGAGTCGGTACGCTACCGGTTCGATTCTTTCTAGAATCTCGAAAGTTCCAATGTAGTGAGGATTTAGTTTTCCCCATTTTCCAAAATGTATCACGCCTTTCCATGGCGAAACCTTCTACATGACTCTGTCCCCTACTTGGAACTCAAGAGTTTTACGTCTCTTTTCTGCATAACTCTTTTGTCGGTCTTGAGCAACTTGCATCTGGTTACGAATCTGCACAATCTTTTCGGTTGTCTCATGGATAAGTTCGGGTCCTGTGAGTTGACTGTCTCCTACTTCAGTCCAACAAATGGGTGATCGGCACTTACGTCCATAAAGTTCCTCGAATGGTGTGGCTTTTATACTCGTATGATAGCTGTGGTTATACGAGAATTCGACTAGGGCAAATGTCCGTCCCATTTCTTGCCGAAATCAATAACACAAGCTCGGAGCATATCCTCCAATGTTTGGATGGTTCCTTTACTTTGGCCGCTTGTTTGTGGATGATAAGCTTGTACTCATGTTGAGTTTAGTACCCAAAGCTTTCTGGAGTGACAGCCAAAAGTTTGAAGTAAAACGAACGTCGCGATCGGAGATGATCGAAATTGGTACACCATGTATGGTGACTACCTCTTTCAGATATAAGCGAGCTTGTTGATCCATGCTGTCCATTTCTTTGATGGGAAGGAAATGAGCAGATTTGGTGAGTCTGTCAACAATCACCCAAATCATGTCATATCCTCTGGATGTTCTTGGTAGTTTGGTTATGAAGTCTATAGTGATCCGTTCCCATTTCCATACAGGGAGTTCAGGTTGAACTAGTAATCCGGACGGTCTCTGATGTACCGCCTTAACTTTGGTGCAAGTTAAACATTTACTGACATATAGTGCGATATCCGCCTTCATGTTAGGCCACCAATATAATTTCTTAAGATCAAGGTACATCTTATCAGCTCCGGGATGAATAGAGTATTTGGACTTATGTGACTCGTGCATAATTAACTCTCGTATCCCTCCATAGAGTGGTACCCAGCTTCTATCATTAAAGCACAATACTCCATCTGGTCTCTTTATAAATCCATTGGTGTTCTCGGGCATACCATAGAGTTTTTCACTTGGTCTATTTTCTTCCTTGAGTGCCTTAATCTGAGCAGTGAGGATTTTCTTTGGGAGAGGTGTACTGATCGTCATTCCTAGTGATCTGACTCTCAAGGGTTTGATTCGTTCTTTCCGGCTAAGAGAATCTGCCACAACGTTGGCTTTTCCAGGGTGATAACGAATTTCGCAGTCATAATCACTGAGTAATTCTAACCATCTACGTTGTCTCATGTTCAACTCTTTCTGGTTTAGGATATGTTGCAGGCTTTTGTGGTCCGTAAACACTGTACACTTAGTGTCGTACAGGTAATGTCTCCATATCCTAAGAGCGAACACAACTGCTCCCAGTTCTAAATCTTGGGTCGTGTTGTTCTTTTCATGCGTCTTGAGTTGTCGTGATGCATAAGCAATCACTTTCTGCCTCTGCATTAAGATAGCACCTAATCCTTTGTGCGAAGCGTCGCAGTATACGACAAAGTCATCGCTTCCTTTAGGTAAGGCCAATATGGGTACATTACACAACTTTTCTTTGAGCATTTGGAATGCCTCTTCTTCATCTTTACCCCAAATGTACTTCACGTTTTTCTGAGTTAGGGTGGTTAATGGTTTGGCTATCTTGGAGAATCCCTCGATGAATCTCCTGTAATAACCGGCAAGTCCTAAGAATTGGCGTATTTCAATTGCCGTTGTTGGTTTTGCCCAATCCTTAATTGACTCAATATTTGCGGGATCCACGTGTATACCCTGGCTGTCAATCACGTGACCGAGAAATTGTACAGTGGAAATCCAGAATTTACATTTTGAGAATTTCGCACACAATTCATCTTTCTTGAGCAATTCCAGAATCATCTTGAGATGTTGTTCATGTTCTTCTTTGTTCTTGGAGTAGACCAGGATATCATCTATGAATACAATCACAAACTTATCCAAATATGGTTTACACACCCTGTTCATAAGGTCCATGAATACTGCTGGTGCGTTCATCAAACCAAATGGCGTAACCTGGAACTCATAGTGTCCATAACGGGTTCTGAATGCGGTTTTTGGGATGTCCTCTTCGTGGACTCGAAGTTGATGATATCCAGATCGAAGATCGATATTTGAATACACGCTAGAACTTTGTAGCTGATCGAATAGGTCGTCGATCCTAGGAAGTGGGTACCGGTTCTTTACTATTAGCTTGTTAAGTTCTCTGTAGTCGATGTACATACGAAATGATCCGTCTTTCTTCTTTACGAATAGAACAGGGGCTCCCCAAGGTGAGGAACTAGGCCTGATGAAACCTTTCTCTGAGAGTTCTTGCAGTTGTTCCGACAATTCTTGCATCTCTGAAGGAGCTAATCGGTACGGTGCTCGCGCTACGGGTGCAGCACCTAGAACTAAGTCAATTTGAAATTCGAGTCGCCTGACTGGTGGAAGTCCAGGAAAGTCTTCGGGAAAGACTTCAGGAAAGTCACGTACGAGTGGCACGTCTTCTAGGCGGTTTTCTTTAGGTTCCTTCTTTATCTTCTCAACTTGTGCTACAAAGAGGAGACATCCGTCCTCAATGTACTTCTGAGCTTTGGTGCATGATATGATGTTCAATCGAGATGTAATTCTATGGTAGCTTCTATCTCCTAGTACTTCCAGTACTTCATCATCGTACGGTATGCGAACAATCTTCTTGTCGCAGATGATCACCGCATGATGTTTAGATAACCAGTCTATTCCAACAATAACGTCAAAACTGCCTAGTCCTACTGGCATAAGATCTATGTTGAACGGATTGTTTAACAGGTTGAGGGTACAACCTCGGATTATAGTGTCTACTCTTTCAGCATTACCATTGGCTAGTTCTACGTCATAAACAATATCTAAAGCTGTAGGGATGCCATCTAGCAACTGACTAAATGTTTTTGGTATGAAACTCTTATCTGCTCCGGTATCAAATAAAATAGATGCATGGCGGTTGTTTAGAAGAAACGTACCCGTAACAACGTTCGGGTCCTCCGGTGCTTCCTTTCCTCCAACCACATATACTCTTCCTCGGGCAACTCCTGCATAGCCCTGGTTCCTTCCAGCAGTTTGATTTCCATTGTTACCCTGGTTTCTATGTTTCTTGCACTCATTCCTGAAGTGCCCTTTTTCTCCACACCCAAAGCAGGTGACAAAAGATTTATCCTTGATGGTAGGATTTCTTTGATTTGCCACTGGCGCCCTCTGCGCAGTAGCGAGAACTGGCAATCTGCAATTTCTGTTCATGTGACCGATTCTTTGACAATTTCTTCATTTCACGATACATGGCCCGTTGTGATGGAGTTTACAACGGTTACACAGAGGAGATTTTCTAGCATAGACCTTCTGATCACTAGGTCCAACAGAATAAACCTTAGCGACTTCCTGTCGTTTGTTTGACTGATGGTTGGCTCTTGAGTTGTCCTCCCATTTCCTTTTGTTATCTCCTCATTTTTTCGCCATATCTTGGATCACCTGATCCATTAAGTTTTGAGAGATGGTGATTGCGTTATGCAAGTCACTAGGATTTGCAGCCAATATGTTTCCTATGATGTTCAAGGGTAGTCCTCCGATGTAACGCTCTATCATTCGCGCCTTAGTAGCGACCAACTCGGGACATAACAATGCTAACTCTTGGAAACGTTGTGTGTACACCAAGATGTTGGTGCCTTGAACCTTCAAATTCCAAAATTCTGCTTCCATCTTCTTGACCTCAGTGCGAGGGCAATATTTCTGGAGCATTAAAGCCTTGAATTGCTCCTACACTATAGCTTAAGCAATATCCATTCCTGATGACTTCATGTAAGAGTTCCACCAAGTTAAAGCACTACCCATCAAAGTACACGAGGCAAACTTAACTTTGGATTCTTCTTCGCAATTGCAGATGCGAAACACAGTTTCCAACTTTTCTAGCCACCTGGCTAAGCTGACAGCTCCCTCAGTTCCTCCAAAACTTCTTGGATCACAAGCACGAAACTCCTTGTATGTGCAGGCCCGACTGACAGTTGTGGGTCTCGCGGCTCTGTCACCTGTGTTAGTGCTTGATCATACGTTGGCAGCAGCTGCCATGGCTTCTGCCACTTGCTGTGCCACAAGTTGTGCCAAAGTCTGCTGGTTGACTACATTTGGAGGGGGAGTAGCATTAGTTGCGTTGCGAGTATGATTTGATTTGCGTGGAGCCATTTGTCTACAAAAGAAAGTAAACAAATGATGAGATTATGTAAGAGAGTATGAAAAGTCATCACATGAATGAATAACATTACAGTAGAGCATGATAGAAAGAACTAATTCAAGATAATCAGTAGCAGATAGGCATAACAAAATGAGCTTGTTATAGATTAAAAGTCGGTTACAAGATCTGAAAATTACAAGTTTATTGGGAAACATATCAGACACTAACCGAAGAGTACTCGGTTTAGTGGGTACAAAAACGATACATATGAATTTAAGATTTAGTTACGTCCTCGACGTAAACGTCTAACTTTTGCCTCAAGCTCCAGTTGTGCAGCTTCCATGTCTGTGAAGCGTCTCTGGAACTCGTGGCACAACCTCATTTGAGTAGCTAACATGGCTTCTAAGGCTGAAATCTTCTGATCCTGGTTCTTTGCCGTGTCTCTGGCTAACCATAGGGTCCTTTCAATGCCTTCTATCCTACCATGTTCCTGAGTACGGTCTCTACTCAAATAACGGACTCTGAAATCCAAGTTTCTAAGCACATGGTTATAAGTATCCTTCATTTTATCAACCTTCATCCCTAAGTCAAACACTTCTTGCCTCTCAGCATCGGCTCTCTTAATCAAAGTGTCAAGGTTTCGATCATACCATTCAAAATGTAATGGTTGTAGCCCTTCCAGCTGATCAGTGTGGGCGTCTAGTGTGCTGGCTTGCTGATGAAGGAGGGTCTATATCAAATCACGAGTACTTATAGTATCGTTAGGGGGATTAAGTGAGGATACGTCATCTGGAATGTCTGGCATTGGGGAGTCTGGAACATCGGACAATGGAGAGTTCTGCTCAACATCCTTCCAAATTGTCTCCTGGTGCGTTCCCCTCGAACTCTGCCCAATCTCGAATGTGGCCGGACAACCATTAAATCCTTCATCTGAATAAGACTCAGTGGCTCTCCTAAGTGGAGGTAAGTGAGTAGATGATGATGTGTTTAGAGTAAGTTCCGTATTAGGTTGCGGTTGTGACACTTGGACATAGGGATCTTCAGCATCTGGAGTGATCTGAAGGGTAGGTGATGTACGAGTAGTACGGAGAATGGTTTCGGAAATATCAAATGATTGGGAAGGCATAGTCTGTGACAATTATGGTATACGAGTATAAGTATATAGAAAATACTTATAATTTTTAATATAAGGCTAGAAAGTTATTAGCCATAATATAAGTACATATGTATGTATATAATTAATACGAAATTAAAGCATGTATTATCAAAGTAGCATGTAAGTATATGCTAAGCATTAACACAAAGTAAAAGGTATTAACACTAAGTATGCATTATCAAAGTAGCACAAATTATATGCTAAGCTTGCTGAAACAATAAGTAGAGTAGCAAGTAAAGTGGCAAGTAAGGCAGGCTGGCACTGGCGGTCATAGGTTGAGTTTTTGTAAAAAGCGGTTATAGTCTAGGTTTTATGTGTACCTAGTTCTCTATAACCTTAGCTCTGATACCAATCTGTAACACCCCCAAAATCAGATTTCAGCGGAATTAACATCTGCGGTGCTACTTAACTGGATCATAACATAATTAATAGAGAAAGAATTTATAAAATTCGTTTTAAAAGCTTTATTAAATAAAACATAAGTTTTACATAATTGAAATGCGGAAAACAAGACCCATTATTATTATTAGTTGTCTCATAGTACAAAAACTTTGGTCATGAGTGTTATGTGTACACTCCAAAAGTGTGCATATGCCCCTGCCACGGACTGCCTTGCATCATCATATATCAACAATTAAACACCTGAGAAAAATCTGCTAAAACTGTCAACACAAAGGTTGGTGAGTTCATAGGTTTATATAAAACAATAAAGTTGGATCATAAGTCATGAGTTAACATTTCAAAGTGCGCAATGTTATACGAAAGAGCTATTACGCTACGCTAAGTTTCCTGTTACCGAAGCCCGACAGATAAAGCGTGCAAAATGTAGTCACTCAATAAATCAAACGTGCAAAATGTAGTCACGTAATGAATGAAGCGTGCAAAATGTAGTCACGTAATGAATGAAGCTTGCACAGAATTAGTCACATTTTAATAAATAAATGTGCTTACAGCAGTAATTAGTTTACACAATGTTTCTGGCACAAAAAGTACAGGCCATGCAGTCAAGTAGTTTTAAAACAAAGTATTAAAAGTAATAGTGGAGCTATGACTCAACTTGAGTATAACTAGCAAGGTGAAATGAAAAATTAAGTAAGTTATGGGAACGCTTTCAACACACGACCTGGATTAATAATGAAGTCTGAGTTTTGACAGTTTTGGCTCAATACGAATGATGTGTGTTTAAATGAGTAACGGATAACGATTTGGTTTGTGATGTGTGAATTTGATATGCTTTAAATGCTTAAAGTTCAAAAATAATTTTATATACAATATTATCTTGTTTTTATGTTTTTGATTCCATAATTATCGTTTCATCGAAAGTCGCCGATTTAATACGGTAAGTAAATCGTTAAAAGTTCGTTATAAATATAAACGTAACGAAGTTAATTATATTAAAACAAATGACGAGAAAGCATAAGTTTACACGAAAATGCATAAAACATGAAATGGAAATGAATATAAATAATTGTTACTATTTAGTCCTTGGTCTTTTACAAATTTTACACTTTCTACCCTGACGGTGTAGGTTTTGCACTGTTAGTCCTCCGTTAGTAATAAATTACATTTTTGGTCCAATAAAGGTCAAGTATTATATTTTATGACTTCTAGTTATTATTTTATCCTTTTATACCCATAAGTTACTGTCTTGGCAGTTTTGGACCTAGTTTTATGAAGTTGGCAATTTTAGTCCCTAAAGTTGAAATACTTTGCAAGTTTAGTCCAAAAATCACAAAATGGTTAGGAAAAGTTTTCCGAAAGTTTTACTATGTTTATAAAGCTTATTTAAGTTCTAGCAAACTGCTTATTATGGAAAAGAGCATATTTTTCCACTTAATGGGCTTTAACGAGACACAAATAAGGCCCATTAAGAGATAGAGATTCAATGGGGTTTGGGGGGTTTTGGGCTTATAAAAAGGTCTTAAAACCAAGATCAAACTGCTTATTTAATGGCTTATTCAACATGGCTTATTGGGCTTATTATTCGATTTAAAAGCCCAACCGATAAGTATATATATAAAGAAAACGTTCCGAGTAGCATTTAGTTTGGGGTTTAAAAAGAGCTTATACGAGCTTATTAAAGGAAACTCAAAACATCAAATTTTTAGTTTGGCTAGTAGAGAATCGAGTCGTACAATAAAAATAATAGGTTGTGTGTCCATATTCGATTATACTTAGGTCTTTTACAGGTCGATCGGGGCATGATACGAAATAATAAAATGACCTTTATATAGGAATGTATATATGCGACATGATGCATAATAGAAATGAATCTTGAAATGAATGTGTAAACGTTAAATAAAAGTTGTTTTTCATTAAATCTAGCTCATCCATGATTAGGAGGTCATAAGTACGACGTAAAATAAATAAAAGAAAGCGTATAAATGCACTAAAAGTAAATGGTGATCGAATGAAAATGTACAATGCATGATATGTATATAAATGGAATCGAATGATCATAAAACGATGCATGGTGAATTATAACTCGTATAAACGAATGAAGAGAGGGTTTTTATGATCTTACCATCACCCAAAGGTGGTGAGAAAACGTCTAAACGATCACAACGCTTCAAGAACAAGTTTTACGACTTGAAATTGGGTCCAAAAGGTTTCGAAATTGCTTCCTTTCTTTGTGAGGGTTCGGTAAGAGGTTTAAGAGTCTTAGAGGGAGTTTATAGTGAATGTTCAAGTGTGAAAACAAGCGTATGGGTGATGGTCTTTATATGTGCATGTATACGAAATATATATATTATAAACAAAAAGGCACAACAGTTGAAACTTGGTCAATTTTGGATTCCAAGCAATTTAAGTATTGTTCGATCCATAAATGTGTTAAAAGCATGGGTATATAGGCATTTAGTATTATTTAATTATTTATAATGTAATACTTGATATTTAAATGATGTATAATAAAGTACGTGTTTCATCTCGGTAAATTGAGAAATGGTTGTTATTTTAGGCTTACCTAACAAAGGCACAAGTTGATCAATTGATTCCTTGCAGGATTTAGGAATATTTTTAGAGGATAAGATGTGATTACTTCAAGTATGGAGTATAAGGGGAGGGTTTGTGTATTTTCGGTTAGATCGAGTTATAATGTATATTATATATTCGAATGGCATATAAGGTCAAAACTTTTTAACGTGTCCAAGAGTTTGGAAATGATTAGAAATGGTGTATGTACTTAATTCGAAAGGAGATCAAGTGTTTAGATATAAATCAAGTTTAAACAAAGATAATATTGGTTGGCTTTTAGTGTCTCGGATGATTTTACTTTCGTTTGTTCATAGGTCAAATGTTCGAGTTATGAGATGAGATTAATCAATCCTGATTCTTTGATGTGTAAAGAATCAAGATGTGTAAAAAATATATATATGTTGTGTGTCGAGTTTAAAGGAGAACGAAGCAAAGCTTGGCATGTTTGGTCGAATGAGAATTAAAAGTAAAAGTGGGAATGGGTTGAACCATGAATATTAACAGGCCATATTTGTGGGCTAGGAATAGTGTGTTGGTCCGTTTGGTTGTTTATTGATAATATGGATTTTCAGGGTCCGTGTGTGAGCTCGTTCCAATGTATTTTATCACGTATTAATGTTTTTAAGTTATCATAGTGTACTAAAGAAACTAATATGAGATAACCTCTAAATAAAAGTCAGAAAATAAATAACACGTATTTTCTGATAAATAATTATTATTATTTAAATTGGGAAAATTACCAGTTGTCACAGCCTCCCAGCCTTATTTGAATGTCGTCCCGACATTCTACTCATGTTATCAGAAGAAGATACGAAAAGATGGGGATATTTGGCCTTGAATTCATCTTCACGTTCCCACGTGAATTCAGGGCCTCTTCGGAAATTCCAATGAACTTTAACAATCAGTATTCGGCTATGTTTCAATCTCTTGACCTCTCGGTCAATGATTTCAACAGGTTCTTCGATAAAGCGTTGTCGATTGTCAATCTCGATTTCTTCCAGAGGAATAGCAAGAATTTCCTCGGACAAGCATTTCTTATGGTTGCATACATGAAAGACGTCATGTACACTGCTGAGTTCTTGCGGCAGCTGGAGTCGGTACGCTACCGGTCCGATTCTTTCTAGAATCTCGAAAGTTCCAATGTAACGAGGATTTAGTTTTCCACGTTTTCCAAAACGTATCACGCCTTTCCATGGCGAAACCTTCTACATGACTCTGTCCCCTACTTGGAACTCAAGAGTTTTACGTCTCTTTTCTGCATAACTCTTTTGTCGGTCTTGAGCAACTTGCATCTGGTTACGAATCTGCACAATCTTTTCGGTTGTCTCATGGATGAGTTCGGGTCCTGTGAGTTGACTGTCTCCTACTTCAGTCCAACAAATGGGTGATCGGCACTTACGTCCATAAAGTTCCTCGAATGGTGTGGCTTTTATACTCGTATGATAGCTGTGGTTATACGAGAATTCGACTAGGGGCAAATGTCCGTCCCATTTCTTGCCGAAATCAATAACACAAGCTCGGAGCATATCCTCCAATGTTTGGATGGTTCCTTCACTTTGGCCGCCTGTTTGTGGATGATAAGCTGTACTCATGTTGAGTTTAGTACCTAAAGCTTTCTGGAGTGACAGCCAAAAGTTTGAAGTTAAACGACTGTCGCGATCGGAGATGATCGAAATTGGTACACCATGTCTGGTGACTACCTCTTTCAGATATAAGCGAGCGAGTTGATCCATGCTGTCCATTTCTTTGATGGGAAGGAAATGAGCAGATTTGGTGAGTCTGTCAACAATCACCCAAATCATGTCATATCCTCTGGATGTTCTTGGTGGTTTGGTTATGAAGTCTATAGTGATCCGTTCCCATTTCCATACAGGGAGTTCAGGTTGAACTAGTAATCCGGACGGTCTCTGATGTACCGCCTTAACTTTGGTGCAAGTTAAACATTTACTGACATATAGTGCGATATCCGCCTTCATGTTAGGCCACCAATATAATTTCTTAAGATCAAGGTACATCTTATCAGCTCCGGGATGAATAGAGTATTTGGACTTATGTGACTCGTGCATAATTAACTCTCGTATCCCTCCATAGAGTGGTACCCAGCTTCTATCGTTGAAGCATAATGCTCCGTCTGGTCTCTTTATAAATCCATTGGTGTTCTCGGGCATACCATAGAGTTTTTCACTTGGTCTATTTTCTTCTTTGAGTGCCTCAATCTGAGTAGTGAGGATTTTCGTTGAAAGTGGTGAACTGATCGTCATTCCTAGTGATCTGACTCTCAAGGGTTTGATTCGTTCTTTCCGGCTAAGAGAATCTGCCACAACGTTGGCTTTTCCAGGGTGATAACGAATTTCGCAGTCATAATCACTGAGTAATTCTAACCATCTACGTTGTCTCATGTTCAACTCTTTCTGGTCTAGGATATGTTGCAGGCTTTTGTGGTCCGTAAACACTGTACACTTAGTGTCGTACAGGTAATGTCTCCATATCCTAAGAGCGAACACAACTGCTCCCAGTTTTAAATCATGGGCCGTGTTGTTCTTTTCATGCGTCTTGAGTTGTCATGATGCATAAGCAATCACTTTCTGCCTCTGCATTAAGATAGCACCTAACCCTTTGTGCGAAGCGTCGCAGTATACGACAAAGTCATCGCTTCCTTCAGGTAAGGCCAATATGGGTACACTACACAACTTTTCTTTGAGCGTTTGGAATGCCGCTTCTTCGTCTTTACCCCAAACGTACTTCACGTTTTTCTGAGTTAGGGTGGTTAGCAATAACTTCTTGAAATTAAGCATAGATGTCCCTAAGTTAGTAGAGAATCGAGTCATACAATAAAAAATAAATGTATCATATGCAACATGTAAGGCTGGGATGTCCCTAAGTTAGTATCTTGAAATATCCCCATCTTTTCTGAGTTAGGGTGGTTAGCAATAACTTCTTGCATATGATACGTTGCGGCCATTAACATTCGTTTTAAACATGTTGAAAATAATTCTGGTTTCTTTTTTATTTATTTATTTCTTTTGATTTTTTTTATATAAAAACATTTATTTTGTTTTTGCTTTTGATTTTTTAGAAAATTTAAAATGGTGTTTTTATTGGTTTTCAATAGCACTCTTACGATTACGTTATATTTTTTGAACTTTGTAACTTGTATTAACATTTTAGTTCTATCGATTTATTTGTGTAATTTTTTAAAAATTATACAAATTCAAAATAAATAATAAATGGTGTATTAAAATGTTTATAAGATAATTTAGTACAAGCATTTGTAATGTGTACATGATGCATTAACACTCGTATTGCTTAAAAATGCATTAATGAGTATATACAACATTTTATTATAAAAAATGTCATTAATACATTAAATGTAGTATTTATAAAAGGAAGTCTTAAAATATTAAGACAAAAAAAAAAATATTATAAAAGGAAAATTAGGTAATTAATTTAAAATTTAAAAATTCAAGTCTCATTTAAAGTATATAGTAACCCCTTCCAATAATGATATATTTTTAATATTATTATTTATAAGAAAAGCTCATTACACCTATAACCACCAATTTAGTACTAAAATTTGAAAAATAAAAATGATAACTATTTACACTATTAATAAAAAAAAAATTGTAGTAAAGGGTTACCCTGTAAATAACACTATTAATAATTGACATTTTACTTTAAAAAAAAACATATATCTACTATGTACTACGTTATAAAGTATTTTAAAATGAAAAAAATTTGCTCGCTACAAAAATAATCATCGGGTACCTGCCGCCGCATTACGTGAGTGCCCTTCTAGTAGATAATAAAGCATATGAAATAGCCATCTACCTTATATCATTGGAATTAAATCTTATAATGTTCAACTTGAACATAAGAGATCATGTTGGGTTTTGTGAAAGGAAATTTACTTTTTAGTAAAATATAAGGTATAGAATGAAGGTCTCACTTTTTTTTAACTCACAAAATACTAAACATTACTCTCATGTTTAGTTTGAACATGAGAGTATCTTAATCATATATTAATCTACAAACTAAACATAATTCATTTCAAAATTTGCACTTTTAACCTTATAGTTTAACCATACAGTATTATACTTAGAGGTGTAAACGAGCAGAGTCGAGCCGAGTATTGCCAAAGCTTGACTCGAATAGTATAACTCGAGCTCGAAACTCGACTTGAGCTCGGTCGAGCTTTATAATTCGAGCTCGAGCTCGACTCTTCATATAAAACTCGAGCTCGAAACTCGACTCGAGCTCATTTATTTCAACATTCCATGCTCAAACTCGATAAATACTCGGTATATCAAGCTCGGCTCGACTCGATTTGTATGAAAATTAAGTAAATGTATGTATATAAAAGGGTAAAAGTTTAATTTAATCGAAGCTCGTTAAGGCTCGCGAGCTTCACGAGCCAACTATTTTGGAGCTCGAGCTCGACTCGACAATATACTCGAGTAGCTCGAACTCGAGCTCGACTTGTTTAAATCGAGTCGATTTCGAGTAGTTTACGAGTCGATCTCGAATAACTCGCAAGTTGTCTCGTCTCGTTTACACCCCTAATTATACTTTTAACTATTGTCTTTGGTTTCAAAATTTTCAATTTTAACCTTGAACTTTTACAATATTTTATTTTTAACTATTTTCTTCATTTAAATTAAAACTTGCCTCATAATATATATTTCAATGTTCTCGAATAGCTATAAATTAAAATTATATCATACAAACCTGTTTTAATTCCTTCGCAACGCAAAGTCAATATTCGCTCCCTTTATAACTCCTTTTTGTCATTTGATTAATAGGTGGGTTGGCAACCTATACCACACACTATATCCCATACCACACTCTCAACCAATCCCCTTATGCCACCTTATTTCCTTACTTTTTCATACTACACTTACAAATTTTATTGGCATCCCATATCACACTACATCCCATACCGTTAAGATCCCAACGGTCCATTTCTAAGGTCTCTCCCTACTCACAGTCGCAACCTATATTGCATCATCTTTCCGGCTGCCACCTCAGCTTTCTCTCTCCTCAACCTATATTCATCTCTTTCATCACAGTGGCAACCCATATTGCATCATCCATTTTTTTTTTTTTTTTTTTAAACATTATTTAACACAAACACAAATTTTATTAATAAAACGTAAATATTACATAAACGAAACGATACGAAATTACAATTAAATAAAAAACTTAAACAACTAAAAATTAAACACGCAAACACTTATTTAAAAACTAATAATCTAGATTATGGCGTTCCTTGATTTCCGCTTTAATTCGCATAAGTTCCTCTCGTTGTCGTTCGGGCAAATTGGGGTCGATTGCCGAGTTGTAGAAAATCAATTCTTGATCCCGTTTGGTAATTTTCAAGAGTTTCTTTTGTTCCTCCTGGCATTGCAAGAGCTTTCGTTGATATTCCAATTTTTGTTCTTTGAGTGCTAGCTCTCGTTCCTTCATTTGTCTCCACGACTCATCACGCTCTTTACCTTTTTCCTTCTTTGACGGTCTTGATTTCCACAAATCCGCTATTAGGCCACTCACGAATGATTTTGATGTTTCACGAGAGGAGGAGGTGGATGATTTCCTCCTTGCTTGGTCACGACCTTGTGGTCGTGATTCTCTAGTATCATCCTCCGTTTCATCATCGTCATCATCCAAGTCTTGATAATTCGGGGGGCCTTGTGTTGACCCCGAAGTAGTTGTTGAACCCTTCAGTTTCTTTCGAACGCCCGATTGAAAAAGGGGTACCTCTTGCTTCCAAGCATCGTGCCCCCTCAAAATTTTCCAACACTCCACCATAGTGAAATTTTGACCGTAACGCGAACGATACTCCATATGAGCTTTGGACATATCGTCAAGGTCATTCTCACCACTTCCATGCGTCTTGTTGATATTATCAACAATAGCACCAAAATTCGCAACTTGACAACGAATTCTAGTCTTCCATTTGGAAATGATCGAATTCGATGTCCGGTCTGTTGAACCAGTTTCTTTATAAAAGTAGCCTACCATTTTCTCCCAAAATTTGTGTCTGTTCATAGCGTTTCCTTTTTTTTCATTTTCAGAAACAAAGACGAAAGCTTTACAAAGAATGACCTCTTCTCTGGTAGTCCATGGTTCAATTTTTTTGGCCGGTGCGGGTTCTTTGCCTTTGCCTTTGCCTTTCGCCTTTGTAGCACGCCGCGAAGGCTTCTTTGGCTTGACGGGTGATGTCTCTTCGACTTCGACATCGTCATCGTCATTAACGGGCATAGAACCATGGAAAGAACCGTGGTAAGAACCGTGACCCGAACCTTGCCCCATCGAAGCATCTTGACTCGAGTAGTCTTGGCTCGGATAGGGTTGGGTCGAATACCCATAGTTATGATAGTCTGCCCAATCATCCAAATTCATATCAAGATTAGTAGACCGAATCGGAGAATGTTCTTGATACGGTTGGGAAGAATGCAAAAAATCCATGTTAGGCCGATAAGGTGCCTCACTTGGTTCTTGATTGTAATCAACACGTTGCGGTGGGACAAAAGGACGACGAACGGAAAACAAGTTTTCTCTTTGATTGACTTGTGGTAATTGTGTTGGATATTCAAAAGATTGTGGACGAAAGCGTATGTTCCCTTGTTGTGGTGGTGTTATGCCGGTTAGTTCAAAGTTGTTTTGCGGAGAGAAATTTATGTCTGGTGCATTTTGAGGTAGTCGGGATCGTCGGTTTTTTGATTGTGGAGTGTTTTTCTTTGACATTGTGTGTTTTTTGATGTGAATTTGGATGAATTGTTTTTGAAATTGTGTGTTTGAAAGTGGGTTTGATGTGGGTATTTATAGGATGGAAAGTGGTAAATATTTTGGAAAAAAAAGTTTTTTTTTTTTTTTTTTTTTTTTTTTTTTTTTGGCAACAAACGGTTACATTTATTTGAAATGTACATTCAATATCGAGCGGATATACGATCGATTTGTGCTTTCTTCCTTACCGGCGATCGATATTGCCTTGTAGCCACAGTGGGACGATCGATGTTGGAAATCGATCGCTCGATCTACTCGATCGATGTTTTACGACCCGCTGCTAGTAGCATTTCTAACGTCTCTCCCTTCTCATTCTCGTGTGGCATCAAATCCCGCGTTCCTCATACCGTGCCCCATACCGTGGGGACGGCGGCGGTGTTCTCGCGCAGTATGGGGGTGATACCGTGTTCAAAACGTGCCGGTTGCCACCCCCCTAACCCCCTAATACCTTGGTTTTTCTTACGATAATCTTAGTAATTATTATGACTCTTTTAATCATTTCAATTATCTAACTTAAATTTAGGTGAAAACATGACATTTTACAAAAATAGGCAAACTAAAAGTCCAGTTGATATAATAAAACTTATACTATTGTGACTTGTTTTTGCTCAATCTATCATATTTTCATTTCCATGTAAATTATGTACATATAAACCAGAATTAACAAGTATAGCTAAAAATGAAAAATAAAAGTTAATGTTTTAATATAAGAAAGTAAAATTAAACGAAGCTTAAGTTAGATGTCGACCAGGTGCAACGCACGAGCGAGAATCCTTATTCCAATCATTTTTTGTACTCACCCCGACACACTTTACTCTTTGTATAGGCGTCGAAAACACTAGTTAATAGTCGGTTATGACCTATTTGCATGCTTCAAAATTACTTTGTTTTATGCTTGGAAAAGCAAATTTCACACACCCTCTAACCATATATACCCCAGAAGGAGCCATAAATTTACCTACTATAGCTTAAAAAAAAGATTTATAGTCAAATGTCAAACAATGCGGAAAACAAAGGGTTAATCATTTTAAAGATCATCATACTAGTCATTATATTTTTTTATGTGTAACATATTAAAAATTTTACTTATCTATGCACTAAACTACAATTTTTGTCTTTATGTGTGTAGTGACATCGTGTGATAACCATTTTTCCCTTCCAAATTACATAAATGATCCTTGTGGGTTTGCGAAAATTGCATCTACCGTCCCTAGGGTGAATTACATAAATGGTCCATGTCGTTTGGAGAAAATTGCATCCACCGTCCTTAAATGTTTTTATTATTTTTATCCATACGTTTTCATCCATTTTTATACGCTTTTATTCGTTTTTATACGTTTTCGTCCGTTTATATACGTTTTCAAATCATCGTCCGTTTTTTATACGTTTCGTCCAATTTATATACGGTTTTATATGTTTATGTCCGTTTTTTATACATTTCATCCGTTTTTATACGTTTTCGTCCGTTTTTATACATTTTTATATGTTTTCGTCCATTTTTATACGTTTTCATCTGTTTTTAACTGTTTTCATCCGTTTTTTTATGTTTTCATCCGTTTTTATCTGTTTTCGTCCGTTTTTATATGTATTCATCCGTTTTTATACGTTCGTCCATTTTTTATATGTTTCGTCCATTTTTATACGTTTTTATACATTTTCGTCCATTTTTATACGGTTTTATACATTTTTTTTCCAATTTTCATTCATTTTTATATGTTTCGTCTATTATTATACGTTTTCATCCATTTTTATACGTTTTTTATATGTTTTTGTCCGTTTTTATACATTCTAATCATTTTTCGTCTGTTTTCGTCCGTTTTTATACGTTTTCATCTGTTTATGCATTTTCATCCATTTTTAAACGTTTTCATCCGTTTTTCTTATATTTTCATACGTTTTTGTCTATTTTTGTACGTTTATATACGTTTTGTATCCGTTTTCATACGTACAAAAACGTAAGAAAACGTACCAAAACGGACGAAGGCGTCATTTTTATACGTTTAGTCTATTATTATACGTTTTCGTCCATTTTTATACGTTTTTTATATGTTTTCGTCCGTTTTTATACATTCTAATCATTTTTTGTCTGTTTTTGTCCGTTTTTATACGTTTTCATCTGTTTATGCATTTTCATCCGTTTTTAAACGTTTTCATCCGTTTTTCTTTTGTTTTCATACGTTTTTGTCTATTTTTGTACGTTTATATACATTTTGTATCCGTTTTCATACGTACAAAAACGTAAGAAAACGTACCAAAATGGACGAAAACGTACCAAAATGGACGAACAGAAACGAAGAAAAATATAAAAACGAAAAAAATGAACTAAAATGACAAAAAACGGATAAAAACGGATGAAAACCTATATAAACGGACGAAAATATTTAAAAACTTAATAAAACGGATGAAAATGTATAAAACCGGACGAAAACGTATAAAAATGGACTAGAAAAGATAAAAAGGGATAAAAACGTATAATAACGGACGAAAACGTATAAAATCGGATTAAAACGTAAAAAAAGGACGAAAACGTATAAAAAAGACGAAAACAGATAAAAACGGATGAAAACGTATAAAAACGGGCGAAAACGTATAAAAACAGACAAAAACGTATAAAGCCGGACGAAAACGTATAAAAACGGATGAAAAAAGATAAAAACAGACAAAAAATGGACAAAAACGTATAAAAACTAATGACAAAAGTTCAAAGATCATGATGGTGGTGGTGGTGATGGATGAGAGAGAGAGAGAGAGAGAGAGAGAGAGAAATGGAGAGAGCTTTTGTTGTATCACACACTAGAAACACACACACAAGCACACAAACAAGTGAGACTTGTTTGGTTACAAATACCCTCCAATGCCTTATGGGCTTGGGATAGGCTTTAGTTCTCTTGGGCTTGACTATATAAGACTTAACTTAGTTGGACTAAGCTAGTAGCCTATTAGATTACTTCCTATAGCCCGTTACTAGACTCTTACATATTCTATATAAACGTTACACAGTTCGTAAACATAGAATGACCATCACTTCTATTACTTTCTACTAAAGTAATGCTAACAATCTCTCCCTAAGGGATGTCATTCTGAAGTCATTCCTTAGCTGTCTTGGATGAGTTGTTGTGAATTGGTCTTCTTTACTCTTGATCTTTGAACTTTTAACATTGTATAAGATGAATCTTTATTCTTCGTTCTTTTCCATGCTTTGTGATCTTGTGATGTAAGTTTGTTGTCTTTTCTTGCCTTGATCGATCATCTTCACATTTGACTTTGTCTTTGTCTTATCATCATACTCATACATCTTGTATAGCTTTGATCTTCATACTTGAGCTTTCCTCATTTGCTTGGATTTGTTCTTGACATTCTTTGATTAGATCTTTAACTTTGACAATTCATTATCTTTATCTTGATTTCTTTTATGATGATGTTGATTGTTGCATATGTATAAGTTTATGATGGTGTTGATGTCAATGAAAGTGGTTGTTCACGTCATGTGGTATCATCTTTTGTACCTGTATACTAAGGTTAGTTTCATAATCGTGTAACTCCAATTGATTATAGTAAACTTCTTCTTAGAGAATTCATTCACGTCAATTGTTTTACTGATGAATGTCCTAATCCCATTCACCTTGGTCGGGCGAATCAGCCGTCCTAATCTCGTGAGAGATAGTTATCAATACATTGGATTAGATCCAATTAAAGAACTACGTTTTCAGGATTCAATTCGTAAGATGAATCTCCTTAGCAGGATTTCTAGCACTTACGAGTTTAGATGTCGAGTGTATTTGCAACATAGTGTGTAAATACTATTCGAATCCTTATGGAGGCTATTTCAGAATTAGATGCCACAGGAGTGCTCACATAATTTTGATGAGTTGCTGAAGTATACCAAGATATCACATCACAACTGTAGACCTTTTGATGTATACATAACCACTTAAACACTAAGCTTAATTCACGAAGAATTATCGACGCGACCTGCTGTCAGCGTTGCTTGATATTGACACTGGCAGAAATTTCCATTCGATCATTGTGGATTTACATAAGCAATTCTGCTCATAAATGTTCTGGCAAGATTACTAAGATCTGTGAAGGACTCTAAAGATTTACATTTTGCGTTCTAATTGATGAACAACAAATGTATGTTTTGGAATGTGTCCTAAGAGATTTTATAGACTGAATCTCAATTGGCTCTATACTCAATTTGTGCATTTTGATTTAGTGAGCGGAGGCTAGATCAGAGTGCCACCTTTTCAATATTAACACATCTCGGAGTGAGAGGTCAGAAGATTACGTGTTTATCTCCGTGAGAAATGAAACAAGTATCTGTTGAGAGAAACTTGAGTGGCTGGGAATGGGTTGTGCATTGCATCACTGGACCGGGTCTATGATGTATTGCCTTCAATATCTTAATCATCTTTGTGATTAGAGATAGATTATGTATTGACCCGGTTTCTGTCCTAAGTTTATGTAGGGCTATTTCTTTTCACCTTTTCATTAACTTTTCTTTTTAATTCTTCAACCTCTTCTTTCCCTTTTTCTCAATTACTATTTTTTTCTCATAACTAAGGACTTCTACACTAACTAGTGGATTGTCCCTGGGTAAATCCTTCCGGCTCTAGCTGAATCATGGGATAAAACCTAAACTTAACCTCTTTATGTCTTCATAATCATAAGAATTGGTTTTGTTGGTTTGTTGAAAACTTCACAGCCATAAATCAATTTGAAAGTCAATCAATGTGTTTGTGAAAAACTTGTTTTGATCTCACATCGACAGTTTTCTTTTTGAAGAACTACTCCCACTACACATGTGCTTTGAAAGACTTTGAAAACAATTGCTTCACGTACACGTATAATTCTTGTTACCAATTGTTAAAGTTTTTGCACATGGTGGTTTGAGTAAAAACACTTTTAAATTTGTGAATTATTCAAATAAGACTAGACTTTGCGAGACACATTTACGTGGACTAGTTAAAGAGATACATCATCAGCTTTTAGGTGATGACTAGCTCTAATAACTAACTTGTAGTTATTACTCGTCACGGTGCAAATCTATTCGAGATAATCACATTTGAGTCGAGCTAAATGATTTTTAAGATTCATAATATATATCACAAATTCATAAGATCACTTTTCAATCACGTTTTTCTCCCCCTAAAAAATAGCATATCATGATATTTTTTAATATCAACGATGTTTTTGAAAAGCATTTGGAGATTCTAACGGATTCGTTAAGCATGAAATATTTGTTTATGAAGTTTATACTCCCTTTTTATAAAAGCATTTTGATATAAATAACGAAAGTTGTTTTTATCGAAAGTTTATCGTTTGAAATATTTTGAGAGAGTTATCTTTAAGCACGTAAATATTTTTGTTTCGCACTTAGAGACTAAAAAGTTTCTTTGTGGCAAACATTTGTTTAATAATAAGTGCTAAAGAAGGTATTTTTTGTTTTGAAATCTTTTCTTTTGTAAAAGAATGTTGTTCAATAGAAAAGAATTTTTTTGTTAAAAGCTTGAGTTGTGTACCGATGTATACACAAGTCGTTGGATAAAAATGAGTTTTGGTTCTAAAATCTTTTTGTTTGTTTATACTCGAACATTACTGATAAAGATTTTCTATTGAAGTACGAGTTCTAAGCTGAAATACTTAGAAGTCATTTGAATTTTGAAAAATTTAAAAGATTTTGACAATCAAAAAAATTTGAGTAAATTTTTCAAAAAACAAGAAGATTTCTCTTCGTTTTCTTTTTAGCAAAGAATGCACTAAATGAGTACAAAATTCGCTTTAAAGTACGAGTTACAGTCTGTCATTTAACTGCAAGTCATTTTGAAGTCCTTGTTTTGAAATTTTTTTAAGCGATGTACCTGGACTTTCTTTTAAAAGATTTCACGTTGAAGTGCGAGTCATACACTGTTATGTGTGTATAAGTCATAATGAAGAAAAAAATGTTTAAAAAATAAAAGCTAATTTTGATTTTATTTGTTTATTTATTTATTTATTTATTATTATTATTATTATTATTATTATTATTATTATTATTATTATTATTATTATTATTATTATTTTAAATTATTATTATTATTTTAAATTATCTTATGTTTTTTTTATTTTTGGGGTATTCTATTGTTTTTGGATTTTTCACAGTTTTAAGAAGACTCTCTAACTTTTCTCGAGTTAGGCTTCGCATCCCAATTTGATTAACTAAATACTTGAACGTTTCTTTTGGAAGGGCTTTAGTAAATATATCCGCAAGTTGGTATTCAGTCCTCATGAAATATAATTCTACCTTACCTTGTTCCACATGCTCTTTAGATGAAATGGTAACGAACTGCAATGTGTTTTTTTACGTGAGTGTAGTACAGAATTGCATGAGATGGCGATGGCACTCTTCGAATCACAATACATAGGTATTTTGTTGAAGTTAAAGCCATAGTCTCTTAGCTGTGTGCGCATCCTAAGTACTTGAGCACAACATGCCGATAGAGATACATACTCAGCTTCTGCAGTGCAAAGTGCGGTACAGTCTTGTTTCTTTGAAGACCAACTTACTAGTTTTTCTCCCAAAAATTGAGCTCCTCCAGACGTACTTTTTGCTGTGTCTCTACAACCTGCATGGTCAGCATCTGAAAAGGCCATGAGATCGAATCCAGATCCTTTCGGATACCAAAAACCTATGTCGATGGACATACGAAGTTATCAAAAGATTCTTTTTACCTCTTTGAGGTGATTCTCTGCAGGCTTTGCCTGAAATCACGCTAATAAACATACAGCAAAATGAATGTCGGGTCGACTGGCTATTAGATACATGAGAGAACCAATCATTCTCCGATATTATTTCGGATCAACTGGTTTCCCGTGTAAATCAGAATCCAGTTTCGTTGTAGTAGCCATTGGGGTATTAGAAGGATCACATTTGTCCATTCCATGTTTCTTAAGGATTTCTGATGCGTGGTTTTGTAACCTTACAACAGGTTTTACCTCTCGAGGGATCTCAAGAGGCTTACAACCCCACCAGGCAGTGTACCTGACCGATGTAGTATAGTGTAGTGGTAAGTACGGGGGATTGATCGTTCTCCACAGGGAATAGTGTTCGTTAGGTATGAAAGGCTACTCTAATAGGTCTAAGGGTTGAGGAAGATTCTTTTTATGTTTTTATATTTTTTATGAAAGCAAGTAAAATCTCGGGTTTTGAAGGAGTGGGCGGAATTAGTTGCTAGTCAACTAACCCAAATAACTACAAATGCAAATAAAATAAATAACTGAAAATAAAATGTGGTGAGAAACTTATGTGTAGAGAAATGTGTTTACTTAGATTTCCTTACTCCCTAACTATCTTTTACCGGTTAATTAGTGTGTATTAGTCGCGTGGATGACGGGTGTATTCCTTAATACCATTCGTGGGGTGGCGTACTTACTTCCCCAACTCTACAAGCTCCTACTTCACTCCTATGTCGAGCCGGCTAGGAAGCTCCTAACATGGGATCACTAGAATTCGCTTGTGCATTAAATACAACCATAAAAACCTTTAGTACGCATTTGGTTCATGTTTCTTAAGACGTTCAAGCAAGTTACCGAATAGGAAGTTAGCCAGTTTTCTTAAGCCTAACATAGATAAACAATCATCCAATACAACTAATAACACACTAATAACCAATAATCAATAGCTAGGTTTCATTAGATCTAAGCAAACACAAGATAAATTTAGCCTAACATGTTAATCAAAAGACAAGAATAAGATAAAATCAAACAACACATAGACATATTGAATGATTAATTGATAACTTATCTTCAATGTAACATGGAAGATCTCAAGGCAAAAAGCCTTGAAAAAGAAGCTAAAATCGTCCTAGGGTTTTCTCCCAAAATTCCACACACTAAGCTCTCTTTAATGACAAAAAATTAGAAAACTATATATAGACTTTTGCATCTGACGGCGTCACCTTATAGAGTGTGACGCCGTCACCTCGCCGCTTTTAGGGTTCTCGGATGACCATCTTGACGCCGTCCCTCTTTAGCTCTTCCAAAATCCATTCTGGCTTATCAAGGCTTGACGCCGTCGAACCTTAAACGTGACGCCGTCCCCTTATGATTTAAGCCGTGACGCCCTTGATCAAGTTAAAGCGTGACGCCGTCAGAATTCACATGCTATTTTCACTGGCTTATCATGAGTAAATTTCACGTCCAACTTTTCTTGCCAAGGCATGACGCCGTCCAGAGTTAAATGTGACGCCGTCAAAGGTAACTTTTAGCCGATTTTTGAGACTTTGTCGTTTTCTTCACTTTAATGCTCCAAAAACGTCCAAAATGCCTCCTTTTCCAGATTTCTCCTCAAAAGTACCTAAAATGACAAAAGGAACGATTTAGGGCAATATTTGATCAAATAAATACGATTTAGGGCTTAAATGACCCCTTAAAAGCGGTACACTTTTCGCTTCATCAAATACCCTTACACTTGAGATTTGCTTGTCCTCAAGCAAATGCGCTTTTATTCTAATCAAAATACAAGTTAGGGGTCATTTAATGCAAACATAAAAGTAATTACAACAAATAATCGTTCCACTTCAATCATAATAAGCACGGAGATTACAAACTAGCACCTCACAAGTAGTGTTTAGATACTCACATCTCTCAAGTGTCATCAAAATAAATCTCATAAATGAAAACGGATAATATCTCTCACTACCTGTCATAGCAAATAGATTACCATAGGCTTGGGAAAGGATCGAAAACCTCCTCCACTAGGCGTAAGCACCTAAGATAAACTATCAAAGAGGGCTTTTTCATGGGTTATAACGTTAGGTGTAGGGAAAAGGAAAACACGGTTTTGTTGGATAAGGGATAATTTACTGGTGGCTAGTTAAAGATCTTGATCAATTACATGTACTATACAATGTTGCTAAGCCAAGACTAGACTCGATCTTAAGCTAGAAACGAAATAACAAAATAACAAAAACATAAAACAAACATAAAATGAAACGGGATGGTAGTCCGTATGTTTTTTCTATTTTTCATTTTCTCATTTTTTTGTGTTTTTTTCTTGATTTTTTCGATTTTTTTTTTTTTTTTTTTTTTTTTTTTTTTTTTTTTTTTTTTGCATACACTTTTGCCCTACCATCCAAAATAATACATCATAGGGGCATTGCATCCCCCTTACACTTGAACTTTTACATAACTTTACAAATAACTATTCTAATGACTCGAATTAAGATAATTGAAAAACTTGGAGTACTTTTAAAATATTTAGCACATATGGAGGTAATAAATGATGTTCTTCCCCATTACTCCATTACACTAGTACTTTACCCATGAGTCCCAATCGTCCCAAAACAATATGTACAAGGATATGACTCGACTTAGCAACCATGTAATCAACTAGATAATTAACTTGGGTTTAAACAAATGTTGTCACAATAATGCACTAAAAATGAGTGCATACAAGGTAGGCTAAGGCGATTTGGGTGTACATTTAAGTGGGGTGTAACAAATTCTTCCTTTAAGTAAGATGCTTAAAGGTCGAAACGAAAAGATAGGCTCTGAGGGGTGTACTAGGGGTATCGTGTACTAAAAATGAGTACAACGCAAAGGGGTGTGGGAGAATTACTTGACCAATGTAGCCAATGCAATTATAACAAAAACACAGGTGTAAAACAATGGGTTAATCCTAATGCCTCTTATCATGTAGTAAATCTAACTACACGAATGTAGTCTCACTTGTGGCCTCGGAATGGTCCTAACGCAAGTTCTAGAATCTAAGTGCTACCGGTACACACATCATAGCATAAATGCTTTTCCTACCAATTCTAGGGGCGAACCTCACATATTTGGGGTGGAAAATTTTTTAGTGGTACGGTTTTGTGCTAGTCATATAACTCCTATCCGTGAGACGCTCATTAAGATCAAAGTTTCACTCCTAAATGTTGTAAAAAATTTTAAATTTGGCACTAAAATTGCCCTAACAGGTATTTCTCTCAGTTTTATTACACATCCACTATTAAACAAACAAAAAATCAAGCGCAATTGTATTCTCAAAAATCGTACTTTTACCCTCCCCTTACACTTAAGATGAACATTGTCCCCAATGTTCAAATAACAAGATGTAAAAGAAAAAAAAGTAAGAGAATGAAATCAAATACTCCCCTGATTCGCTTGGTGGATAATGAAATTACACGGTTAAATCTTCCTCCAAAGAGAATGTTGAAGCTCCATGACTAATGCATCGCCACAAGCTTGATTAAACATCTCCTTGTCCAAAATAACCTGTTAAACCTGAGAAAACAAACACGAAAACCTGCATAACATCGGCGGGAAAAATCTATATATAAGGATATAATGCTTGTGGAATGATAATTTTGCAGATTCCTGGAGATTATAAGTTGGAGATTTTAATAAAAACTTTTTTAAAAACAAAACTTTCAAAAATTTCTGAAAATTAAATCTGACGCCGTCAGGTTATAACTCCTGACGCCGTCAGAAATGACCTGACAAAAATTTTCATTTTAAGTTTCCGGAAAATTTCTGGAAAAACCTTTACCTTACTTCCTGGAAATCCTGCAAAACATCATTATGACTCGATACAAGCATTTGACTCAAACAAATACTAATATGTATGCTAATTTATCATTATTATGATTCATGTTAATTTGTGTTCTAATAAACCGATTTAGATTTCCCTTACACTTAACTTTTGCAAAATACCCTTATATGTAGTTAAGACGAAGTTAAAAACAAAATAAAGCATTTTCACAATTTACTTTTGAACATGAATCAATACTAATAAAAATTAAACACACATACGGAAACAAATAAAAACAAACAAACAAACAAATAAACACACAAAGCAAACAAAACAAATAAAGCTTGGGTTGCCTCCCAAGAAGCGCTTTTCTTTATTAACGAGTCTTGTAGCTAGACTCAAAGTCACTCTACCCTATGTAAGTAAGCTCGTCATCGAGGACGTCTTTAGGGTTAAGCTTGGATTGAAGTTTCCTATTGGTCCGCTTTGTACGATATATCTTCTCAAACTTCTCTCCATCCGGGTCATACAATGTCATCTTAATATGCCATGACCCATCTCCATCTTTGGGTGGTTTATCCCAATTCCACTTATGATCATCTTCCTCACAAATCCACTTATTCATTCCTAGGTTAATTGGCAAAACTCCTAGGAAATCAATCATCTTTCTAAAAACTAGAGAATCTTCAAATGGATCCAATTCGGTGTCCCTAGCCAAGAGTTGCTCTACCGTATGCGTTCGGTTAACAAAGTCCTCTTCTAGGTAAAATGGGCGTTGGGGTCCTATGAAGTCTCTATCAATCCAAGGTCCATATCTAGATGGTCTCCTATTTGATTCTAGCCAATGTGGTGTTGGTTCCTCACTAGTATCATAGGCATGTTTCTTAACATCATAGACTGACCAAGTATCTCCTTCTCCTACCGCTATCTTGGATTCCTTACAATCAATCATAGCACTAGCGGTCGCCAAAAATCCTCTACCTATCAACAAGGGGCATGTAGGGTCGCTAACCATATCAAGGACGTGGAAATCGGCTAAAATGGTTAGTTTTCCAATGTGTACTAACACGTCCTTAACTACTCCAACCGGGTAAGCAACACTTCCATCCGCTAAGCCTATTATCACCTCGGTTTCTTCAAGTTTTCCAAGTTTTAGAGAGGTGTAGAGAGGTAACGGAAGTAGGTTAAGGCTTGATCCAAGATCGGCTAATGTGTCATAAGCCTCCGAATTACCGATCTTGCAAGGTAGAACAAATAAGCCCGGGTCATCTAACTTCTTAGGTAGCTTGTTTTGAACAAAGGCGGTCCCTTTTTCGCCTAACTTAAGCTCCTTCTCATCCAACACATCAACAACCGGACTTTCAAGGTGGAGCTCCTTGAATTCATCGTCAAGGTTTTGAGTGGGAGGTGTTTCAACTATGTTGTTGACCAATTTGGATGTCATAACTTCTTGGTCATTTGGAACGACTTGGGTTTGTTTGAAACACGTGCTCATGGAATTGACCGAATAATATTGTGGACAAGAACTAGGGGATGAAACCGATGAAATAGCGTTGACGTTTAGTTTCGGGTTCTTGACCGTGTTGCTAGGGAGTGCTCCCATTTCTCGGTCATTGAGGGCTTTCAACAAGGTGTCAATCTTATCGGTCATCTCGCTTTGTTTTTGTTTGAAATCGGCTTCAAACTTGGCTAAACGAGCTTCTTGAGATGCCATAAATTGAGACATCAATCCTTCAAAGTTATCGGTACTACCATTGCCGGAAGGATTGTTGTTGAAAGTACAGTTCGAGTTGGAACCGCTTGATTGGAAACGATTAGGTGGGTTGGAAGAATTGGTTTGTTGTGCGTTTTGGTTTTGTTTCCACCTAAGGTTCGGGTGATTTTTCCATGAGGGGTTGTATGAATCACCGTAATGGTTTGGCTCGGGTTTGAAAGTGTACCACTTGTCTCCCGCTCCGTCGGTACGCGAGGATGCGTAGTCCACAAAAGCTTGTTCGGGGAGTTCCATGCAATCACGAGTGTCGTGGGGACCACTACATAATTCACATGAAGAAGTGATTTTGTTCACTTGGCTTGAAGGTTTAGGAACCTCGTAGGATTTCATGAGAAACTTGACTTGGTCTTCAAGTTCTATGATCCTACGGTCAGAAGTGCTTGAATTGTTCAAAGGCAAAGATATTGCCTTGACCGTTTTATTCAAATCACGGGGATCACTCCAACTTTCGTTGTCATAAAGAGCAAGATCCTCTAGGAGAGCCCATGATTGTTCCGCACTTAGATCACGTAGCTTACCACCAGCCGCTTGGTCAATGGTTTGCCTCGTGGAGAGATTGATATGGTCATAGAAGATTTGGACTTGGAGCCAAAGTTCTATGCCATGGTGAGGGACTTTTTGGAGTAAGTCCTTGAATCGAGTCCATGCCTCGTAGAGAGTTTCGCCTTGACGTTGTTGGAACATCAAGATATCATTCCTTAGCTTGGTAGTTCTTCCCGGTGGGAAAAACTGAGCAAGGAAACGAGTGGTGAGATCATCCCAAGAGGTGATGGATCCTGCGGGTTGACGTTCTAGCCATTGACTAGCTTGGTCCCGCAAAGAGAATTGGAAGAGACGCAATCGGGTCGTCTCTCGAGTGGCAACATCAAGGTCTATAGAATCAACGATTTTAAGAAAGTCCTTGAGATGTTGATTAGGATCTTCAGAACGAAGTCCATGGAATGCGCATCCGCTTTGCACCAACCGGATGGTGTCGGATCGCAGGGGTGTGATATTGGCTCCTTGAGTGAGCTCAATAGTGTTTCGATAGCCATGGTGGCTAGGACGGGAATACTCTCCTAAAGTACGGGCTCTAGGAGGTGGTGGTGGTTGTTGTGGTGGTGGGTTGTGGGGGTTAAGGATATTACCATCTTCCATGATGTCGGATGGTATGGTTACGAACAAAGACACGAAGAAAATAGATAGGCTAAAGAAAATCTAGAAAAAGAAAATAAAAATCTCACTAGAAAGGAATCTAGTGAGTAGACCTAATAGAAATAAAAATTCAACCTAAACAATAACTATTCCCCGGCAGCGGCGCCAAAAACTTGATGCGTGGTTTTGTAACCTTACAACAGGTTTTACCTCTCGAGGGATCTCAAGAGGCTTACAACCCCACCAGGCAGTGTACCTGACTGATGTAGTATAGTGTAGTGGTAAGTACAGGGGATTGATCGTTCTCCACAGGGAATAGTGTTCGTTAGGTATGAAAGGCTACTCTAATAGGTCTAAGGGTTGAGGAAGATTCTTTTTATGTTTTTATATTTTTTATGAAAGCAAGTAAAATCTCGGGTTTTGAAGGAGTGGGCGGAATTAGTTGCTAGTCAACTAACCCAAATAACTACAAATGCAAATAAAATAAATAACTGAAAATAAAATGTGGTGAGAAACTTATGTGTAGAGAAATGTGTTTACTTAGATTTCCTTACTCCCTAACTATCTTTTACCGGTTAATTAGTGTGTATTAGTCGCGTGGATGACGGGTGTATTCCTTAATACCATTCGTGGGGTGGCGTACTTACTTCCCCAACTCTACAAGCTCCTACTTCACTCCTATGTCGAGCCGGCTAGGAAGCTCCTAACATGGGATCACTAGAATTCGCTTGTGCATTAAATACAACCATAAAAACCTTTAGTACGCATTTGGTTCATGTTTCTTAAGACGTTCAAGCAAGTTACCGAATAGGAAGTTAGCCAGTTTTCTTAAGCCTAACATAGATAAACAATCATCCAATACAACTAATAACACACTAATAACCAATAATCAATAGCTAGGTTTCATTAGATCTAAGCAAACACAAGATAAATTTAGCCTAACATGTTAATCAAAAGACAAGAATAAGATAAAATCAAACAACACATAGACATATTGAATGATTAATTGATAACTTATCTTCAATGTAACATGGAAGATCTCAAGGCAAAAAGCCTTGAAAAAGAAGCTAAAATCGTCCTAGGGTTTTCTCCCAAAATTCCACACACTAAGCTCTCTTTAATGACAAAAAATTAGAAAACTATATATAGACTTTTGCATCTGACGGCGTCACCTTATAGAGTGTGACGCCGTCACCTCGCCGCTTTTAGGGTTCTCGGATGACCATCTTGACGCCGTCCCTCTTTAGCTCTTCCAAAATCCATTCTGGCTTATCAAGGCTTGACGCCGTCGAACCTTGAACGTGACGCCGTCCCCTTATGATTTAAGCCGTGACGCCCTTGATCAAGTTAAAGCGTGACGCCGTCAGAATTTACATGCTATTTTCACTGGCTCATCATGAGTAAATTTCACGTCCACTTTTTCTTGCCAAAGCATGACGCCGTCTGGGGTTAATTGTGACGCCGTCAAAGGTAACTTTCAGCCGATTTTTGAGACTTTGTCGTTTTCTTCACTTTTATGCTCCAAAAACGTCCAAAATGCCTCCTTTTCCAGATTTCTCCTCAAAAGTACCTAAAATGACAAAAGGAACGATTTAGGGCAATAATTGATCAAATAAATACGATTTAGGGCTTAAATGACCCCTTAAAAGCGGTACACTTTTCGCTTCATCAATTTCTAAGGTATATTTGCGTTGATTTAGAAAGATACAGTTGGGGTTTGATGAATTTGAAGTCCAAGAAAATATTTTATTTCCCCCATAATTGACATCTCATATCTGCTCTTCATTAGATTTGAAAATTCTTTTGAAAGTTTTGGATTAGTGGAGCCAAAAATGATGTCATCCACATAAATTTGAACTATCAAGATGTCATTGTGGTATTTTCGTGTAAAAAGAGTTGGATCAACAATACCTTTTGTGAAGTTGTTCTAAAGTAAGAATGAAGATAGTTCATCATACCATGCCTGTGGAGCTTGTTTTAGACCGTAGATGTCCTTCTTTAGCTTGTATGTGTGTTCTGGATGTTCCATATCAACAAAGCGTTCGGGTCGACTCACATAAACCTCTTCCTTAATAGTGTCATTCAAGAATGCTGTCTTGATATCCATTTGATAGGCTGTGATGTTATTGTGAGCTGCGTAGGCTAGAAATATCCTAACCGCTTCTAGTCTTGCCACTAGCGCGTATGATTCTTCAAAATCTATCCCTTCTTCTTGAGAATATCCTTTAGCCACTAGATGAGCTTTGTTGCGAATTACAGTCATTTCTTCGTCTCTTTTGTTCTTCCATAACCACTTGAGATTGATAACCGGTTTGTCGATCGGTCATTCAACTTTTTCCCAAGAGTCATGTATTTCATATTGTAGAAGTTCTTCCTGCATCGCTTCAATCCAGCTATCATTCGCCATTGCTTCATGAATGTTCTTTGGTTCATCTTTTATGCATATAGCAAGTGCAAAGATACAAAGTTCTGGATCTGTTGCTAGTCTGCTTTGCGTCATTACTGGCTGTTGTGGATCACCGAGCACTTGGTGGATTGGATGGGCTCGTGTCCATTTAAATTTTGAAGGATACCATGGAATTACCAAATCCGTGTTGTTAGCTCTTGAAGATGATTCAGCAGATCCCGTTGTTTGAGTAGCAAATGGATTGTTGAATTCTTCTAATTCCTCATTGTTATGGATTGGTGTTTCTTCATCTTGAGATTGTTGGTTTTTTTCTTGTACAACATTTTGTGGTTGAATGATTTCAATGACTGGTGTTTGTGTAGTTGATGTAGATGACTTTGTTGTAGTTGGTGCTTCCTCTTTGACGGTTGTTGATGCATCTTGTGGTTGTGGTTGTCTATTTTGTTGAGTGAGTGCAGCGGAACGATGTCTTGATGCATTTGTTAAAATTTCCACCTTGATATTCATCAAACATTAACTTAAAGAAATTTTCCAGTTCTTGATCATTAGACTTATCACAATTTGTTTTCGGAGCTTCTTTAGGTACGAGTCCTGAACTGATGTATCAAGAAGTCTTAGTGTTAAGCACGAGTTATAATCTGTTGTAATTAGAAGCCACCGGGTTAAGCACGGGTTCTAGAGCGAGTCTCTCAGAAGCCATATTCATGGTTGACATATCAGTTGTGAAGATCCATATGCAAATCTGTTAAATCTGCACATGAGGACATAGATAACCCACACATTTGTGTTGGACTTGGATCCCCATGGTATGTGTGTAATTACACATACCTTTTACCTAATAAAATGGACCAAATAGACCAAAAACTAACCAAATATGCCAACTATGCTGTGTTTTTGTGTTTATGCATGTACAGGTACGGATATGTGAGAAATGGACAAAAATCATGAGAAAACGGCAAAACCGAGCACGAGATTGGAAAGAGTTCAAAAAGCCGGAGCCCGGGATGAATTTATCAGAGATTATGCTCAAATGGTCAAAGTCAACCCTCAAATATCATCATTTGTCACAAACAGCCCTTGGAATAATATTACAGAGTGGGTCTTTGAATTTACAAAATTGGCAGATTTAGTCCCTCAAAGTTTAAAACCAATTCCAATTAAATCCTAAACTTAAAAAATCCGGACCTTTAATAAATCCAATCCCAAGCCCATCATAAAACCCAGCCCACTTCCCATTCCACAACCCGTACCCATTTTAGTTAATAAAATACCGGAACCAGTCAACCCTTATCCTTCCCTCTTCCCCACTTGCCCACCAAATCCCTGCTCCAACCCATACCCTGCTCCCCTCCTCCTACTCCACTCCAAATTACTCCAAGACAAACACCAATTAATGCTTTCCCCCTCCTCACAAGCTACCCACTGCCAAGTTGGCAATCCAAGGTACTTTTGGCGCCAAAAAAAAACCCAATCCAAAGGCTGAGATTGCTCAAGAGAAATTCAAGGGCTGAGATGACTTTAGAAGAAGCACAGAAAACAGAGAAAACCCTAGTTTAGTCTGAGTATAAATATATTTCATTGTATTCCATAGTTACTTCTTAGTCAGTAGTGTAGTTTAGGAGTAGTCGAGTAATTCAGTATCTTAGCTTAATTTCTGTATTTAGCTTATTGTAAACCTTCATTTAAGTCTAAAAAAGCTTTGTAATCATTTAGTTTTAATAAAAATTCAAGTTTTACTTTAAATCCCTTGTTCAGATTATCTTTATGCTTTTATTAATTTTTTTTAAATGATTGATTAAACTTTGTAAAGCTCTTTTATCTGTTTAATAAGCTCACATAAGCTTCTGATAGCTTATTGTGAGTTTAATTTCATTTAATTCTGTTTTAAATTCAATAAGAGTCAAAAAGTCAAAGAAATCAAAATTGCTTATTTGCTTAATTCCTTTGCTTATTAGCTTTATTACTGATTTTTCTAGCTTATTTTAGTTTATATTTGCCATTAGTTGCTTTCCCTTAGTTTAGTATTCAGTTAATTCAGTTTGGTTAACAAAAAGCTTAAAAAAGCCAAAAAATTAGCATAATATAGGATAGCTTATCTAGTGCTTATTGTTAGTGTAAAAATGCTTTTTAGTGCTTAATGAACCTAGTATAACCTTTGTATATCAGAAACTTAGCTTAAATTGGCCATAGCTAGTTAGAATCTCAAAACAGCCCACCTTAAGGACTGTTTGGCATAAGGCCCAAAATGGGTCAAATCTGATGTTCACTATTCATTTGCACTTGGGATTAGTTTGATCTTGCTTATTTTAGTTTAAATAAGTAGTTTGTAGCTTGTGTTAAGCTGTTTTAAAAGGATTCATAGTTTTATACAGTTGGCCTTGATTTAAGAAAGTAGTCTGCTTATAAGGTGTAGTTCTAGAAGATAAGCTGTTTGGCTTTTGATTTTGATTGTTTCAAGTTCATTTGGAGTCATAAAGAGATCTCTAAAAGTTTGGCTTAAAAGACATTTGGAATTGATAGGATTTAGTGCAGATATTCCAAGTCTACACATCAAAATGTTTTTGTCCATTTCAGTCCTGTTCTTGGTTAGATTCAAATGGTTAATTGTGATCCATACTGCTTAATTCTCTGTTTCTAGGTAGATGGCCACCTTTTCTTTGCTATTTCTAAGTTTCAGACCTGATCTCAGCTTATTAGAGCTTATTGATAAGCTCTAAAGCTACCTCATTGGGCAAAAAAGGGTCTGCTGTTCAGTATGCAATTTTTCATGAATTTTGGTCAATTCAGCCCTTGTTTTTTATTTTTCATTTGTTCATTATAAGCCCAATTAAGCTCAAACTTGGTATACATATTCTTGGGTAGCTTATAGACTAGTTCCACATTTTTTAGAATTTTTAAGTTAGCTTTTTAACAGCTTTTTCTCAGCTGCAATTCTGCACTTTTTTCATAATTTTAGCTCAGATCAGCTTGTGTTTTTGATTTTTCATTTGTTCATTATAAGCTGTATTAAGCTCAAATTTGGTACTAATGATCTTTGGTTGCTGATGCACTTATTCCACATTTTTTAGATTTTTTTAAATTAGCTTTAGATAGCTTTTTCTGATCTGCAAAACCACCTCAGTTTGCTGAATTTTTAATGAATTTTGCAATTTTCAGCCCAAGTTTTCCATTTTTCATAAGCTCAATACAAGCTTATTAGTTCTGAAATTTGGCACAGTTAGAATTGGGTTGCTTATCTAGTTATTCCTATTTTTTTTAGATTTTTAGAATTAGCTTTTGAGTGCTTTTTATTAGCTTAAAAAACTCACTTTTTGCCCTGCACACAAGTGCAGACCTCATTGCTTATTTGGTTTGATTCATTGCTTATTTGCTAGCTTTTGTGGCTTATTCAGTTTCCTTTTAGCTTATTGTTAGTTACTCAGCTTATTTCAATTTTCACTTAGCTTATTAAGTAGCTTAACAAGTCCATAATCCCAAGCCTTAGCTTATTCCTTTCTGTAACTTACTGATCAGTACCTATAGCTTATTTGTGTGCTTATTTTAGTTTAAAAACTTAAAATCTCATTATTCTCACCATTCAATTCACACAATCACAAACCGAATCGCAAATTCCATTCATCCTTCATCGGGGATAACGACCCGGGTTTTACATACTTTCCCTTGTAATTCCTAGGAAATATTTATGTATTGATTTTCGCGAATCAATTTTTGACGCCGCTGCCGGGGAAGGTTGAAGTGAATTTTTGATTCTCGTTCATCGATTCGTGTTTTGAAGATCCTTCCCTGTGAATTTATCGTTTTCTCTTGTAAATATTTTCTTATAAAAACCCAAAAAGATTTTCTTTTCAAATTTATTTTCCTTTTTCTTTTGTGTTTTTCAATGTTTTTAAATTATAAAAAACATAAATAATCTTCGTTATCCTCTTAAATGTTTAATTCTTATCTCTTTACCCTCTCATCGTTTAATTCTCCACAATGATCGATTTTCCACCATATCATCCCCATGATCTTCGGACCATGGAGGATTTCTATCGTTCGTCACTAATCGGTAGAGGAGGACCGATCATTCCTACATCAGTTCCGGGAACCGATTTCAAATTGAAAAATCATATGGTTCGACTGATCCGGCAAAATTACCAATTTGACGGATTTCGAGATGAGGATGCAAACGAACACTTAAACAAATACCTATCCATCACTCAATCCATAAAGCAAAATGGAGTTTCCCAAGATAACATCCGTTTGAATCTCTGTCAATTCTCTTTATCCCACGAAGCTGAAACTTGGTTTTATACCTTAAAAACACATTCAATTCATACTTGGGAAGAGATGTTCCTCAAGTTTCTTTCAAAATACTTTCCATATTCTAAAACGGTGCAGCTAAGGAAAGACATTCGAAATTTCCAGCAATTGCCCATGGAGTCAGTATTTGAAGCTTGGGAACGATTCAAATCTTTGTTACGGAAATGTCCTGATCACAAAATTTTGCTTCTTGATTAAATTCTAACATTTTATAATGGCATAACTCCGATTAATCAAGACAAAATTATGTTGGCAGCCGGGGGGAATCTCATGCGGAAAACTCCACAAGAAGCGTATGATTTGATCGAGAATATGACACTTCATCATTATCAGTGGGATGCTAAAATTCAGCATGACCCTACCACTATGATGAGTGATCATTATTCTGAGAAAATTTCCGTATTGAGTACACAAATTGAGGTCCTTGGCAAGAAAGAAAATTGTTGGGTTTTGAAGATACTGCTGCTTGAAGTTCATGCTACTGCTCTGAGTACTTAGAAGAAAATACACCAAGTATGATACTGCTGCTAGGCAAAGTCATACTACTGCTAGTGTATTCATAATGCTGCTGATGTCTGAAGAAATTAACTAAGTATCATACTATTGCTAGCTTTCGATGATAATGCTGCTAGAGTAATGATGCTGCTGCTTATAAGATAATGTATAGTTTGTTAAGATATTTTAGGAAAAGATACGATTTGATATTATCTTGTATAGAAAGTTTTGTAACCGACTAGGACTCCTTAGAGTATAAAAGGAGGATCTAGGGTTAGGTTTAGAATACGTATCTTTGTGTAATTCGATCACTTCAAGGTTTTTGTAACCCTGTTACTTTTGAGTAACCGTATTAATATATTGAAGTGTTATTTGAGAATTCAAGTGTGTTCATTATTCTTCTTAAGATTAAATATTAGTTTCCGCATAATATTTAATAAATCGTTCAAGAACAGTTTCTATACTAATTGTCTTGGAGTTTATATCTAAGATAATTGACAAGATTGTTAAGCTCATCTGGGATCAACAAGTGGTATCAGAGCTTGTGATCTAGAAACTGATACCGAGAAGAATTTTGAAAAGCTCAGATCTGTTCATCATAAACTAAAGCAATGGAGTCTGAATCTCATCATATGGTTACTGCGTCCAAGGTTCCAATGCTCAAGGTTGGAGAATATGAAGTCTGGAAGATGAGGATGGAGCAGTACATGAAGATGTGTGACTACACCATGTGGGAGATCATAGAAACTGGAGATACTTTGCCTAGGAAGGGTGTTGATGGGTCTGTATTGCCCATAAAAACCAATGAAGAAAAGGCTCAAAGGAAACTGGAGATTAGAACTCACACTATCCTCTTAATGGGGATACCAAATGAGTACCAATTGAGCTTCACCAACACCAAGTCTGCCAAGGAGTTGATGGCAGCAATTGAACTCAGATTTGGTGGGAATGAAGCCACCAAAAAGTCAAGGAAGAATATGCTAAAGCATGAATTTGAAACTTTCACTGCGTCAAGCAATGAAAGCATTGATGGTACTTATGACAGACTGCAAAAGCTAGTGAGTCAGTTGGCTCTTCTGAGTGTCAATATTGCACAGGAAGATATTAATCTGAAGTTTCTAAGGAGTCTAGCACCAGAATGGAATACTCACACAGTGGTCTAGAGGAACAAGTCTGACTTTGACACCATGACTTTGGATAATCTGTACAACAACTTGAAGGTCTATGAAACTGAAGTCAAGGGTTCAACCAGTTCTTCAAGTTCAAACAACCTTGCTTTTATGTCTTCTAATAACAAGTCTTCTGGGAACTCTCAAGAAACTCATACTGCTGCTGGTCATATGGTTTCTGCTGCTAGCTCACAAGTTTCTGCTGCTGGTTCTACAAATAGTGACACCATCAGTGATGCTGCTATTTGTGCCTACTTAGCTGAACTCACTACAAGTACTCCAGTAATGAGTCAGGATCTAGATCAAATTAATCCTGATGATTTAGAAGAGATTGATTTACCATGGCAGATGGCAATGTTGACTATGAGGGCTAGGAGGTTTTTGAAGAGAACTGGAAGAGAGCTCAAGTATAGAAGGCAGAACAATGTGGGATTTGACAAATCAAAGTTTGAGTGTTATAACTGCCACAGAAAGGGGCACTTTGCAAGGGAGTGCAAAGCACCAAAGCAGAATAAAGAAAATCCAAGGCAGATTCCCATTGAAGAGGCTAAACCTACTACTGCTATGGTCTCATGTGATGGCTTGGGAGACTTTGACTGGAGTGACCAAGCTGAGGATGGTCCCAACTATGCACTGATAGCTGATGAAGAACCCAAAGAACAACACTTTGCTCTTATGGGTTATTCCTCCTCTGGATCAGACTCTGAGGTATCAAATGAATCTTCATGTTCATTTAAATCTTGTTCAGATACTATAGAGGAACTGAAATCTAGGTATGAAAATTTAAGAGTTGAATTTGAAAAACTCAAACTTGATAATTTAGGATATCAACATGGCCTAAAATCATTAGAAAACAAGGTTGAGTTTCTTAAGCAAATTGAGGAAGATTATGCTGATAAAATTCACACTCTTGAAAGTGAGCTATTTAAGAAAGAATGTGAAATTAACATGCTAAATAAAAAGGTGAAAGAAGCTGAATTAGCTAGAGACTCAGCTTTAAATGAGAAAGAAAAACATGTTGTTAGGATAGATAAACAACATTATGCATCTGTTCTAGCAAATAAAGCAGTTGAAAATCAGATGATTAAAAGAGGATGTGGCCTAGGATACAATGAAGTGGCTCCCCCACTCAAAAGTGCTTTTGCACCAACTAGGAAAGAACTGTCTTTTATATCTGAGTTAGCTGCACAATCTGTAGGTGAAACAAGTCAAGTAAACAATGAAACATCTGTTAGGACTAGTACACCTAAGATTGATGAAAAATTGTCTGATGCACCAATCATTGAAGATTGGGAATCAGATAGTGATGATGAGCAGGTAGAGACAACATCAAAGGCTAAAAGGTTAGAGGATGTTAAACCAATTGAACCTAAAGTAAAACAAGCTGAGTTTGTAAAACCTGTGCTAGGAAGCAGTATCTCTAGGAAGATGGCTGAATTTGAGGACAAACCTAGAGAAGTCCCTAGAAAATAAATTAACTAGCCTTGGGGAAATCAAAGGAACTGGAACAGCCTAATCTCACAAAAGTTAGGTAGTGACTTTGAATTTGTTAAAAAGGCATGTTATAGTTGTGGTAGCTTGGATCATCTTCAGGAAAATTGTTACTACCACAAAAGACCAGTCTGGAACCAATTTACTAGGGTAAATCATAAGAACTTTGGTAGAAAGACTCACCCTCACCCAAATAGAGACATGATTCCTAGACAAGTTTTGTTGAGAAATGGTGTTTCTAGGACAATCACTACTGCTACACCAAAGAGACCCATTCCAAAGACCAGATCTGTGTCTCCTACTAAGGCAAAAGCAGTTTCTGCTGCTGAGCCTAAGGTCATCACAGACACAGTTGTGGGCAACCACTTTTATGCTGTTAAGGCCTCAACATGCTGGAAATGGAAACCTAAGTCCAGTAGTGCATCAATGAACTTAAAGAAATTTGATTATATTGATGCACAAGGCAGACCCAAGTCAATAATGGCTTGGGTCCCCAAGAGAAACTAACTCTCTTACTTTTTGTGCAGGGCAATCTACAATTGGAGCTAAAGGATAAATGCATTTTTGATAGTGGATGCTCTGGACATATGACTGGAGACAAAAGCAACTTGGAAGATTTTAAGGCTTTTGATGGTGGTTATGTTGCTTTTGGCAATGATCCAAAAGGTGGAAAGATAGTTGGTAAATGTACTATTAGAAATGGAAAATTGTATTTTGGAAAGGTGTATTTTGTAGAGGGACTTAAGTTCAATCTTTTTAGTGTCTCACAAATGTGTGACAAAAAGAATTTTGTTCTTTTTACAGACACTGATTGTCTTGTTTTATCTCCTGACTTTAAGTTGCCTCATGATTCATTAGTGCTACTTAAAGTCCCTAGAACAAACAACATATACAGTGTGGACATTAAGAACATCATTCCTAAAAGAGATTTAACTTGTCTTTTTGCAAAGGCCACCATTGATGAATCCAAGCTTTGGCATAGAAGATTGGGTCACTTAAATTTCAAAACAATAAATAAACTGGTTAAGGGAAACCTTGTTAGAGGTTTACCTTCAAAAATTTTTGAAAATTCTGAAACATGTGTTGCTTGTCAAATGGGAAAGCAACACAGAGCTTCTTGTAAGTCCAAAGTGGTGAACTCTATTTCTGAACCTTTGTATATGTTGCATATGGATCTGTTTGGACCAACTTTTGTGAAGAGCTTAAATAAGAAGATGTATTGCTTAGTTGTCACTGATGATTTTAGTAGGTTTACTTGTGTGTTCTTCTTAGCAACTAAGGATGAGACTTCTGGCATTCTTAAGGCTTTCATAACAAGAGTAGAAAACCTAGTAAATCATAAGGTCAAAGTAATCAGATGTGACAATGGAACTGAATTTAAGAATCATGTAATGAATCAGTTCTGTGAGGAAAAAGGTATCTTAAGACAATTTAGTGTGGCTAGAACTCCTCAGCAGAATGGTGTTGCTGAAAGGAGGAATAGGACATTAATTGAGGCGGCTAGGACTATGCTGTCTGAGTTAAAACTACCCACTACTTTTTGGGCTGAAGCAGTCAACACTGCTTGTTTTGTGCAAAATAGGAGTAAGGTAGTTAAGCCTCATAACAAGACCCCATATGAATTACTCCATGGTAGGAAACCTATGATAGATTTCTTGAAACCATTTGGGTGTCTTGTCACTATCTTAAATACCAATGACCAGCTAGGCAAGTTTGATGAGAAAGCAGACAAAGGTTTCTTTGTAGGATATTCAACAAATAGCAAGGCATTTAGGGTTTTCAATAGCAGAACTAGACATGTGGAAGAAAATCTGCATGTTAGATTTAGTGAAAACACCCCAAATGTTGCTGTAACAGAACCTAAGTGGCTCTTTGATATTGATTCTTTGACTAAGACCATGAATTATGAGCCAGTGTTGGCAGGTTCTACTAACATGTCTGCAGGAACACAAGCTAACCCCAATGCAGGTACACAAGCAAAGAAGGATGCATCTGCAGAGGAGTTTGTTTTGATTGAGAAGTGGAAGTTTAATCAGTTCTTTACACCAACAGAGAAAGAGGGAAAGAGTTCACAAGATGGTGCTGTTCATAAGGAAGTACCAAAGGATGATGCAGAAGGTGGTGATAAACCTTCTAATGATGGCAAGAATGTTGAAAAGTCAGCAAAGCATGGAAGTACAAGAAATAAAGCTAGCAGCAGTATCTCCCATTCTGCTGCTAAGCCAAATCATTCTGCTGCTACGCCTAGCAGTAGTACTTCTCATACTACTGCTAAGCCTAGTAGCTCTGCTGATATGCCCAAGGATTCTGTTGCTGACTTTAATGAAAGTATTAATGAAGATGTCGACTTTCCTCATGATCTTGATATGCCTGAATTGGAGGAAATCTACAATGACACAGATGATGATGTTGTGGATGTTTTTGGAGCAGGAGCTGATTTGACAAATATGGAGTCTGCTATTCAAGTCAGTCCTACTCCAACTACCAGAATACATAAGAACCATCCCAAGGAGAAGATAATTGGTGATGTACAATCTGCTGTACAAACCAGAAGTAAAACAAAAGGGTTGGGTAATCTACTCAATCAAGGTTTATTTGCTCAATCATTACATCAGAGAAATAGCCACAAGGACCTACAAAATTGCATGTTTTCCTGTTTCTTATCACAAGAGGAACCCAAAAATATTCACAAAGCTATGCAAGATTCAAGTTGGGTTAAAGCTATGCAAGAGGAGCTGTTACAGTTCAAGCTTCAAGAAGTCTGGACACTAGTTGATTTGCCTAATGGGAAGAGGGCAATTGGTACAAAATGGGTGTTCAGGTGCAAAAGAGATGAAAGAGGAATTGTGATGAGAAACAAAGCAAGACTAGTGGCTCAAGGGTACACTCAGGAATAAGGAATAGATTATGATGAGGTCTTTGCTCCTGTAGCAAGGATAGAGGCTATTAGATTGTTCTTGGCTTATGCCTCATTTAAGAACTTTCCTGTGTACCAAATGGATGTGAAAAGGGATTTCTTGTATGGAAAGATTGATGAAGAGGTTTATGTGATGCAACCTCCTGGTTTTGAAGATCCTGACTTTCCTGACAGATTATATTAAGTGGAGAAAGCACTGTATGAATTACATCAAGCTCCTAGAGCTTGGTATGACACCTTGTCCAAGTTTTTTTTATCTAATGGGTTCACAAGGGGAACCATTGATAAAACTTTGTTCATCAAGAAAGACAAAAAGGATATTCTACTAGTTCAGGTTTATGTAGATGATATCATTTTTGGGTCTACAAACAAGGTGTTATGTGAAGAATTTGAGAAGCTCATGCATAACAGATTTCAAATGAGTTCTATGGGAGAACTCACTTTCTTTCTGGGCCTTCAGGTTAAACAGACAGCTGATGGGATCTTTGTTGGGAATTATGATGCGTATCAAGAGTAGACAACTTAGGTCTGGTAGTTTAGTGAGTTAGGTCTGTTTGTGATTTAGGTCTGGTTATGTAAAGTCTGGTAGTACATGTTAAGTCTGGTTGACTTATAGAGTTAAGTCTGGTCTGGTCGTGAAGATAGGAAAGTTTGTTAGAGTTATATTAGGAAAAGATACATTGCGTGTATGTATCTTTATAGAAGATTTGTATATATCTTCTGTGTCGTCTAGGGTTTCCTTGTGTTATAAAAGGATCCCTAAAGGTTGTTAGTGATAGTGTGAGAGTTGTAAGATTTGATCATAGTGAATATCAATATACGAAGTTAGTGATATCCCTGCTTGTGTTCTTAATTGTTCTTGTTAAGATTCCGCATTAACATTAACAATCACTTAGGGTTTCTCACTTAGATTGGTTCAGATTTATCCTAACCATCTACTAGGTATTCAAAACTACTTAGTGATCCATATACAATTTGTGGACCAACAAGTGGTATCAGAGCAAGGGAGAGACTCTGAATTCGTAGAACACTAAAACCTAATTCTCACTCAAATCACCCTTCACAATGTCTGAACTCGATAAGCCTGAAACTTTCTCAATCCATAACAGTGAGGATGAGCAATCAAACCATGAAGATGAAGGAAAAACCGAAACCAGTAACTCCCAAACACAACAACAACCCATCCCTTCCACAACCACAATCTCAAACATAAAACTTCCACTACTGAAGAGAGAAGAATATGATATATGGGCCATGGAGATGGAACACTATCTGGAATACATTGATAGTGATGTATGGAAGGTGATCCAAAAGGGAAATTCTAAGAAGAGAATTTCACAAGGGAATGATGGGCAGCTCAGAATAATGCCACCAGTATCTGCTGAGGAGATTAGGGCTGTGGAGAAGGAAAAGAAGGCCAGAACCTTGCTTCTTATGGCTATTCCTAAGGAGCATCTACAAAGGTTTCATGGCATTCTTGATGCTAAGGAGATGTGGGAAGCCATCAAGAAACGATTTGGAGGTAATGCTAACTCCAAAAAGATGCAAAAGGCTGTTCTTAAACAGCAATTTGAAACATTTAGTGTTTCAAAGACTGAAGGTTTGGAGAAGGGCTATGACAGATTTCAACATCTGTTAACACAACTGGAAGTTCATGGTGCAGCAGTCTCAAATGAGGATGCAAATCACAAATTCCTCAGATCTTTACCATCAGAATGGGGCAATGTATCTGTAGCAATGAGGATTAAGGAGGAAGTAGACTCTATGACACCTGATGACCTTTACAATAATCTCAGGATGTTTGAAAGGGACATCAGTAATAACACTCAGGGTTCAACCAGTTCATCAAATATTGCTTTTGTGCCTCAAAACAAAAGCAGTACTTACAAGGTTAGATCTGGTGTTAGGTCTGGTAACTATGAAACTCCTTCAAGTGAAAGGTCTGCTTCAAGTTTTACTGATGAGGTGATACATTCTTTCTTTGCCAATCAAATGGAAGATGAAAGCTTTATTAGTGAAGACCTTGAACATATTAATGATGCTGAAGTTGAGGAGATGGATATAAAATGGCACATTGCCATGGTTGCTTTAAGGGTCAAACGATTTCAGAAGCAATATGGTAGGACTATCAACTTCAACAACAAATCACCAGTAGGATACACAAAGAGGACTGTTGAATGCTACAACTGTCACAAGCATGGGCATTTTTCAAGAGATTGTCCAGAGAAGAAGTCTGCTGATGAGAAAAGAGTTGAAGATGGGAAGATGGAAAAGAATCAGATGAGCCTGCTGACAATGGAAGCTGGAGGAGTCAATTGGGGTGAGCATCCAAGAGTAAATGAGGAGTCTGATCATGCTCTCATGGCCATTGGTAATGAGGTATCATTATGCTCTAAATTATGTACTGACTCATATAATCATGTTAAGGCTTTGTGTGATGAGCAGCAAGAACAAATAGGTGATCTAGAAGTAAATTTATTAGCACATAAAAATGCTGTAAAAACTTTAGAGGCACAAAAGGTCACCCTTCAAAATCAACATGCTGCTTTAAATGAAAAACTATACTTTCAAGCTAATAAGATATATGAACAAGATGAGAAGCTTAAAAGGTATAGACAATTAGGGCTTAAAATTCAGAAGGAGAGGGATGAGCTGAGAAAAAGGGTAGATCAATGGAACAATTCAAACAATAACCTGTTTAAGTGTTGGGATTCTCAAATAAAGTCAAATAAAAAATGTGGCTTAGGATATGAGGAAAATGAGAACAGGGCTATATTTAAGAATAGAGAAGAGGACTACGCTGATAAACCTTTGTACAATAGGTTTGTTAAGTCAAGTGACTTTAAGGGAGTACCACCACCTTTGAGTGATGACTATACTCCTCTTGAAAAAGAAGAGTTGGATGATTCACTCTTTGTGTATGGTAAGAATGGTCCTCAAGTGTCTGAACCAACTACCTCAGAGGACAAATCTAGTAGATATTCTTCTTGTCAATCCAATGACTCTGAAGGATCTATTGATGGTTCCTCTGATCACTCTAAGTCTAAGTCAATCAGTGAGGAAAAAGAGAATCCTGAACCTAAGGTTGTTAAGGAGAGTGAACCTGTTGTTACTAAACCTTTAGTGACTGAACAAAAGGCTGAGACAGTTAAACCTAGTTGTGTCAATCACATAAAAACTCCTAGGGAATCTGTTAAATTGAATGAGTCACCTAGAAGCAATAGTGTTCACAGAGAAAGTAGGAGTAGTTATACTTATGCTCCTAAAAGATGCTTTGTGTGTGGAAGTTTGAGTCATTTAATAAGAGATTGTGACTTCCATGAAAAGAGAATGAAAAGAGAGGCTGAACAAAAGAGAATGAATGTTAATAAGGTTCAAGGTTTAAATAAACCAGTTTGGAACAATGCTAGTAGAGTTAATCATGCTAACCAGTTTGTCCCAGACCAGTTCAACTAAATAACACTACCAGACTTAACTCCTTTGTTAGTTCTGGTAGACCAAATTTTGGGTCTGGCTACAGAAACTTTAATATGAATAGGCAAAATGCTAATTTTATGAGGCCTAAAGTGAATACTGGTTATGTTAACTCTGTGAGACCTAATGTGAACTCTGGTTTTGTAAGACCCAAGCAACCTTTTCAAAAACCTCAGGTGAATGAAAATTTTCAAAGAAATAATTTTTATAAAGCTCATTCACCTGTAAGAAGACAAACAAATAGGGGTTCTACTGATAATTTCTCTGATTGCTGGACTTGGAATCCATTTAAAAATGAATTTACCTATAAGTCCAAACATGGTTTCACTGGAGCAAGTTCATACAAGACCTATAAGTATGTTGCTCCACAGGATGGACACAAGCCCACTCAGGCTTGGGTTGTTAAGAAAAACTGATCTTCTTTCTTAACTTTGTATAGTTTGTATATTTGTTTGTTCTTTATCTTGCTATTCTTTTTGGTTATTCTTATTTTCAGTACTTATTTTGCTTTCTATAGTATGTGTGTTTGGTATTTTGTGCTTAACTTTGTTTTGCAGTTGTTAGCTCTTTTCTATTTGCAAGTTATTCTTATGTGGAAAATTAAAACATCAGAACCAAAGAGCTTTTTATTTAATAACAAGAAATTGCATTCTAGGATGCAAATTACAAAGCTTCATAAGACAAAAGATTTTTCCCAAACCAGTTAAACATCACCACCTACACCTTCTGCTTCCCTTTACCCATGAAGTCAGGAATGGTCTTCTTGGCCCCTCTGCCACCAAATTGATTCCATGCTTTTGGGCATGGGAGTGCAAGTATCACACTGCTTGGTGGAGGACGTGGCACAGAACCACTACTCAGGGAAGGCACAGTCTTCGAAGGAAAGGTCTCTTCATCATTCTTGGAGGGGTCTTCTTCTTTGGCACTTTTATCATCTACATCAGAAGGAGGAGTTGGTCTTGAAGTTTTTGGTGTTTCATTGTCTGGTTCCTTTTCAGACAGATCATAAGCAGCTAGACATTGTTTCAGGGTTGCTTCTCTCAGTGTCTTGTTTCTTGTGATTGCTGAATACCCTGGTGGGAAGTATCCACCCCATCCTCCTGAGGATGTATCAGAGGATGAGTCATTTGGATCCCAGGAATCGGATGAAATCTCTATGGTTTTTAAGTTGGATGGATCCATTATGCTTATAAGGTTTTACTCTGGTTTGTAATGGTATTTGTGATAAAACTATGGGTGGTTTTATAGGGAAAATCAAGGTTTAATGTCTTTTAATGCTTGGTTGGTGTATGAGTTAATACTTGCAGGGAAAGAGTTATTAATTGTGTTTTTGGAAAGTTGACCTTCGTTTTTATTTTGGTTAAGTATTTTCTAGTGAAAAAAAAAAAAAAAAAAAAAAAAAAAAAAAAAAAAAAGGGGAATTTACACTTAAGGGGAGGTAATGTACATTTAAGGGGAGGCAAATGTACAAGTTTTAAATGTTTTTAAAATCGGGTAACCTTAAGTGTTAAATCTGGTAGCTCATGTGTCTTGCAAAATTGGTTTTTGTCTCCTCTTTCTTGTTGTTTCAACTAATTCTTGAAGAGAAGAGTGGAATGAGGTGTTACAAAGCTTTGCATTCGCTATAGTAAGTATGTAAGTTCACTCTCTTGGTTAGGTCTGGTAAGTGTATGATTCGGCCTGGTTGACTTTTTAGGTCGGGTAGTGTTAATTTTATGACCGTTAGATCTGGTCAGAGTAACTAAAGATTTTACTAATATATTACCGTTGCACTATTTTCGGTAAAACAAGATATTTATGAAGTATATAAGCTTAAAATTTGATATTATTTATCTTCTTTTATTCTTTATTTGCTTCCAAATTTAAATAATCTTTATTACTCACGACTCTGTTTCTACGCAAATATTTTTCAAAACCCTACCTCTCTTGTCAACCAGACCTAACTCATTAACTCATCCATGGCTAATCTCAAGTTTGTGGACAAACATAATCAAGTCGGGTTCTTGAAGAAGCCCGATCAAAGTGCAGGTTTTGAGCAGATTGTGGATTTTCTAAAAGGTTCTTATATTTGTTATTCATTAACTCATAATCCTACTATTTATCAGTCCCTTGTCAAGCAGTTTTGGAGGTCGGTTACCTCTGAGACTCTTGATGATGGGACACCATGCTTAAGAGTTGTCATAGACAAAAATGGTTTTACCATTTCTGAAGCATCCATTAGGGACAGTCTCAAATTGGATGATGCTTTAGGAGAATTTGATTTGCCTAATGAGGATATTTTTGAGGGCTTGAATAGCATTGGGTACCCCACAGATGGAAGCTTTACCTTTTGGAAAAGTCATTTTTCACCTTAGTTGAGGTTTTTAGTACATCATTTACTTCAGAGCTTAAGTCCCAAAAGTGGTGGATGGGATCAATTTGGAAGCAGAATTGCTTCTGCATTGGTCTGTTTATCATCTGGAAGGAAATTTAACTTTTCAAAATTAATTTTTGAAGGACTGGTGAAAAATGCTAAGAACCCAAAATTTTTAATGTATCCAAGATTTTTGCAAATGATCTTGAATTTTGAAACTAGGGATAAAGTGCCTTACATCAGTGTGGCCTTTACTTCTAAACTCTTTGCAAATCTAAAAAGGAGTTTTCAAGGGACAGACAAACCTTTGCTTGCTGCTATGCTTGGTACTAACAATGCAGGTACTTCTGGAGCTGCACAAGTGAACCCTGATGAAGCTCAAGACCAAGCCTCATCTAGGTCTGCTACACCTAGGTCTTCTCCAATTCCATCACCTCAACCAGGTCCCTCACCATCAGTTGAAAGATCATCTACACCCATCCAACAATCTTCACCTCCACAACCACATGTTCCAAGTCCTGAAATGGAGGAGGCACATAATCCCATAACTGTGGAAGATCTCCTTGTCATTGTTCCTCAACTACAAAAGAAGATTGACATATTGGAAAAGACTAATGAGGCACTCAGAAAAGCTTATGTGACTTTGGTGAAGAAAGTAAAGAAAATGGGAGTAGCAATGAAGAAAAAGGGTGTCTCTTTTGATGATGAGGAAGATGAAGCTGAAAATTCTTCCAAACAGGGGAGGAATTTGGAGGAAGAACAAGAAAATATTCAAGAACAAGAAAATATTCTTCAAACACCAGTTCAAGAACCACTTGTTCAAGATAATGTCACCACAATTAGTCCAGAGACATTGGAAGTTGCAGAGACTTTGGCTCAATCAATGGGCAAAATCAAACAGGATAGGAAAAGAAGAAGGTTAATTTTGTCTGTTGAGGAAGAAGTTGAAAATTTTGGGACTATATCTGATGAAAAGTCTGGTGAAAAGTCTGGTGAAGAAAAGTCTGGTGGAAAGTCTGGTAATGAACTTAGTTCTGGTAATGAAGAACAACAATCTGCACTAATAAAGGGAAAGCAGGTCATGGAAGAAACTTCATTGCCAAAGAAGTCTAAGAGAAAAACAAGAGAAGAACTTGCATCTGAGGCTGAAATTGAGAGGATTAAGGCTCAAGATATTGCTGATGAAGAAAGACAAAAGATGTTAGATGCAGTCTATGCAAGACAGTTGGCTGAAGAATCTGATGATTTTACAAAACTACTCAATGTTGATGATGAAGTGAGAGCAAAGTATGAAGAGCTGCTAACTATTGAAGGTTTAACTGCTGATGAACGAGCCAAACAGTTAGCTGACTTCATTAATGCAAGAAGTAATGATGATACATTGGGTGGATTTTTGGAAAAGTTCAAACTTCAAAAGAAATCTAAGATTCCTAAGAAGATGTCTATGGCAGAAAAGAAGTATGATATGAAGATGTATCTTAAGAATCAAATGCATTCTTCTTTGGAACAGATGAAAAAGATGTCATATGAAGAAATTCAAGTAGCATATCTCAAGGCATTTGAGAGGGATCAAGGTTACAAAGCTACTGATTATGATGATGTGCAGAAATTTTGCTTTCAAGGTAGAAAGGATAAAGAGACTGAACTAGTCATTGAACCTGATAAAGTGATTGATACACAACCTGAAGCTGGTAAGTCAACAGAAGAAGTGCAAGATGAAGTGATTAAGCCTATTGTGTTTCAAAGAAGAAAAGGTTTGGAAAGGAAGAGTAAATCCAAGAAAGTAGTTGTTGAAGAGGAATTAGATGAAGAACCTTCATCTGAAGGAGCCACAATGGGAACTATTGAAAGCACTAAGGAACCTACTAAGGTTGTCAAGTATCAACTTATCATGACTGGTGGAAGGGCTGCATATCAAATAATAAGGGAAGATAATTCTAACATTGTTTATATGAATTTTGCTGGCATTTTGATTGATGTGAATAGGGAGGATCTTCAAGAACTTTATCAGTTGGTGAACATCAAATATGGAGATCATCCACCTGAAGATGAATTTGAAAGAGTCTTTTGGGGAAATTTGAAGGTGATGTTTGAGCCTCCAACTGAGTCTGATATAGTGTGGAAACTTCCTGAAGAACATAACATTGTCAGCTGGAGATATTTTCATACCTGCAAGGTACATTGTGTTTCATTAAAGAATGTTGATATTTATATGCTTGCAGAGGTGGAATATCCTTTATCATCAAGTGTTTGCAAGGAAATGATGAGCAAAAAGTTGTATGCTAGTAAAAAGGATGAAGGATATGAGATGTTATTGGATTTAATTAAGAAGCAGTCTTTGAAGGATGTAGCCTAAGAGTGTTTGAAAGAATTTTCACGAGTTGTTGAGTGAGATTATTGGAACTTCTCACTTGGTGAAGGTGCTTTGCACTAACACATCAAAAGGTTATCAGTCCACCTTGTCTCATCAACATAAGGACTGGCTAATCCTGAGCAAACGGCTAACAGGTAAAGATTGCTCAAATCCGTTTATGGCTGACAATTTGCCAAAAATTGTATGGTACTCAACTCACCATATCTAAGATAAGTGAAGAGTTGGCTAGCCCACAAGGTTATGGCTTGTGGTAAAGGCTGTGGAAAACCATAAATGGTAATCAATTCACCATGATGAGGTGCTTTTCCATCAAGGAATTGACTAGTCCAGAAGCAAACGGCTTTTGGTAAAGACTTAACAAATCCGTTGATAAGCTGATGATTTGCTTAAAATCATATGGTTATCAGTGTACCATGGTCTTTCACACCAAAACATTTGGCTACTCCAGTAGTAATGGCTATTGGTAAAGAGACATCAAATCCATTAAATTTCAATGATTCACCTCTCACAGGTGTTAACACACCTGGAAGTGATGAGAATAGATATGAAACTTAATATGAATTGATGTACATATAGTCATTGTTGCTGCAAAGACCATATCAGAAGAGCTTATTAAGATTCAAGCTGCTAGAAAGGAACAAGACCTAAATACATTTCAAAGTGTTCAAGATTCAATCCTCAGAAGACTAAATCAGAAGAACTTGAAGTTCATGAAGCATGAAGATCAAGTTAGGGGAGGATTGTTGGGAATTATGATGCGTATCAAGAGCAGACAACTTAGGTCTGGTAGTTTACTGAGTTAGGTCTGTTTGTGATTTAGGTCTGGTTATGTAAAGTCTGGTAGTACATGTTAAGTCTGGTTGACTTATAGAGTTAAGTCTGGTCTGGTCGTGAAGATAGGAAAGTTTGTTAGAGTTATATTAGGAAAAGATACATTGCGTGTATGTATCTTTATAGAAGATTTGTATATATCTTCTGTGTCGTCTAGGGTTTCCTTGTGTTATAAAAGGATCCCTAAAGGTTGTTAGTGATAGTGTGAGAGTTGTAAGATTTGATCATAGTGAATATCAATATACGAAGTTAGTGATATCCCTGCTTGTGTTCTTAATTGTTCTTGTTAAGATTCCGCATTAACATTAACAATCACTTAGGGTTTCTCACTTAGATTGGTTCGGATTTATCCTAACCATCTACTAGGTATTCAAAACTACTTAGTGATCCATATACAATTTGTGGACCAACAATCTTCATCAGTCAAGACAAGTATGTGACTGATATGTTAAAGAAATTTGGTTTTAATGATGTAAAGCCAGCCAAGACAACAATGGACAACAACAAGCCTTTGCTCAAGGATGAAGATGGGGAAGAGGTTGATGTACACCTTTATAGATCAATGATTGGTTCATTGATGTATCTGACTGCTTCTAGGCCAGACATCATGTTTGTTGTGTGTGCTTGTGCCAGATTTCAAGTGTCCCCAAAAGTCTCACACTTGAATGCTGTCAAAAGAATTTTTAGGTATCTAAAGGGTCAACCAAAATTGGGCCTTTGGTATCCTAATAGTTCACCCTTTGATTTGGTAGCATACTCAGATAGTGATTATGCTGGAGCAAGTTTGGATAGAAAGTCAACCACTGGAGGATGTCAATACCTTGGACATAGGTTGATCTCATGGCAATGCAAGAAACAGACTGTGGTGGCAAATTCAACAACTGAGGCAGAGTATGTGGCTGCTTCTAGTTGCTGTGGACAAGTACTCTGGATTCAGAACCAACTCTTGGATTATGGGTACAATTTCATGAACACCAAAATTTATATTGATAATAACAGCACAATGTGTATAATAAAAAATCCTGTTTTTCACTCTAAAACAAAGCATATAGAGATAAGACATCATTTTATTAGAGATTGTTATGAGAAAAAGTTAATTCAAGTGGTTAAAATACATACTGACAATAATGTTGCTGATCTACTTACAAAAAGCTTTGATGTAGGTAGGTTTCAATTTTTAGTTGCTAGTATAGGTATGATCAATCTTTAAAATCTTATCTCTGTATGTTTTGTAAAAAGTTTTTGAGGATTTGTACTGTTATTGATCAAATAAGTTGTTTCTAGTCCTTGCTATGTCTGTATGTTGTCTGCTGCTAAGTTGGTTATTCTGTTGTTATGTATGGTTATGTCTTGTGATTATTGTGGTATCTTGTTTCTTGTGTTTTTGTGGTTTTGGACTAATCTTTTGCAGGATAAGTCACACGGGAATGGTTGATTGATGAGAAAAAAATGTTTGGAATGTTCAGAGAACATTCTGCTGCTGGTTCAAAAGTTTTTGCTGCTAGGCATATCATTCTGCTGCTGAAGGTTATGCCGCTCAAAGTTGAAACTTTTAGGATTCTGCTGCTCGGTTTGAAAGTAAAGGGACTATTTTGCAAATTGGCGCGAATAATAACCCTAATTATATCAAAACGGCATAAAACCAATTTGATCTCACCAATAACTTTGTGCGCCCAAAATTAAACCCAATTCAAACCCTAAAACATCTCTTAATCATCCGATCAAAAACTCCCAACTTAAAAACCCTAATTTACAATGGCGAGACGCGGTTTCTCCGATAGCCACAATTCAGTCGCTTTTCTTCAAAAGGTCCCTGAGGCTGAGGGTTTCACTGAAGTCATTGACTTTCTAAATGCATCACAATTAAGGTATGCATTAACAGTGAATCCCACTATATATAAATCCCACATGCGAGAGTTTTGGTCTACTGTTACGGCCGAAACCAGACATGGGGAGGAAATGTTAATTGGTACGGTGGATGAAGAAAGTATAGTTGTTACTGAAACATCTGCAAGACGAATTCTTCGTCTTGCAGATGATGAAGCAACAACTTGTCTTCCTACAGGTACTATTTTTGAGGAACTTGCAAAACTAGGGTATGAAAAGAAAAATGACAAAATTAAGTTTTCAAAAAGCCTTTTCTGCCCACACTGGAAATTTCTTATTCACACCCTTCTACATTGTCTTAGCCCTAAAACTACTGGGTGGAATGAGTTTAGTGCAAATCAAGCTTCTGCTTTGATTTGTCTAGCCACAGGCCAACCATTCAATTTTTCGGCTATGATTTTTGATGGGATGAAAAAGAGTATTTCTGGTAAAGTTTGTATATACCCAAGGTTCTTACAACTTCTTATAAATAATCAATTACAAGAACCTTTGGAACATGTAGGGATTCATAAGAGTCCTGAATTAACCAGCAAAATGTTTTCATATTTAAAGAACAACGGGGTTGGTTTTTCTGGGAAAATCACTCCCTTGTCTCAATATATTTTGGATACTGTTGCTGCTTATGCTGAGGGTGAAGAAGCTAAAAGCCCAACAGCTTCCCATCACACACCCATTCCTGAGAACTCAAATAAATAATCCTCTCATGAACCCCAAAATACCCAAACACCTAGGTCTTCACAAAATAAGACATTGAGCTACCTCATGCCAATGTCAGTATGGAAGCAGATGAGGCTCCCATAGGTGTGGTAGGTGGGATGATGGAAGGGGCTGCCACTACTATTTCCAACTTAGAAGTTGAACAGGACAGTGTTAACATCGATAAGACCCCAACCATGGCAACACCTAATGTGGAAGGTTCAAATAAACCAGAAACAAGTGGTGGAAACCCTAGCCAAACGGCTCAAAAAGGGGGCTCTGATGCTCAGCCTAGGGTTGAGATTGAGTTTAAGTCCATTGATTCACCTCTCTAGGAAGTTAACACATCCCGAAGTGATGAGGACAGAGAAGGTACCAATGAATTGATGGATGATAATGTACACAATGCCAATGCCAGTGATACACCTCTCGGACCAGGTAACACAGGTCGAAGTGCTGAGGCTAGACTTGAAACTCCTCATATTGAATTGATGGCTGACACTCATGTACATACTGACAAATCCAATGATCAACCACTCGGGTCAGGTAACACAGACCGAAGTTGTGAGGATATTCTGAAACAATTAAAAGAATTGATGGATAAATGTACAAAATTGTCACAGGAGGTTCTTGGTCTTAGGAAGGAGCTCAAGAAAGTAAAATCTGTTCAGGGTGCTGAAATCAAAAGACTCAAACTCAGGGTTCAACATCTTGAAGGATTAAACAGATCAAGGCCTTCACAAGGTTTGGGGGAGGATGCTCCCAAACAGGGGAGGAGTGAAAAAGATGGTGAGACAAAGGGTTCAGGGGAGGTGGAAATTGAAAAGGATGTAGGTATTGCTGATAATGAGGGTATTAATGCAGGTGTGGATATGGAGGTGGATAGTGGTGAGACTATTCAAGAATTTGTGGTGAAAGATAGGTCTGGGAATGAAGTTGTGTTAGAAGCAGTTGAAAAGAGTGTTAGGAGTGATGCTGTTGCTGATATTGTTGAAGAGAAGGCACAGGATGATTCTGCTGCTGGAGCAGAACATACTGCTGCTAGTGCAAATCAACCTGCTACTAGAGTTAAAGATTCTGCTGCTGGTACAGATAAGCATTCTACTACTGAAGAAAAGAATGCTGTTGATTCTGAATCTAGTGAAGATAGAATACCAATAGCTCAAGTGATGCTAAGAGCCAAAACAACAACAACACCACAACAAACTTTAACTAAATCTGCACCAAAACCAAAAGCCAAAGGAGTTGTGATAAGAGAACCTACACTAACACCTAAACCTACATCATCAACCATTTCATCAAAAGATAAGGGCAAGGGCATCTTGGTTGAAGAACCAAAGAAGAAGTTCAAGTTTATGGATGCTGCCGCCAAAGAACAACAAAGTGAAACTGATGAAGAGGCTGCAAGGAGAATGATAGCTCAATGGAAAGCAGAGGATGAGTTGGAGAGAAAAAGGATAGAGGAGGAAGATTGGGAGATAGAGAAGCAAACTCAGAAGGAGGAAATAGAAATGTATACTTCTGAAGAGAGACAGGATGCCATAGATGATTTGCTTGTGCAATTTAGAAAGAAGCAAAATCAAAAGAAGGGAGAGTACAAGAAGAAGAAACCTTCAAAAACTGATGAGTATAATTATATGAAAATGTATCTGAGAAACCAAGCTTATTGGAAACCTAGTGCATTCAGAGGGATGACTAGAGCTGCTGTTGCAAAGTCTTATTATGAGACTCATGCAAGACTCAACATACCAATTGAGCCTATGACTGATGCTGAGGTTAAAGAGTTTACAAGAATGAAAGTGGCACCAAATGCTTACATGAATTCTGAGTCAAGTGTTAAAAAGTCTAAAGTATCAGAAGTTATGCCAGAAAAAGTAGCAAATGAGAAAGAGATTGTTGATGAAGTTGAGAAGGAGAAAGAATTGGTAGTTGAGAAGGAGAAAGAAGTGGTAGAGGAAAAGAAGAAATAAGTAACAGAGGAGAAATCTGAGTCCACTATTGGGGTAAAAAGAACAGGAAAAAGAAGGAAGAGTAAGGCTAAAAAAAGAAAGAGAACTACACCAATGAAATGGAGTGATTCTGAAGATAGTTCTGAAGAAGTGACTGCAGATGACATGAAAAAGATTATGGAGTTTACAGATCATAAACCACAACCAGAACCTGAGATAAACAATGCAGTTCCTTTGACAACAAAATACCAAATCATCTCTTATACTCATGATGTGCAAGATGGAAGTGAACCATGGTGGGAAATCAAGAGATCAAATGGAATGTGTCAGAAGTTTATCAGATTCTCACAGATGTTACATTTCATGGATAGGGATGATGTGGTACAACTTTGGAGGTTGTATAAGAAATGGTATGGGGAGACAAGACCAGAGATAATATATGAAAGGCTACACTATTACTATTTGAAGAATATGTTTGAGCCAGATGAAAGAGATATTGAATGGAAGGATTTGCTAAATTCGAAAAAGGTTCATAAATGGTATCTGTATCAGTCATGTGGAGTACATGAATAAGTTGGTAAAGGTGTAAGTTTATAAATGCTGGTGGAAAAAGATTACCCCTTCACCAATAATACTGCTGTTATCACTCAGATGCTACAACCAGGAAGGTTAAGGTTACAGAGACCATTTCTTTCAGATCATCAAGCCTATGAGTTAGTAGAGAAGTATAGAAAGGTGCTAAAATCAAAGACTTCAGAGCAGAAGTAGTGTTTGGAAGCATCCTCCTGGTGTTGATCTGTTCTTAGAAGAAACTTGATGATTTTTAGAAGAAAATATCAAGTTTAGGGGAGGATTGTTGGGTTTTGAAGATACTGCTGCTTGAAGTTCATGCTACTGCTCTGAGTACTTAGAGGAAAATACACCAAGTATGATACTGCTGCTAGGCAAAGTCATACTACTGCTAGTGTATTCATAATGCTGCTGATGTCTGAAGAAATTAACTAAGTATCATACTACTGCTAGCTTTCGATGATAATGCTGCTAGAGTAATGATGCTGCTGCTTATAAGATAATGTATAGTTTGTTAAGATATTTTAGGAAAAGATACGATTTGATATTATCTTGTAACCGACTAGGACTCCTTAGAGTATAAAAGGAGGATCTAGGGTTAGGATTAGAGTACGTATCTTTGTGTAATTCGATCACTTCAAGGTTTTTGTAACCCTGTTACTTTTGAGTAACCGTATTAATATATTGAAGTGTTATTTGAGAATTCAAGTGTGTTCATTATTCTTCTTAAGATTAAATATTAGTTTCCGCATAATATTTAATAAATCGTTCAAGAACAGTTTCTATACTAATTGTCTTGGAGTTTATATCTAAGATAATTGACAAGGTCGTTAAGCTCATCTGGGATCAACAAGTGGTATCAAATTATATAAGTGAAAATTGTCAATCTCAGCCAGAACCAGGTCATCCACACACCTTTTACTATTCAGACTCTGATGTGAGTGATGAGGATGAACCTTCAGAATTATTAAAAGTTGAGACGTCGATACTTCCTCTGAGTGGCAATCTCACTCCGCCTTCCGAACTCGTCATTTCCGACTCTTCCCCTTCTCTCATTCCGTTTGAGGGAAGTGATATATCTACGGAAGAGCTCGAGGTTTTCCCGAAGGAAGCTGATAAGGAAGTTATTTTTGAAGATAAGCCATCAGATCCTCCGGAGCTCGAGCTCGAGGATTCTTTTCCCGATTATGAGAGTTTTATCTTTGATACGGCAGAGGAGAGTAGTGGCAGTCCCACTTCTCATCCCGATTATTCTCTCCCGGCTTATGAATCCTTTTGCTTTTATATCGATCTTTCGGAAGAGACGAGTAGTGGCAGTACCACTTCTCATGCTTATATCTCTCTTCCCGAGTATGACTCGTTTCTTTTTTATAAGAATGATTCATCTATCTTTGAAGAGTTCTCCTGTGAACTCTCTTATATCATATCTCCTCCGGAGTATGATCATTTCTATTTAGATCTTGAGAAAGATTTTAGTCTGGGGGGAGGTGTACTTTATCATAAGAATTTGTTACTTGATGACATCATCCCGACCCTCCCTCCCGTAGCTTTTCTTGCAAGTGAACCTAAGAGTTTTAATGACAAATTTGCTTTTAGTGATGAAGAGTTTTTCACGATAATCATCAAAATCTTTCTTCCCTTCATCACATATGATGTGATTTCTCCTCTCCTTCACTCATTCGGGAGTGAAGATACCATTTTTTACCCCGGCATCTCCATTTATCATTCTTTTGAGCCGAGTGTATCTCATCGGAGTGGAACTTTCAAGAACTTTAATGTTTATCCAAAAATTTTGAATGAAAGTCCGATGGAGATTTTCTCTTCCACATGCTTCCCCAAGAACAAATGAATTCGGGGCGAGTCAAGCTAACGACTCGATCATAAACAAGCGCTTCACGGGAGGCAACCCGTGCGTTTTGTGTTTTCTACTTGTGTGCTAATAAGTGTGACGTGAAGAGTTCTATCTCTTCCATTTCTTGTGTTTGGTGTTTGTTGTATTGTGCAGGTTTTGCCCGATATCGGAAGACTCTCGTGCTCATGGTTTTGTCTATCTCCACTCGAGTCTCATCATACAGGAAATCTGGTATCCTTAATCTTATCGACTAACGTTTATCTTTTGGCATAATTAATAAACGGCCTTAGATTTATGTAGGAGAACCCTTCTTTTAAAACATTGAGGACAATGTTTCGTTTTAGTCTGGGGGGTAATCTTTCGATTTGATTTTGCCTTGCATTTTTACCTTGTACTCTCGCAACCCTGTTTTTCCTCCAAAAAATGAAAAAATGAGAAAATTTAAAAATTATTTGCAAAAATATCATAAGTGTTTTGACACATTGTTGACTTTCCGATGGTTAGAGTAGGAATAAAATTTTGACTTGACCGGGCGTGTTGAGCCCTAGCTTGTCCCCTTAACCTTTTTGACTAAGCATTCGCGGATCTTTTTATTAAAGATTTTAAATTTGAGAAGAACGAGATATGATAGAGTTGATTATAAGTTGTGATGCTAAGCAAGGATTAGTTGGTTATCTTAAAGGCTCATTAGTGTAATTTGTGATTTTTCCTCCCATAAGCTAAAAAAGTGCTGTTTTCAAACTTTTGAACGTTAAAATCGTTGTGTTTTGCAAAACAAATTTTTATACAATTTTGATATAGAGTCCGAGTTCAACTTTTTTTTTTATTTTTTTTTTATTTATTTTTTTTTTTGAGAAAGCATTAAAAAAAATGAAAAAACAAAAGAAAAAAAATGGAATGATATTGCAAAATAAGAAAATGGAATGATATTGCAAAATGCAATAAGTTATGATGTTGCAAAAATAAAGATGTATATGTTGTTTATATGAATAAATGTAGGAAACTTGTTTTTTCTTAAATTTAAATCAAGAGTTGAACTAGGATTCGTCAATTTTGTCATAAAGGTTAAACGGTAATTTGGTAGATTGTTGATTTCAAAGACCCTGAAAACTCCGGTACTATTCTCTGTGAGGTGTCAAAAGCCTGGTCACCTAAAACCAACTGGTTTGGGATGTGCCGAGAAGAAAGCCGTTACATGGAGTGATCTCACCTTTGAGTCTCTAATCTCTAAATGGTCGTTTGTTGTTATCTATTTAAGTATTTAATACTAACTTAGTGGGAATATCCAAAATCTTTGAAATCGAAATTTCGCTGATTCCGGTACTATTCTCTGTGGGGTGTCAAAAGCCTGGTCACCTAAAACCAACTGGTTTGGGATGTGCCGAGAAGAAAGCCGCTACATGAAAAAGGCCCTTTTTGATCCTTAGATTTTCGAGGTTCCCGGTAAATTAGTATTTGACTTAAACAAGTAACAACCATAATAAAATCGATTTCTGTGATCAAACTTTTGAAAATGAGCACACTTGCCAAACTTATAGAACAATTGGAGAGTGAAAAGTTTACAAATTGCATTCATGAGTAGCATTAGCATTTTAACTTGTATTTAACAATGCTTTCGTTTTTAAGCTTAGTTTAGGGACTTGTGAAAAATCAGGGACGATGAATTTTATCCGTATGGTCACTTCTTTAGGAGTTGTGTTTCCTACTCCGTGATCCTAAAAATTATTGTGAAATAATGAAAGTCAACATCCCGTCACAAGAAAAAGAGAAAAATAAAAAATAGTGTAAGTGTGAATAAAATGAAAAAATTAGGCATTTTTAGAACTTTTGATTTCTTAATCTCTTTTGAACATTTTGCTACTTTTCAAAGTTAGTAAAAAGAGGTTGGAAATTTTTGGTTTCAAAAACGTGATTTGATAACATTGCGTGAGGACATGGCAATACCTTTGTCTAGGGGATTTTGGTATATGTGTAATTACACATACCTTTTACCTAATAATATGGACCAAATAGACCAAAAATTAACAAAATATGCCAACTATGTTGTGTTTTTGTGTTTATGCATGTGCAGGTACGGATATGTGAGAAATGGACAAAAATCATGAGAAAACGGCAAAACCGAGCACGAGATTGGAAAGAGTTCAAAAAGCCGAAGCCGAGGATGAATTTATCAGAGATTATGCTCAAATGGTCAAAGTCAACCCTCAAATGGTCAAAGTCAACCCTTGAATTTATCAGAGATTAAACTTTGTAAAGCTCTTTTATCTGTTTAATAAGCTCACATAAGCTTCTGATAGCTTATTGTGAGTTTAATTTCATTTAATTCTGTTTTAAATTCAATAAGAGTCAAAAAGTCAAAGAAAGTCAAAATTGCTTATTTGCTTAATTCCTTTGCTTATTAGCTTTATTACTGATTTTTCTAGCTTATTTTAGTTTATATTTGCCATTAGTTGCTTTCCCTTAGTTTAGTATTCAGTTAATTCAGTTTGGTTAACAAAAAGCTTAAAAAAGCCAAAAAATTAGCATAATATAGGATAGCTTATCTAGTGCTTATTGTTAGTGTAAAAATGCTTTTTAGTGCTTAATGAACCTAGTATAACCTTAGTATATCAGAAAATTAGCTTAAATTGGCCATAGCTAGTTAGAATCTCAAAACAGCCCACCTTAAGGACTGTTTGGCATAAGGCCCAAAATGGGTCAAATCTGATGTTCACTATTCATTTGCACTTGGGATTAGTTTGATCTTGCTTATTTTAGTTTAAATAAGTAGTTTGTAGCTTGTGTTAAGCTGTTTTAAAAGGATTCATAGTTTTATACAGTTGGCCTTGATTTAAGAAAGTAGTCTGCTTATAAGGTGTAGTTCTAGAAGATAAGCTGTTTGGCTCTTGATTTTGATTGTTTCAAGTTCATTTGGAGTCATAAAGAGATCTCTGAAAGTTTGGCTTAAAAGACATTTGGAATTGATAGGATTTAGTGCAGATATTCCAAGTCTGCACATCAAAATGTTTTTGTCCATTTCAGTCCTGTTCTTGGTTAGATTCAAATGGTTAATTGTGATCCATACAGCTTAATTCTCTGTTTCTAGGTAGATGGCCACCTTTTCTTTGTTATTTCTAAGTTTCAGACCTGATCTCAGCTTATTATAGCTTATTGTTAAGCTCTAAAGCTACCTCATTGGGCAAAAAAGGGTCTGCTGTTCAATATGCAATTTTTCATGAATTTTGGTCAATTCAGCCCTTGTTTTTTATTTTTCATTTGTTCATTATAAGCCCAATTAAGCTCAAACTTGGTATACATATTCTTGGGTAGCTTATAGACTAGTTCCACATTTTTTAGAATTTTTAAGTTAGCTTTTTAACAGCTTTTTCTCAGCTGCAATTCTGCACTTTTTTCATAATTTTAGCTCAGATCAGCTTGTGTTTTTGATTTTTCATTTGTTCATTATAAGCTGTATTAAGCTCAAATTTGGTACTAATGATCTTTGGTTGCTGATGCACTTATTCCACATTTTTTAGATTTTTTTTAAATTAGCTTTAGATAGCTTTTTCTGATCTGCAAAACCACCTCAGTTTGCTGAATTTTTAATGAATTTTGCAATTTTCAGCCCAAGTTTTCCATTTTTCATAAGCTCAATACAATCTTATTAGTTCTGAAATTTGGTACAGTTAGAATTGAGTTGCTTATCTAGTTATTCCTATTTTTTTTAGATTTTTAGAATTAGCTTTTGAGTGCTTTTTATTAGCTTAAAAAACTCACTTTTTGCCCTGCACACAAGTGCAGACCTCATTGCTTATTTGGTTTGATTCATTGCTTATTTGCTAGCTTTTGTGGCTTATTCAGTTTCCTTTTAGCTTATTGTTAGTTACTCAGCTTATTTCAATTTTCACTTAGCTTATTAAGTAGCTTAACAAGTCCATAATCCCAAGCCTTAGCTTATTCCTTTCTGTAACTTACTGATCAGTACCTATAGCTTATTTGTGTGCTTATTTTAGTTTAAAAACTTAAAATCTCATTATTCTCACCATTCAATTCACACAATCTCAAACCGAATCGCAAATTCCATTCATCCTTCATCGGGGATAACGACCCGGGTTTTACATACTTTCCCTTGTAATTCCTAGGAAATATTTACGTATTGATTTTCGTGAATCACCCCACATAAGAATGGGTTCTAAGTCATTAGTGGTAAGAACATTATCATCTAATAGATCTTCAAATGATAACTCTTCATCCCAAACACATGGATGTTCATTGGATGTGCAAGATGTGCAACAGTTGTTATGTTCCTGATGTGTCGTAAGTGAGTACAAGTTTTAAATTTATAAAGGTCGAATTACCGAATCTAGGAACAACACATACGAGCAAGTGAACTCATCCGTTATAGCAAGATTATGATGGTAAGTCGGGATCGTTCGCAGGGATTTGTGTCGTGAATCGAATTGTAAGCTACTAGAAGTAAATTCCTTAACAAGTAATGAAAAATAGAATAATTCAAATGATTAAAACTGCACTTGCTTAGACTAGTATACTACTCTTCGATAAGCATGATTGTGATAACTTTGGACAACATGTTGGTTATGATAATTAGTTTGGTGAACTAATCTATTGTTTCTACAAATTAAACCTTCGTCAAGATTTTAGTTCATAAAAACAAGCATTACGTTTAACCACTCAATTCAAGATCAATTCAAGGTTCATAAGTTGGTGTACCTTAAACACAAAAATCTACTTTTGCTTTATCAAATAGCTTAGGAAATGGTCAATACAAAAGGTAACCGATCATAGACAAAAGGTCACAATCGATAGTAAACTATTAATATTTCGACCCTTGAAATGGTTTACCATCAATCCTATTTTTGATAGACAAAAGCATTCTCATTACAACCACAATTAACTTTCTTTGTTTAATCAAGAATAATGGGTAAAAACAATCATTCATAGACAAATGATTATAACTAGTTGAATAACAATAGTTCTTTCGACCCTTAAGATAATTAGCAACTAGTTAAACTTGATTCAACAAATGTCACTACGAAACTTAATCACGATTGGATCTTAGAATCAACTTGAAATTGAATTAAAACATGTCATCACAATCATACGCAAATCAATAAGTAATACACATCATCTAAGCAAGTGCACAAAGGCACTAGCCACTTATAGCAAACGTGAACATAATCTCAGAACTTTGAACATTAGAAACCATAATTGAAAGTCTTACAATGATTGGAAATAGATTACAAATGATAGGGTAATGATATCCAAAGTATTGGTGTTGACTTCTTGATGTTTTGACCTCCAAATGTTGACTTCTTGAACCTTCAAAGCTTCCTGAACTTCTAAGGACGAATTAGGACTTCTAAGAGAGTATCTTGATGATTGTATGAGAGTTGGTGTGAGGTTTATTGAAAAGGTGTATGTAAAACTCTTCACAAATGGTTCTATTTATACTATTCTCATGCCTAGGGTTATTAATGGTTCAACTTGGCCTCCAAGCAGATAGAATAGTCTAGAATGCTCAATAGAAGGCTTTGGAATCGTGCACATAAGGATAGGAATCTTAATGATGAAGTTTTGGAAAATCAGACAACATCCAACCGATCGGTATTATGGCCAACCGATCGGTTGGTCTTTAGAATTAGCCTCCATCCGAATCGGTTGCGGGCAGCCTTCGATCGGATGGAGTGCTGCTGTTTTCTCTTTTTTTGTGAACTCTCGTTGTTTGGCTTGTTACTTCCTTTTTGGTCCTTGGTTCTTCATCCTAACTTGATCTTTTCTACATCTTTGAAGCTTATCAACATGAATACTTGGACCTTCATTCTTTGAAATGCCTTTTTGATTGGGTCTTGGCATAAGAATCTTCGCACTTTCATGAAGATTTCCTTCTTTCTCATTTTTCTCATCTTTTTCTTCCTTTTTCCTGTTTTTGGCCACATATACTTTGCAAACACACTTTGGTACGATTTAGTAACAAAAGCATATAAGTATAACCAAATAACATGTATAAAAACATGAATAACACTACTAAAAATATGCACAATTTGAGTGTTATTAGTTCCTGTTGTCATTCTCGTAGTGATACTCTTTTTGGAACATATTTTTGTTTAAGTTTTTGATTTTTTAAACTGATGCCATTTAGGCGAAAGATTGGTCCTGCCTATGTTGCTGACCGAAAATGTCTGTTTTTTGAGCAAAGAGTTGCGATCATCTATCATCAATTCAACAAGCTTACCTCGAAGAATTATGTTTTCATTTTGAAGCTCTTGTGATTTTCTTAAATTTGTCTTTTGTTCAAATTCAAGCTCTTCACGTTTTCGAAATAGACTGAAATTTAGATGATAGCACTCATTTTCTTTTCGTTCGAAATAATTTTCAAATTCAGCATTTTGTTTTTCCAGCAGATTTTGATAGTACTCAACATGTGTAAGACCGTACTGATGTAGAACAGTCAATATAACATCATTGGATAGGATGTTTATCAGAAAATCATCAATGAGATTGTCGTTGTTCTGAGATTGACATGTGACACAAGTTTTTGAAGACCATTTGAGTCTATCGAAAACTGACTTTTTTAATTCAGTAAGATCATTTCTTAGTTTAACATTGTCCTTTTCAAAGTTAACAGAGAGTAGCGTCTGATTAGAGAGTTGAGTATTAAGTTTAGAAATCTCTTCAATTGCCCATTTAACAGATCTCTTGTGAAGATCTCTATTTTGAGAGAAATAGTCATTGTAAAATATTTCAAATTCTTTCATGTTATCTTTGTAAAGAATTTCTTTTGCCTTATGTCTCTCAATCTCATTAGTTAATTTAACAGTCGCGTCTGTTACCTTGTGATTGTTCAATTTAACTTTCTCAATCTCAAATCTACATGTGTGAATTTGTTGGGAATACGTGTTACTATTATCAAGTCTTGGTCATTATATTATGTAATAGGTTGCTTAAGTATTAGGCCTTTATGTTAGTTTATAAGGCCGGCCTTTGTAGAAGGCCCATGGGCCGAGCCTTAAGTGTTAGAAATAAAAGCTAGGTGTTGCCCTAGCTTAGTAACTCTATAAATACTATGTATCCTCTCATTTGGAGAGTGTTGGTTCATGTTTATACAAGTTACTCTTTATCATTCATATAGAAACGTGTTCCTCCCATCTCTCTCTCTCTAACTTTCTCTCACTAGATATACTTGTGTTGAATCATTAAGGTGGCCTAACAAGTGGTATCAATCGCCTACTAGTTGTTTGAAGTGTGTGTTTTTGGTTAATTCATAGCTTAGTTCGTATTTTTCTTCAAAGTTCTCACATTATTTCTTTGTTTCTTTCACTCAAATCTTGAAGCTTGGAAAGTTTTAAGGTTGATATAGTGTTTAGAAGATTAGATAGTGCATAAAGTTTAGTCCTTTATAGTTTTAAAATCGTTTTCTACACGTTTTTTTAGTTCATACCTCTTTTCGCATAAGCTCAACTTTCATTTTAAGTGATAAAGTCCAAAACTTTATTGTTCTTTACGTGTTTTAGAAGAGACTTGACCTAAAGAAACTTGTGGAAATCGTGTTTTTATGCATAAAACGTACTTCAAAAATTTTGGTCCTTTTACGCATAAGCATCAGAGTTTACGAGTAAAGTAATCAAAACCCTTAGTTTACGCATAAGATTGGTCAAAACCCTTAGTTTACGCATACGCATTCAAAACCCTTACTTTACGCATAAGCAGAAAGGTTACGCATAAGTCTTCAGTTTACACATAAGGTGAATATTCAGTTTCGTCAACATGCAAAGGCTACTCAGTACTTCCCTAGCTTGGATAAGCTTGTGGAATACTTTGACTTGTGATATCTTTCAAGCTTGGATAAGTTTGAAAGGTGTATTTGGTTTTTCTAAACCTTATGGGTATAAAACCTAATCTTACGAGTAAGGCCAACGTTTACGCGTAAGATCATAGTTTACGCGTAAGGTCTGAGTTTACGTGTAAATACCAGATTTTAAACTGAGGAAATTACATTTCAATTAACTACAAGATCCATTACAACTACATAAGTTAATCTTTCATTATTATTTCAAAAAAAATAATAAAAAAAAAATTGAGTAAAATTTAATTTTTAGGAGTGACTAAACGTTCAATTTTTACGCAAAATTCAAATTTTGGTATAACGGTGAAAATTTTGGCCCAAAACTCAAATTTTTATGTCAAAATTCGAATTTTTATGGCGAAATTTGGCTTCAAAATTTTTAAAACTCAAAATTTTCTAGTAACCTTAGTATTGCATTTTATGGTGAATTTCAAATTCTAGGAGAGATAATTTTCAAATTAAATTTTTGGAAGGAAATAAGAAATCACTATATCGACCTTGTGTGTGATATATCAACATTACACATTTTAGTTTTGATTATTCCGATTATATCGCAACAATCAAGGGGGAGAGAAAATGCATAAATTAAGGTCGCAAATGAATGAACAGAAGTCACAAATCTCCACACCTACCAACAACAGATTAAGAACTTCATCTAATCCTTCACCACCAAACTTTGCTTTTCAAGGATCCCAAGAACAAATGTACTTCACACAAGCTAATGATGATCCTGAAGATCCATTTGTGGAATTAAACAAAGGAATGATGTTACTGACCCAACAAATGGATTCGATTGAGAAGTCAATTGTTGAAAGAGTACTTCACAGACGAGAGTATGACAAAAAAGTGAATGAAAAGAAGTTGCAGATTCAAGAAGAGCAAGCTAATAAGGTTAAAGCATTGGAAGCTAATTTGGTTGTTACAGAAAGCAGTGGGACAGAATCAGAAAAGCAGGATAACTGCAGCAGATCGAGGAATGATACAGATGTTGATTGTGCAGATGTCAGACTCACCTATGACACAGAGCCCATATTTGACAAAGAGCCAATGGCTGAGGATGACAACAGCAGATCGGGGAATGATACAGATGTTGATTGTGCAGATATCATACCCACTTATGACACGGAGCCCGTATTTGACAAAGAGCTAATGGCTGAGGTACAATCAATTGTCAATAATAATATATCCGCTCATGATCGCCAACTTACTGAACAACCTGAATTCATAAATGAATGAGGGGTTGATCAGAATGTTGACCAACATCTTGTCAAACAACATTTGTCTGATCCATTAAATGAAAACATAACAAATGTACCATCAAATCAAACTCTCAAGTTTGAAAATACTTGTCTCAAAAAGACCATTGCCCAGTTTCAAAAATATTTCCCAAAACTAGAGGCACATTGCATCTCACTTGAACTTAAATTGCAAAACGAATCTCTAACTTCGGGCAACAATGGTCAATTTTTGAATGAACAAAGTAAACGTGTGGATACATTAGTTAAGGAGAACAAGCTTTTAAAAGGTCAAATTCAAGCAAAGGTGTTTGCACATGCTGCATTGCAAAACAAATTAAGAAGATTGACTGGCCAGAGTGTGGATACTAAGTTTGCAAAACCATCAATCTTGGGGAAACCGCCTCTACAACCTATCAGAAAACAATCAGTGGTTAGACAACCAACTGCATTTAAATTTGAACGACCTAAATTTTCAAGATCTCGGTTTGCCTCCCAAGTTGTTGAGAAAAATGATTTGACAAAACCAGTCACTCCACATTCTTGGCCTAAGGAAAATGCATCTGTTTCTGCTAAACCTCAACACGTGATTATACCTGGCTCATCTAGGATTAGTTCGAAAACAGTGCCTAAACCGAGCATTAAAAGTAAAGAGTCTTATGGCATAAATGACATGTACAAGAACTATGATCTAGAAAATGCTAGGAAAAATGCACTACTTCAAAAAGACGGAATTCTAGGTTCAAAACCTCGTGTGATGCCTTTCACTGTATTACAGAACACTGCTAGTAGTAGCAAACCAAAACCTAGGAGCACTCAACAAACAAATAGGATTCGGCTACCATCTAAGAGTAGCTGCGTAAACAATCATGATGTGCACAGAGAAACCCAATTTAGGAATTCGAAGTCTTTTTAAAAAACAAAACAGTTTTCAATCCCGTGTAAGGACACAACTAAACTTTCTATTTTCAACCAAAATGCTGAATTTGTATGTCCTACATGTCAGAAATGCATCTTTCAAGCTAATCATGATGTCTGTGTTTCAAAATATCTTCAAGAAGTGAATTCACGTGCAAAGGCACAATCGACTAAGACAAGTAAACCAAACAAACCCGTTGAACCAAAAGACAAGATTCAGAAACCTAAGAAGTGGATCAATATAGGACGTAGGTTTTCTCAACCAAGTGAAGCTCCCACATCTCATTCCGCTGCACCTAAAAAGAAAACATCTCCTAAGTCTAACCTTAGGTGGTTACCCACAGGTAGAATTTTCAAAGCGATAGGTCTTAGGTGGGTTCCCACAAGAAAGATTTTCGACACTTGCACCAAAACAAATGTGAACTCCACTGCATCTATCCCTGAGACGAGAAAGAAAACCATCGAAATAGAGTTTTCGGGTGTCAAGAAGATAACTGACACTACAAATTTATGCTTCTAACATCTGGAACCAGTTACACTTAAGGATCCATGTTTTCTAGGTATGGCTTCGGAAAAACTCAGTTATGGACTCGAGCTTAATGTAATGGCTTCGGAACAACTCAGTTTCGGACCCGAGCTTAAAGTAATGGCTTCGAAACAACTCAGTTTCAGACCCGAGCTTAATGTAATGGCTTCGAAACAACTCAGTTTCGGACCCGAGCTTAATGTTATGGCTTCTGAGCACAACAGCTTAGGACCCGCAACCAACCGTCTTAATTTTCCTGATCAATCAGCTGCACCACCATTGGAACTTAATCGTCAACAATTGGAAACCTTGTTCTCTCCACTATTTAATGAGACTCTTGAATGTCGTGCTCCAGATGTATCAAATGTTTCCGCTGCACAACCTGATAATATTCCAATTCTCGATACGTCTGAACCAACAACAACAACCGTTGCTACAGATGCACCTCCAATTGGCTCTCCAACAACAGAAGAAGAAACTGCTTCCAAAAACAATGAGACAGCTGATGATCAACAAAACCAACAAGTACCTGCACCTGCAGATTATGACAGCAATGATTTCTTCAATCCATTTGCTCCGGCTCCAACTGTTCCAGATATTGAAGAGCCATCTTCACGCAAGTTGGATCCATCTAATATGCATACGTTCTACCAACATCACCCTTCGACACAAACTTGGACAAAAGATCACCCTTTTGTAATAATCATTTGGCAACCCCTCAGCTCCAGTCATGACAAGACATCGAATTCATACCGATGGTGAAACCTACAGTTATGCTCTCACAGTTAGTCATATTTAACCCAAAAGCATTAAAGAAGCAGTGACATATGACAACTGGATCGAATCAATGCAATAGGAATTGAATAAGTTCAAACGTCTTAAGGTCTGGGAATTAGTTGAACGACCAGATGGAGTCTATGTTATTGAACTAAAATGGATTTGGAAAAATAAAGTAGACGCTGAAGGTACGGTAATTCGCAAAAAGTCTCGATTGGTGGCTAAGGTATTTCGTCAGGAAGAAGGTATCGACTTTGAAGAATCATTCGCTCTAGTGGCTAGACATGAGGCAGTTCAAATTTTTCTAGCATATGCGGCTCACAAGAACCTCACCATCTATCAAATGGATGTGAAGACAACATTTCTCAATGGTCAATTACGTGAAGAAGTGTATGTCAGCCAAACAAGCCCCACGGGCATGGTATGATAAGTTGTCAGCTTTCTTGATAGCCAATCATTTTACAAAAGGATCTGTGGATCCAACGTTGTTTACTCAACGTCACGGGGAGGACATTTTAAATTGTTCAAATTTATGTTAACTGACATTATTTTTTGGTTTAACTAAGAAAAAGTTTTCAAATGTTTTAGCCAAACTAACGAAACAAAATTTTGAAATGTTAATGATGGGTAAACTAAAGTTCTTCTTAGGAATCCAGGTTCATCCATCACCCCGTGACATCTTTCTCTGTCTGTACAAATATGCTCTTGATATACTGAAGAAACATGGCATGACCAGTTGTGATACTTACTATACTTCTATGTCAACCACACCACCAACGCTAGGTGTTGATTTACATGGGAAACTTGTTGACCCTACCAAATACCACATTATTTTTTGAATCTCTCATGTATCTAACAGCTAGCAAACCAGACATAGTCTATGTTGTCTATCTTTGCTCCCGTTATTAGTCAAGACCAACTGAACGACATCACAGTGAGGCTAAAAGAATCCTTCAATACATAAAGAATATCATTCACTTAGGACTCTGGTATCTGAAGGATTCTGTTTTTGGACTAATAGCTTCTTTCAGATAATGATCACACAGGTTGCTTAGATACTCGCAAAAGTACTTCTGGTGGTCTTCAGTTTCTAGGTGATAAATTTGTATCTTGGCAGTCAAAGAAACGGGATTGCACATCATTGTTTTCTACAAAAGAAGAATATGTAGCTATGTCCACCTGTTGTGCTCAAGCCATCTGGATAAGAACACAACTAATGGACTGTGGTTACGTATTTGATAAGTTCTCGATGTATTGCGACTCCAAGAATGCAATTGCAATCTCGTGCAACACTGTTCAACACTCCAAGTCGAAGCATATTGCTCTCAGATATCACTTCATCAAGGAGCATGTCGAAAAGGGTACAACTGAACTTTACTTTGTGACTACTCAAAACCAATTGGCGGACTTATTTACCAAAGCCTTGCCTTTGGCAAGATTTGTTGAGTTAGTCCATCAGATTGGTATGTGGTGTTTGACTCCAGATGATCTGGAAAATTTTCTTAAACTAAAATAACCAAGTCAAACACCAAACACTTTGTAAATGCTTACTCAAAAAAAAAAAAAAAAAATCCACCTTTCTCCGTGTGCAAACTTCTTATCTTCAAGGCTATGTTCCTCCATTAAAACAAATTTTGCTTTGTCTTGTCAAAATGGAACATGTTTTGAGGGGGAGAAAATTTGCACAACATCATGAAGTTTGCACACCTTATCATAAGTCTTCAAGAAAAATTGTTTCATCATCATTTGTATCAAAAACTCATTTTCAAAAGTTCTATGATCACTCGAATTAAAATGTGCAAAAAGGTTTCACAAAATAAATGCTTATTCGAGGGGGAGAAAAGAAATTTTTCTGCAATGATTCCAATTAACCATGTTTGGACTTCAAATAGAAAAGTAACTAACATTTAATGAGTAAATTACACAAAAGTCTTAAATTTAGGTAAAAAGACCTTGCATGGAAAATAAAACGGGCTCCGGGGATTGCAAGTGTCAAACAGTCAAACTTTACTCTACACTTAGTGACACTAATCAAAATTTTCCACAAATATTCTAAAAAGGATCACACATAATCGAAAACCTCAACGATTCAGACTAACGATTTTTTATCCTAGATCTTTTTTCATGATTGTGAGTTTCTAATTTCTTCATGGTTGTTGTCTAATCGTTCCCTAAATGTTTCAAATGATTTCAACGGTCAAAAAAGGGATAATCAGAAACTAGGGCTTATGTAATTATCGATTGGGGCATTTATTTTTTGATGTGTTTTTTAGTCTAATTAATCAGTTCATATAGCTTTAGAGAACACTAAAGAATGCTCGATTGGTATGTTTGCTCGATTAGAAACAACATAAGTTTGAAATCAAGTGATTTAGGGTTTAAGATGTCGATGTCTTTGCTGCTATTACTAGGGCGATTGTTTGTACAATATTCATGCATTATGATGCTAACATGCGCGCAAAGTCTCAAATCATAACCCCAAACTATGATAATAATCGGAAAATTTCGAATGAAAGAATGAATTAATCTGTGATCTTGTGTGTTAATTTGAGAATTCTGTGCACTTTGGAAGATTTAGAATGAGTTTTTGATTCATCTGTATGCTTGTTTGTGCCTGATGCATTTTCTGTGTGCAAGTACATGTCATCCCATTTAAAGTCAAAATATGTTTCGTCAAAATTTCAACAATTGTCAAAATGTTTCTTATGGAACATATTTTGAGGAGGAGAAAAATGGTCAATAGTTACAAAACTATTTCGTTCATGTAGTTGCATATTTTCAAATCGTTGAAAATTTGTGATGCTCATGATCTCTGCTGCACCAATCTCTCGTGAGTGTTTTTTCAAAGTAAGAAACATTTTGACAAACTCTACACTCAAAATATGCAAATGATGAGAAACAAGTTTTTCAAACTCTACACTCTCGTTGTACACCGGTAAAGCAAGTGTGGAGACCAAAGCAAAGTCGTTCAAAACTTTTGAAATTTTCAAAATCTGTAATGCTTTTCGCTGCAATATAATAATGACTCTGCTTTGAACACTCCAAATACCGGAAGGTTTCCATTTATCACCAAAAAAAAGAACCCATGAGGTTCAACTCTAGAAGAAAATCTTTTTCTTCAGATTTTAAAACTCAAAGAGTGACACCGGGTTTCTCAAACAACTTTCAACAGAAAAAGAGTATAATACTTGATTATGTTTTCTAATACCTTGAGCAGAATCATCTCACGAATTTTCAAAAAGTATTTTTTTAATACGATTCAAAATTATGCTCAACAAGACTATCTCTCGAATAAACTTCATTATTTGAGGAGGGGGGGTATTTTGTTAAAAGAAAACAAATTTTGTATTAAAACAATGGTTTGTGCACACATAACAATGTACAGCCCGTACTTTGTAAAGAAGGGACCATGAGGTACGCCTCAGTGCCTCAATCCTAATATAAGGAGTGAAGGCTTCTTACTTTTAGTAGAATTAATCAAAATTTTGATAAGTTTTTCAAAATTCTGCTCAAAAGAATAAGTATTCCCTCTCATGTTTAAAACCTCAAAAAGTGATTTCACTTGTTGAGGGGAGTACTTGAAATCATCTTTGTTCAAAACGTAAAGTTCTTGTTGGATTCTTCCCACAAACCTCAAAAAGCATATTTTAATCAAAATGTTTTCCAAAAACAACATCAATATGCTATTTTTGAGAGGGAGAATATAAAGTGATTAAAATATGGTCTCAAATGTATGGAATCTCGTATGAGCTCGACTCAAATATTACCAATGAATTGACGAAACTTAATTGCCATTAATCGAAAGGACTTGTCCTGGACGGGTAATAATTTTAAGCTGGTCTAACCAGTGATGTAAGCGTGTCTCGAATAGGACTTGTCTGAGTAGATTGTACCGTTTTGAGAGATTTTCTTTGAATGTGACCAGGATGGGTAATAATTTCAAGCTAGTCTTACTAGTTATGTAAGCGTGTCTCGAATCTGTCATGTTCACTGAAAATTAATCAATTCAAAAGTGCAAACTCCACTCAACATGTGCAAATTTATCTTTAATTCTTATGAGCACATGTGAATGGGGAGTATTTCTGAAAATGGAAAACTCTCAAAGTGTTAACAAAATATGTTTTATAATCATAAACACTTTGAGAGATTTTCAAATGAATGGTTTATGGAAACATAGGATAGTCATGGAGTTATAAGGTGACTAAGGTTTAGAAATACGTCATATGATCCGCCAGAGCTGGAGGAATCTACCCAAGGACAACACCAATAGTTTAGTACTAGAAATCCTTATGTATGATTGAAAAAAGGAGTAAGGAATGAAAGGAGAAAGAAGGGGTTGAAGAATTAAAAATAAAAGTTATGAAAAAGGGTGAAAACAAATAGCCCTCCAAATGTTCAACCTAAGGGCAGAAGCCGGGTTCAATTCATATGCTACTCGATGTTACTACGGTGACACCAGTATTGAAGACAAGCCGTCATGGACCTAGTGACGCATTGCACTAAACTTTCTAGCCACTCAAGTATCTCTCAAAAGATACTTGTTTCATTTCTCACGAAGAACCCTGCTTAATCTATCAACCTTTCACTCCGAAATGTGTTGATATTGAAAAGGAGGTAATCTGCTCCATGCCTCCGACGACTTAAATCAAATCGCACTTAATCGAGTCTAGAGCCGTGAGATTCAACAAAAGATCTCTTAGGAACACTTGACATTTCTACACTGGTTGTTCAACATAAAGAACACCAGTTGTAAATTACAAAGTCCTACGCAGATCCTAGCAATCTGCCAGAACATTTATGAGAGAATTCATAATTGTGATTCTCAATGATTGAATGGAAATTCCTGCCAGGGTCAACATCAAACAGCCCTGATAGCAGGTCACTTCGGTAATCCCTTGCGGGTTACGCTTAGTGTTCACGGTGGTTTCAAACGGTTTACAGTCGTGGAGTGATACTTTGGTATACTTCAGCGGCTCACCTGAATCGTTGATATACTCTGGTATATCTGTGTAAGCCCTCTCGAGGGTATCCGATTCAGGAACGGCCTTGGTAAGGATTAGAGAAAGTTTTCACACTATGCTGATAATGATCTCGAAGTCTGAACCTGTAAGTGTCGGATAGTTTATTCCTAATTCTTTACATGCATGTACTCATGGAGACCAGGAAATCATTTACCACTATCACTATCATCAACATCACAACAGTTTTCCACATGCTCATACTTACATCACAAAGAAAGTTTAAAGTCAAAGAAAGTTCTCACCAAAGATCGAAGCAATGCAAAGTTCAAAGAAAGATTCTACGTCTAGCAAAAGAATCCACAATGTTGAAAGATAAAGATCAATACAATGAAATGAGAGCTGTTTAAGTATGAAGATTCAAAGTCAAAAGATGTATGAGCATGTTGGAAAGGCGTAAAGACACCGGAGACAAATACGTTGATGAAAGGCAGATAACACCATCACATTGATCACAACAACAACAAAGAACAAAGAACAATGATTTTATGTTTTAAAGACGTCACACCAATGATGCAACGATGACGTCAAGCAACCTTTGATGACCAACCCTGAGGGGGAGATTGTTGGGAATACGTGTAACTATTATCAAGTCTTGGTCATTATATTATGTAATAGGTTGCTTAAGTATTAGGCCTTTATGTTAGTTTATAAGGCCGGCCTTTGTAGAAGGCCCATGGGCTGAGCCATAAGTGTTAGAAAGAAAAGTTAGGCGTTGCCCTAGCTTAGTAACTCTATAAATACTATGTATCCTCTCCTTTGGAGAGTGTTAGTTCATTTTTATAAACGTTACTCTTCATCATTCATATAGAAACGTGTTCCTCCCATCTCTCTCTCTCTCTATCCCCTTAACTTTCTCTCACTAGATATACTTGTGTTGAATCATTAAGGTAACCTAACAGAATTGATGATTCAAAGTAAGCACGAGTTTTCTCATCGTTCACTACATTCTAGGTTTCTGAGATTCCATTTGAATCCATATCTGGAGTGCTAGAATTAATATTGCTATCAATCTCCTCCTCCACATATGTGTTCATAACAGATTCTGTAGTCGCAGAATGAAGTGTCTCATGAGTATACATATCGTATATATCATTATCATAACATGTGGTATATTTACGTACCTCTGGAAGTCCATCTGAGTCATAGACAGGAGATGTGACTGCCTCGTTGTCATATGATGAAACTTGAAGGTTTGCCATGAAGATGTAGTTTGCATTGACTTCTTCTGTATCTTCTTCATAGTTAGCAAGTGCCAAATAATCATGTTCTTCAGCACTGAGTTGTATCCCCGCTTCTTCTTTCTGAGCCAATAGCAATGCTTCCTGGAAGTATCTAGCATCCTTTCTGATTGTTCAAACAGTGCAAGTCCTAGCATAGTGTCTGATACCCTTACAGTTATAACACCAAATCTGATTACCATAATTAGCATTTCCCATATTCAGAACTACTTGAGCTGCAACCTTCCCATTCTGATTCCTTTGATTCCCCACAAACTGACCCGCATTTTGCCACTGATTTCCCATCTGCATACCCTTGTTGATTACCATTAACTACAAACAAATGTCCTTCTTGACCCATATTCATACCCACTTGCGCAATTTGCCTATTATGAGTATTTGATGATATCCTTTAGTTGTTGTTAGTTGGTTTGTTGTAACGAAATGCTTTGGATAGCATCACAAAATCTTCTGTCAAGGCCTTTGTGCCTTCATCACAATCAAGTGTTGTGTTGTCAGGAACTTGGTAATGTTGTATCGGTTGTTGTGGAATAAGTTGTGGAATGTGGTTTTGGGGATTTGTTTGTTGCATGAAGTTATGATTGGAAGATGACGGTTGATATGGGTTATAAGTAGGTATGGGTGTTGGTGTATTAGTGATGCGCGTGATGTGTCGTTGCGGTTTAGCAGTTTTAATGCCTACTCAAGTTTTAAATTTATATTTAGCCGACTTATCAATAACACACACACTTAACGAGCAGTGTACCCGGTCAGTATGAAGATAATGGTAAGTAGAGTGTCGATCACTAAGAGTGGAACGTATAATCTCGTTAATCTAATCAGTATTTTAATATCCTAACGCAAGGGGGTTTCAGCCTGAGAGACTGGCACAGTTTTGTTTGCAATTAAATAATAAAATAAACAGATAGGCACGAATCAGCAAGTAGCACACACGTACACAGATAGATACTTGAGACAATAAGAGGGCTGTCCTTATGATTAAGTAGATTGTCACTTGTTTTATTGATAGCTTTATATGAAGTGTATGTAATTAACCCTTTCTCGTTGGTCCTATTCTCATCGGCGAGTAAACCCTTAATGACGACTTATGTCTAAAAGTTATTCCTAAGTGATCAATTTAGAAACAACCGTGGGAGCCACACCTTGTCCCGCAGTCGGGTGCCCGCAAGCCACTAATAAACACAGAGGTGGTCAATGCACTAATAAGTAGTAACCAAAGACATCAACATATAAACTTTAATTGATGGGAAAGCAAGTATTAAAGGGAGTGCAATCTTTCCGTTGTCACATTACACAAGCCACCAATCCTGATGAATTAAAGTTTGCTAAAACAATAAAACAAAACTACTTAATGAATTAAATACATGCAGCACCTTCTTACAGCTCTTGTATCTTCGATTTGGGTGTGTCTTGTGCTGCCTTCTTGACTGAATTCGTCCTTCTCTTCTGTTCGGTCTTTAGGTTTTCGAACTTCTGAATCTCCGAAATTTTTAATGCGTCTGGTCTACGGGGTATTTATAGTTTGTGTCTGAGGGAAGATGCGGCGCATCTACTTAAGTAGATGCGGCGCATGTACTTAACTTCGCGTGGGGTCCAAGATTATAATATTCAGGAATATTCGTACACCGCCAGTAGATGCGGCGTAACTCTTTATTAGATGCGGCGCATGTCCTCTTGTATCTTGGATCGTATCTGGTGATATCTTGATAGAGATGCGGCGCATGTTGATAGTGAGATGCGGCGCATCTGGAGCAGAATTGACTTGATCTTGTCCATGTCAGTAGACTTCCACTTTATGTACGTTTTGCTCCATTATTAGTCCAAAATCGCCAAGTTTCACCAAATGCTTGTTTTTACCTGAGAATTACAAAAGTAAACGATTAAGTATCAATCCTCATACATAATATAGTAAAACAAGTCAAATTAATAGGATAAATGATAGTAATAAAATGTACTTATTTGAGTTCATCAAATATCCCCCCACTTGAACTTTACTTGTCCCCAAGTAAACCTTAGATTAAATCTCATGAAAATGTATCCTAAAAGAAGTTAGGATTTATTTTTATATTTAAGCATGTATTCGTTCATTTCGTAATCACACAACTAAACACTTAACGAATTAGAAGTAAAATAAAATAAGTCGATAAAAGCAAATCTAATCGTTTAACTGTCCAGTCGCGACGAATATTCTATCATAGGCTTGGCAAGTATACACATCTCCACCACTAAAGCTAAGGAATAACAAGTCTAAAGCGGTAAAAAGGGTTTTTAGGCTTAAGGGTTAATTATTCTTATTTACACTATCGATCTCAAATTCCAGAAAAGGCGACAAAATCACAAATACATGATCGAATCCACGAACACGATACTTGCAATTGCTCAAATCCTTAACTCGAATAGGCTAAAGATAGGTCCAAACTTCACCAATAATAATATATCAAAAAGGGCGACAAAATCATAAATACATAGCCGAATCCACGACTACGATACTTAAGATTGCTCAAATCCCTAATCTCAATAAATCAAAGGTTTGGTTGGATAAAGAACAATACAGGGTATGGATAACATTTGGGATATAAATTGGTGTAAAAATAAAAATAAACAAAACAAATAAATTAAAATCCTAAGTGTGGTTAATCACTATCCCAACCATCCCATGAATAAGACTCATATCATTGAATAACTCACGCTTTAACACTTGAAACACACGCTTTAGGTAGACACGAATTATACTCAACAAAATCTTAATCAAAGAATAATCCTTAATTGGCATTCCCATAACTGCCAATTCCCATTCAATCCATAGATATAATACAACAAATAGTGGCCATATGAACCACTTACATAACTCTACATCGTTGGCTTAAAATAAACATCCAACTCTTTTTTCTTTCTTTTTCTTTTCTCATTTTTTCGATTTTTTTTTTTTTTTTTTTTTTTTTTTTTTTTTTTTTTTTTTTTTTTTTTTTTTTTTTTTTTAACTTGAAACATAAACATAGATGTGTAAAATTTCACCACATCACTATAACTTTCTTTCCGGATAATTTTTCCATACTTTTCATAACTTCAGAAATAATGGTAAATAGTGAAAGTAGTAAACACACGAAAAATAAACTCCAAAATATACAATATTTACTTTCACTCCGATTGCATTGTGCAATTTCCCGACCTAACCATAGATAATGAATTACGCACGCGAACACAGGTAATGTAAGGAAACACACTCTGCCTATAGCAATTAACCAACCACGGATTCTAATCTACAGGGTAGGCTAAGGTGTAAGGGTGTAACGAAACATTTTAAACATAGGTGTAAGAAACGAAAGGAATGGCTCTGAGGGTTTTTCTAGGGGTATCTTACTCTAAAAGTGAGAGTAACAAAAGGGTTTATACGGGGGTTAACTAACCAGTGTAGTTAGTTAATAACACATAACATATAAAGGCTATTTGGTGTAATCCTAGAATTTTACCAAGTTAGGCAAGTCATTCCAATTATATAAAATAATACTTATTATGGTGGTCTCGAATAGTATACAAGCCAAGTTCTAAAGTTTACAAGTCACCGGCACACTCATAGATTTGTGAATTTTGGAAAAATCACAATTTTTGAAAATAACGTCATGTGTGCAGTTATGTAACTTAGATCTTAAACAAAAACATGCTAAAAAATTTTAAGTTTGATATATTAAGCACAATTTAAGCATAATTTTTGAAAAAGTTTAGGACAAGTAAGTGTTAAGTGTTCTAATTCTCCTATCCCCCCACTTAAGTTAAACAACGTCCTCGTTGTTTGTATAAAAGGTTAAAAACTGGAAAATAAAAAGAATTAGAACAGAAAAACTCCCCTGAGATTTGCTCGGTATGATCCTCCATTTGTATATGAGCAAAAATCATCTTTCTTGTGGATTAGAACGTTAAAGCTTCATACTTGATGTATCCACGGGAAATTCAGGAAACTATAATACCACCAACACTTTAAAACACACCTAAGATAAGAAAGGTTCAACTTGCATAATACATTAGTAGTTAGGTAAAAATAAAACTTAAAAATTAAAACTGAAAATCATCAGGTCAGTCGATGCGCCGTATCCTATTGAAGAAGATACGCCGTATCGAGCCTGGAATAAATACGGATCAGAATAAAGATGCGCCGCATCCTTAACCAGGGATGCGCCGCATTAAAATAACTGATAAAAAGTTTAAAAGTCGAAAATAAAAATGCAGAAAAATAAAATAAGATATGACCATTGCAGAGGATGCGTCGCATCTCAGGACTGAGATGCGCCGTATCTTCGTGCGGCCTGGACTGACTCGACACAGAAAACAGAATAATAAAAGATAAATCCGGGTTGTCTCCCGGTCAGCACTTGTCTTTATTCCAGAGTCTTCAAGTTAGACTCACGTTCAGCTCTTTAGTATCGATCATTGAAGGAGTCGGAAACATCACGCTCCTTCATCCCCAATTTAGTAATATTGAACACTCCTTGCTCGTCCTTAATTTCCACGCCGTTTTTCTTTAATATCTGTATAAACAATGTCCTGTCCCTTTCGGGCAGAGATGACAAAATGATAGACGGGAAGTTCTTATTATCATACAGGCACAAATAAGCAAGGTGGGGTGGTAGTTCAATAAACATATCATTATTCAAATTCGTTTTCTCAACTATTCTCCTACGTTTATTAATTACTACACAATCATACCACTCATCATCAGAATCACTAACAATATCGCGTCTAAGTTTGGTAGGTACATTAAGGTCAATGAATTCCTCAAAGTCTTCATGATTAGGATTAGTTGAGTTGTTTTGAATCAATGTTTCTCCCATAAGTCTAGCTTCAAGATCGAGGTCCATACGCTCTCTTAATCCTAGCATATAAACACTTCTAATAATGCTTTTAACCGGATCTTGGCATTTATAGACTAGTTTATTATTCCCTACCCTTAATGAAATTTTTCTCTTAAACACATCAATCTTAGCATGGGCAGTAGACAAGAAAGGTCTTCCGAGGATTAAAGGAATCTTAACATCCTCGGGCATGTCTAGTATAATAAAGTCCACGGGAAAAATAAATTGCTCAATCTTAACTAGCACATTATTAGCAATCCCTTCAGGTCGTTTTACTGTTTTATCAGCCAATTCAATAAGTAATTTAGTTGGTGCTAATTTTCCTAGTCCTAGGGTAGCGAATGTCTTAAGAGGCATAACACTAACACTAGCTCCTAAGTCAGCCAACACATTATTGAAAGATATATTATTAATAGAACAAGGTAGAGTAAAACTTCCTGGGTCTCTTTCTTTATGAGGCAAGGCATTTGAATCGGTTGCAGGGCTCTCTTCTTTCATTGTTGCCTTGATTTCCTCTTCAATCTTTGTCTTTTCTTTTAGTAGTCTCCTTAAGCTGATCGAAGAATTAAAGAAAAATTCGGGTCTTGCACCATCATTACCATTCATCGATCTTCTAGGTATATTAGGAGTGACTTCTTCAGTGGTGCTTATGGCCTTGACATGATCCCTTGGGTTGGTTTCAGTTGAGCTCGGTAAACTTCCATATCCCCTTTCTTGAAGAACTTTGCTCATTTGACCAATTTGTTGTTCCAATGCTTTGATCGAAGCTCCTTGATTTCTTGTAGTAGTGTCCGTTGAAGCTCTAATTTCCTTGATCATAGCAGTATTTTCTTCATGTCTTTTAGCAGCATCGGCCATAATTTGCTTTAAAGTATCATCTAAAGTCTGCCTCCTCTCTTGATAAGCGGGATTGAAGTTGTTCTTTTGATAGAATCCCGGACTAGCTTCCCTGAATCTTGCTGAAGGTCGGAATGGTTGTCCAAATTGGGTGTAATAAGCTTCTTCAAACGTCTCACTTTCATTCTTGTTCGGGCAATCTTTAGTGTAGTGAGGTCCTTCGCATTTTTCACATCCAACTTGGGCAGCATATGCTCTTTCATCTCGCTTCTTCATCTCTCTACTAATTTTATCCAATTGAGCTTGAATAGCAGCAATTCCATCAAAATTAGTGCTGCTCTTAGATCTAGTAGAGGTCCCATCGTGCCATTTCTGAGAATGATCAGCAGCTTCTTGGATCGCTTGTAGTATAGTTGCACTCATCTGAGGTAAGTATTCCCGCCTGTCACGCGGGTGACCCGGGTTCGATCCCCGGCAACGGCGCCAAAAACTTGATGCGCGTGATGTGTCGTTGCGGTTTAGCAGTTTTAATGCCTACTCAAGTTTTAAATTTATATTTAGCCGACTTATCAATAACACACACACTTAACGAGCAGTGTACCCGGTCAGTATGAAGATAATGGTAAGTAGAGTGTCGATCACTAAGAGTGGAACGTATAATCTCGTTAATCTAATCAGTATTTTAATATCCTAACGCAAGGGGGTTTCAGCCTGAGAGACTGGCACAGTTTTGTTTGCAATTAAATAATAAAATAAACAGATAGGCACGAATCAGCAAGTAGCACACACGTACACAGATAGATACTTGAGACAATAAGAGGGCTGTCCTTATGATTAAGTAGATTGTCACTTGTTTTATTGATAGCTTTATATGAAGTGTATGTAATTAACCCTTTCTCGTTGGTCCTATTCTCATCGGCGAGTAAACCCTTAATGACGACTTATGTCTAAAAGTTATTCCTAAGTGATCAATTTAGAAACAACCGTGGGAGCCACACCTTGTCCCGCAGTCGGGTGCCCGCAAGCCACTAATAAACACAGAGGTGGTCAATGCACTAATAAGTAGTAACCAAAGACATCAACATATAAACTTTAATTGATGGGAAAGCAAGTATTAAAGGGAGTGCAATCTTTCCGTTGTCACATTACACAAGCCACCAATCCTGATGAATTAAAGTTTGCTAAAACAATAAAACAAAACTACTTAATGAATTAAATACATGCAGCACCTTCTTACAGCTCTTGTATCTTCGATTTGGGTGTGTCTTGTGCTGCCTTCTTGACTGAATTCGTCCTTCTCTTCTGTTCGGTCTTTAGGTTTTCGAACTTCTGAATCTCTGAAATTTTTAATGCGTCTGGTCTACGGGGTATTTATAGTTTGTGTCTGAGGGAAGATGCGGCGCATCTACTTAAGTAGATGCGGCGCATGTACTTAACTTCGCGTGGGGTCCAAGATTATAATATTCAGGAATATTCGTACACCGCCAGTAGATGCGGCGTAACTCTTTATTAGATGCGGCGCATGTCCTCTTGTATCTTGGATCGTATCTGGTGATATCTTGATAGAGATGCGGCGCATGTTGATAGTGAGATGCGGCGCATCTGGAGCAGAATTGACTTGATCTTGTCCATGTCAGTAGACTTCCACTTTATGTACGTTTTGCTCCATTATTAGTCCAAAATCGCCAAGTTTCACCAAATGCTTGTTTTTACCTGAGAATTACAAAAGTAAACGATTAAGTATCAATCCTCATACATAATATAGTAAAACAAGTCAAATTAATAGGATAAATGATAGTAATAAAATGTACTTATTTGAGTTCATCAATTAGCAATCAATGCTAGTGGATCATGATTCTTCAACATCTTCTCTTTCTTTATATCATCTGCTTCAGCTTGGTTTTGCTTTAAGAAATCATAGATTTGATCAAAGTTCACAGCATGCAAGTCCTTGGTTTGATTAACTATAGTGACATATCGTCCCCATTCTTCTTGAAGGTTGTTAAGGAACTTGATGTTGCTAGCTATCACTGATGGAGTCAACTTGTTTCTTGTAAGCTCGTTCATAAGAGTACAGTAGCGATGATAGTAAGATTCAATGGTCTCTCCAGGTGTAGATGTGAATTTCTCAAACTCTGTTAACAGCTTATTCTCCATGTTCTGCTTACCAATTTCTGTTCCATGACATAATCTTCGAACTCTTTCCCACATTGCATTAGCACTTTCACAGCTATCTACCATAGCAGATATCTCTCGTGACAATCCTAGTTGGATTAAGTGCATAGCAAGATCATCAGCTTCAATTTGAAGTAAAACTGGTGGTGTAAGGTTATGTTAGTGCAATTATTACGATATTTAAACTAAACGATTTCTTCGGTTTTAATAATGACAAACATGTAACATGTAATGCATAACGTAAAATGTGCAAGTTACTTGTACACACTAATCATCGATGCATACTTAAATCAACATCTCTCGACGTCTCAAGTATGGTTCAACGTAGTCGAAGATTTCCATTCCGACATAAATCACTCAAGGTATGAACAAACAAATTTAAACTTGACGGATGATCAAAGAAATAATTTTTTTTTGTTTTAAACTTCACATTTTTATGAATGTGACAAAACATTTTTCAAAAATACATTTTACAAATTATTTTTTAATTAGAAAGATATGCTTTATTTGGAAAAATTATTTCGAAAATAGTAACAGTTATTTTCCCCCCAAAACAGCTCCAAACATCCTCAAATAAACCTTCCCCACTAAAAACAAAAAGAGGAGCGTTTTTGTCCCCGAAGGTACTGTTAAATTTAGTGGTACCGTCTGACAATTAGTGGTACCGTCTGTCTGTAACGGCTAGTTTTTCTTTGTCTATAAATAGTGGACCATTTTACACTTCCAACTTGATTTTTCCTATCAGTTTTCTCTGGTCTAATCTTCTCTTATTTAGATCACTTTGATCATTTAGTTAGTTTTAGTTTGTTTTAGAGTGATCCAATCATCCATTCAAGTGATCACCTTCATTCCTCTATTAGTGCAAGAGAAGAACACATCGTATCACAAAGATACAAAGTGTTATAGTGTTAGTGTAGTGCACTCATAACATTCATTATGTACTTGTTGTATCTTGATATACATCAAGTTGTCTATCATCTTGTTTAGTTAGTTCTTGTGGATCATTGTGATCTTGTAGAGATCGGAGAGATCTTGTGTAGCTTGTGTTGATAGTGAGTAGATCGGGTAGATCATGTGAAGATAAGGTAGATCGGGTAGATCGTGAGTAGATCGGGTAGATCGAGTGTAGATCATGTGGATCTTGTAGTTTGTGTGATTTGTGAGGATCGGGTAGATCGTGAGTGAGATTGGTACTAGGTAGATTAGTACTCGACATTTAGCTTAATGTCGGAAAATAATGTAAGCGACGCGGTTTATGTGTTTAGGCCTCAAAACACAAGGTTTGTTATGTTGGGCCATAAAACATAACGGGTTTGGTTGTACCCGAAGAAGAACTCGACATCTAGCTTAGTGTCGGAAAATATTGTAAGCGACGTTGTATGGTATTCTCCGCCAAGAAGGGAGCTTGTTGGTTAGTTAACTAACTCTCGAGTTGGGTACTCGGGGAGTGGAGTAGGGCGAAGAGGAGCTTTGTGACCAAACCACTATAAATCATCGTGTTCGGTTTGCGCTTTCTTTACTTATCTCTTTACTTTTTATCTTTGCATTTACCGTTTTATATTTGCATTGCATTTATGTTTTTGTGGCTTATTGCTTATATTGTGTGGTATTTATGTTGTGTCTATGTTTGTGTTATGGTAATATGCTTCACTTATGGAATTCCACTATCACTAGTTGTCGCAAGAGTTTTTGTTGACACTTCTCATATTACGTCACACTTGATTGTTTATTTGATACAAAAAGATTCAAGTTTTTAAATGGAAACGTATTCACCCCTCCTACATTTTCCATAATTGGTACAAGAGCCACGTCGCTCAAATTTTTAAAACTAATGGTTTTCAAAATTGAGTACAATCCATGTATCAAATTACCCATGAAGGGGGATAAAATATGAAAAGTATTTAGTTGCTCAATACTTGCAAGTTTTGTTGTTAAGTATATTTTGTCATACTAGCTTGAAGATTTTCTTAAACCAATAAAAGAATAGAGTTTTTAAGTGTCCGGTTATATTTTTAGAACAAGTCATAAAGTGATGTGGTTTTGAAATGAGTGTTTGGGACAATTCTTTGTTTTATAGTAAATATATTTTCATAAACGTTTTTCTTAGTCCTAAATGTGGAAATGTTACTTAATATATATTTTATATGTTCGGTATTTAGTTTATTAAGTTTTACATCTTTTCCTTACGTTAAATACTTGTTTGCGATGAGAAAATTGGTTTTATTCAAAACTGTGATAACGGGTCATGGTACCGTTAAATATAACGGACGGTACCATTAAATACGGATGGTACCACTAAATTTAACGGTACCTTCGTCTGTTTTTCAGAATTGGGTAATTTTCAAAAAATTCGTATAAAATCAACCGTAAGTCCGTAGGAGTCGTGCCACCTATCGTTTTAAACATAATTGAGTCCACTTCATTTAAAAATAATTTTAGGAATTAATTGTAAAGTAAAATTTACTAGAGTCTTTGATTCGTAACAAAGAGTCTTTTCCGGTCATGCCGATTGCGCAAATTTTTGGTCAAATTACAAAATGAACATCTCACATTGATGTATTTATATTTTTAACTTGATCAAATTTTGAAATAGGGTGGAAACTAATTCATTTTCAAATAAAATCAAGCTAAGTATACATTGTTGTATTTAATACACAAAATGACGATAAGTATTTTTGTGTGTTATACTAAATGGTTATTTTTTTTCTTTGTATCTTAGTATTGTTAGTTAATATTTTGAGTACGTATAGTTATCTTTAGTTGAGCTAATTATATCTATAATCACAAGCGTTTTACATGCCTTGTTGCTATGTGTTGATTATTATTTTTCCGGTTTATGAGTCAATAGGACTTAGACCAGACTTCTTGCACTAAGTTGCGTAATTGGTTTTGCATTGCATATAGGCATAGACCACTTTTCTTGCATATGTGTTTTTGACATCTTGCAATTTTTAAAATGCTTTAGTAACCTTATTAGGAATGGAAACTAAGTTGGTTGATCATGTGTGTCGAAAGATATTGTCTTACACAATCATTTTTCCAAAGGTTTAAGTGTAAAAAATATATCACCTCAAAATATCTAACACTTTCATTAAATCCGTAACATGATCTCTAAAACATTACATCCTCTTATCTTGCTTAACCATGGGTTGTCTAAACAAGATAAAAGATCATATTAATACATTAGTATTTAAGTAAAATAAAATGTATTAAACTTGCATTGATCTAACACACACACAAATTGTTTTAAACATTTAGTATTTTACGTATGTTGTATAAAAATGGTTAAGATAATCATTTCTATACTCATGATATGTCGAAAACTATGATACTTAATAATAAATAATTTTTCGCACATAAAAATAAATGACAATTTCGATGTAGTAAGTGAATATGTCATTAACCTAACACATACAACTAGTATTAGAATAAATAGAACACATTCCTTAAATTTTTATTTTCTTTTTAAAAGGAGTGATCGTAAGGGTCAATAAAGATTTCGAGTACATATCAATTCATTATTCAAATTATGATTGATATCATCATCGAATCTAATTGACAAGTTTTCGATTATGGACATGGAATTGGAGTCATTACTTATCTAGCTTCAAGATAACACCAAAATATAATGAAATATATTATCTTGAATCTACATACTCAATCACACTCGGTTGTTATGAATATAATGACGTCCTCTCAAGATGAAAATAATATGCATCGGATCATAACTCACAACTGTGTTGAAGATGTCATATTGACTCTTCTTGTCCAATGGTTGTGTTCCAAACATTAAACTAGTATGTTTAAAAGATATATAAAATACACAACTAAGTAGGATTGACAACTTTGATGTTTCATCCAAAATGTTCAAGTAATTTACTTTGCAACGCAATTTATAAATGTTTCATTTCCGAAAAACCAAACACGAGCAAACAAACAACATATGTAAAGTTTGCTCATCAACGACTCAACACTCAAAATCACATGTCAAGTAAAAGTGTCACACATAATATGTTATTAACTATTATGTACGTTATCAATCTTCGAGAAGATCACATGTATTTCTCTTATCAAAAGATTGACAAAGGATAACTTATATCCTATGCATCTTATTTTCTTTGTAACATGAATGGTTATGTTACAAGAGAATACATTACATCTTGTTTGAAAAATATAGTATATTAGATTTGAAAAATCACCCGATACAATGTGTGTCATTGCATAAACAAGTAAAATTCGTTCATACACTAAAATACTTGTTTTTCTAAGCATTCATAAGAATGATAATTTTATCCTCTTTGATAAGCATATTTGTTGAAAGATACAATATGTCTCATTTCGGTCATACATCAAATAACATTCACAAGATCTAGTGAGGTAAGTAACCTTTACTAGATTCTTTTCCCAAGATATGCAAAGGAGCATTCGTGAAACACTCTCGATGTAAGCATACTCTACATTGTTTCATATTAGGGCATCTCTTAGTTCTAGAAAACTAAATCATGTTAAAATAACATGTAACAACTTAACAAATAAATATGTCATCCAAGAGATCATGAAATGCACCATCTAAACCAAATAACCTCTAAATCTCAAACACAAGATTGAAACATTGTGCTTGCCTTTGGTAGGATATTGTGTAAGTGTAACACCCCCAATTTCATGATATACAGCGGAATTTAAATTGGGTGTTACTTCATGGCACAACAGTTGAATAGTAGAAAACGATCACCAATTTGGTCGTTTTAAAAGATTTATCATTCGAATATCAGAGTTTACAAAGTAAGGTCCCAATGGTTTCAAAATTTATTAAATAGGTTTTCGAATGATATTTATAGCCTTCATAAGTATCCGTGCTCCTCTGTGCCATCCGTGCTCATTATGGACCTGAGATACATACATGCTAAAAACGTCAACACAAAGGTTGGTGAGTTCATAGAGTTTGTAAGTAAAACTGTTGATTTCCAAAATCAAAGAGTTTGTGAGTAATTACTGTTGATTTCTCAAAATCAAAGAGTTTGTGAGTAATTACTGTTGATTTCTCAAAATCAAAGAGTTTGTGAGTAATTACTGTTGATTTCTCAAAATCAAAGAGTTTGTGAGTTCATAGTAGTTGTAAATAAGTAGTTGATTATCAAATCAAAGAGTGAGTACTACCATAGTGTTTATAGTTAAACCAGTTGATTTGTCAAAATCAAAGTGTGAGTGAATCCATAGAGTTTAAAGTTAAAGCAGTTGATTATCAAATTCAAGTTGTGAGTGAATCCATAGAATTTGCATAAAATCAGTTGATTTTCAATAGTTTCCAAGTTTAGGTAATAATTGTAACAAATACAATTATTAATAAAATAAGCGGTGGATTACGATATTATACACCCATAGTTGGTTTGTTATAAAATATTTGGTGGGTTAAGTTGTTATACACCCATAGTTGGTTTGGTTGCCCTAACTAGGTCAACACCAAATAGTTATTGTTTTGCCAAGTAGTGATTTTCTGCTATATAGTGAAGACAAGTTCAAGTTTAATAAAATAATGGCAATACTGTATCATGACTACAGTATCGTTTCTATTGCCCTAAGTCTCATGACACTCAACGCTTAACAGGCATCAAAATGATGTAAAGTATATAGGCCCTCAGGATGGGTATTTGCCAATAACCCATAAGTTTGTTCAAATAAAGTGCGCCTGGGTGGCTCATCCTAGCAGACCCAAACGGGGATTGTCAGTCCCAAATAGATCTATTTACAATTATTTACGTTCACTCGCAAGTGATTAAGGTTCATGATGTGAGGGACTTCGAACATGGCAATAAAGGTAAACTTAGGCAATAGTGGATCAGGTATAGCATACAGTTGAAAATCATTTGTGATCATGTTTATAGCAGGTATCTCTCCATGAGATATAAAAATGTATAAATGTGAATTCATAAGTTCGTAGTAATCCGCAAAAGTTTATAGTGTTTTTGTAAGTAAAATCAAGTATTACGTTTCAATAATAAGTAGAGTGGTTTATCAACTGTGTATAATGTTTAAGGTAAACTAGTGACGTTTATATGTGTAGCAAACATGTATCGCCTTCAAAAAGTAGTTCAGAGTAGGTAAAAGAGTAGTCTATGGAACTTACAGTAGTGTGTAAATAGTTAAGGGTACTTATGAAAAGTAAAAGCATTGTATTTGAGCATGTATCTCCCCCAAAGAGTTTATAAAACAGTAACAAGAAAAGTGGGGCTATGAACTCACCTTGGAATGTAGTGTCGTAAGGAATATAATGGTGCCAAAGAGTGTGGCAGAATAGAGTAACATCAGCGATGTCAAGAGTCAGCGCACGATGATATGGAATTCGGCACGATCTAAAGAATATAGAATTCATCTTAACGCATATACGAAAGCGTAAAGGTTTCCAATAGATAATTGTTCCCATTCCCAAATGTTATTTCAAAACTTGCTTCCAAAAAGCATTTCGTTATATCCGTTTAATAGTGTTTGGTATCGTCATTCGTGTAGTGGTTTGAATGTCAAGACTCGGAAATTCACACCAAAGTATAAAACATATTACACAGGTATGCGAGAAAATAAACACGTAAGAGTCAAGTAGCATATAAGAGCTAAAGTGAGTTGACTGTTAATTTCTAGTCAATTTAACTAAAGTTGTTCCGGTTAGTTAATTTTTCCGAATGGTTTTAGTTTACCAGTTTTGTGTCGTTCCAAATAGTTAAATAAACGAGTAGTTTAGCTTACCAGTTTATATGTCCTTGAGTTTTAATATCGAGTTAACTATAACAAATTAATTCTAATTATTAAGTTTGTCGATAATACAAGTCTCAACCAAAAGTACATAATCCGATTTTTAAGTGCCAAGTCCCAAGTTCGTTATATTCGATATATTTTGCGTCCGATGTGTCCAATATAATTCTGTCCAAAGTCCATTATATTTAATTCATCGTTATTCAAATATATGACCAAATGTCCAAAATATTAGCCGAAACATACGGATATGTCAAGCTCAAATTATTAGAAATCAAATAATATGAGTATGAGCTGATATTTAGTAGATGAGCAGGATAACAAGTTTAGCAGTTTAACAAGTTTAGCAAGTTTAAGCTGTTCAACAAATTTAACAAGTTTAATAAGTTCAATAATGAGAGTATAAGCTGAAATATGTAAGTTTAAAGCAAACATCCTTATATTTTAGTTTGTGGGCTTTGGCCTAGTACAAAACCAAACGCACCTTTGGGCTCGGCCCAACAGTAATCCAAACCCATCACAAAGCAATTCACAGTTTCAATTATAATTTCAAAAACAGAAACAAATTTGACACAGATACAAGTTTATTATAAGCGTACACACCCTTCGGTATTTTGTTGCTAAACCGAACCAAAACACACCCCTTTGTGGTGTTGGTCAAACCGAGTCACAAGCAAACACAACACACCCCTCGTGGGGTTTGTGGTCGACTCGAGACAAAACCAAACCCAACATTAACCGAGGCCAAAACGTGACCCATACGGATCTTTACTCGAACCCACACGGGTTTTTACACTCCACTTAGACCAAAACAAAATAAGCTACTAACATAACCAAACATAAGCTATACTAATTTATTACAAAATAAGCTACAAGCTTATAAGCTCGAACCAAACAACAACATAACAATAATTAAGCAAGTATTCGGCTGAGGCCCTAGCGGTCTCGGCTCTAGTTCCCATGGCAGCCCGACCACAACAACAACAAATAAATAACAACAATAAACAACATCAGCTTGCCGAGACCATCATAGTCTCGGCTTCGTCTCTCGGTGCAGCCAACAACAACAACAAACAAATAAACAATCAACAACAAATAACATCAGCTTCAACAACACAATTTAGCATCAAGACCCTCAATCAAAACCCACTATCCCAAACCTTAACTCTCGGCTCAAACCCATTCGGCATCACAATCCCAATCCGAACCATAAACAATTAACAATAATGATAACAAGAATATCAAGACTACCTCATCAAGAATCAAAACAAGCTCACAAAATCAAAATACAGATCAAGAACATCAATAATACCGTGAGCTTATGCTTACGGTTCGAATAACTCAACACAAACAAACACACTTACGATACCATTTTCGTTTTTAATCATTTTTATTTAATAAAACCTTTAAACCCATTCATTATTAAACCCGAAAAGATCAATATTAAGCCGAGTTGACTCGCGTCATACCTCATATACTATCGATTAACACTTGGTGAGTGTCGAGAAGTGGTGAGGATGAGTTCTTGATGGCGCGAGGATGGCCGTGGTGTGTCGCCAGAGCGCGTGGCTTAGCATAGGTGATGGGGGAGGTGAAGCTGAGCATTCTGGTGGTGGCGGTGTGTCGCGGTGGCCAGTGGTGGAGGTGCGTTGGGGTGCCGGCGTTTAGGTGGTGGTGTCGGTTGGTGTATAATGAGAGGGAAGAGGGAGGAAGAAGAAAGTATATCTTTCTTTCTTGTTTTTGAGTGTGTGTGCTCTTTCTGTATACGTATATATATATATATATATATATATATATATATATATATATATATATATATATATATATATATATATATAGACCCAAGTAATGCAAGTGGGTTTTCATTTGTAGTTTAGTTCTTGTGATCAGGTGTTTGTTGTGTTGTGGTGTGAGAATGGAGTGTAAGAATAGTTGAGTGCGTCAGTGAGTAAAATGATTGTGGTATTTGTTGGTGTTAGTCGGTATAAGGAAACAAGGGGATGGTGACAAGAGTATGTGTAAGTTGAGTGTGTAAGTTAGTAAAATAATGGTTGCTTGTGATGCTCTTGGCAGCCGGTAAACACCAAGGAGAAGAGACAAATGAAAGTTTTAAATATTTTATGGTTGTGGATGATATTAATGTGTTGTGTATACATGGGTTTGAGTGAGGAAGAAAACCTCATGCTATTCGTATTACATTAGAACCGAAGGTTGTGAAATGGGATTAGTTTAGTGATATTTTCGTAAGCTCGGAAAATTATTTGAACGAGTTTGGTTGTACAACGTTAAATGTTAAATGTTTTAATTTAATTTGCGATTACTAAATTATCAAGGTTCGCACAGATGAAGGTGACATAAAGAACGTGCGAACGTGTTACGCCGTTTAGATTAACATAGGTGAATAAAAGCAAAAATTTAGCCCGTAAAAATGGTTAATTAAACAGTGACGATAGATTACTCTCGTTCGCTATTTATAAATGGAAGGGAAATTTTACGGGATATTACAGTAAGACATATCATCTTTCTTAACCGGCTTTCAAAACCTGGTTAGTTGAGTCATAATAGGCTATGTATTAGCGAAATAAGCTAATATCATCTTTGCTACACTTCGATAGGCAAATATAGGAATTTGATTTTTTTTCTAACATTAGAATGACTACTGGAGAACCTATTGCACTAGAAATTCAATTTGACCTAGCAGTTGTATTGCTTCCAGGAGAGAAGTTGGGTTCCTGGTATAACCCGTAAAAATGGTCATGTTTAGCCTGAATTGAGCACCACTAGTGATAGTCTCATACTCATTCTCTAACTTAAAAAAAATCTTCATTCCTACATTTGACTGTAGATAGTTTACATCGGTGAACTTTGTCTCCCATTAGGATTGCATTTTGAACAAGTAGAATTAGGATTCTCCTTAGAAAACCTGGATTACTTGCATCCCACATATGTGTTTCAAAGTAATAGCATGTTGTTGTGAGATATGATTAAATGCCTTCATGCTTTCTTAATGCTCAATGATTATTTTCTTAATTATTGAATGCATGTTTATTTGAAAGGTTTTGTCTTTGATTAGCTATTCCGATATTATATCTCTTGATATATATATATATATATATATATATATATATATATATATATATATATATATATATATATATATATATATATATATATATGATACATGCTCTTAAATGCTAAATGATTGTCATGTTTTGCATGATGTTTGCATTTATTCCTTATGTGCATTTTAGATGATTTGCTTGTGCACCCACACTATGTTGTTTTGACACATAATGAACTAGATATGCCTATCCCTTTAAACTCTTACACGTCATATAGTCATACACTAGTGTCAAAACCTATAAGTTAAAGTAGTCATACATAAGTGATTAGTAGTTCCTTTCATCCTTGTTGCAACATTGGTGAATATACACTTCTTAAGACCAAGTATATTCATTTCCGTTAGTTCCACTTATCCCCATAGGTTTGTCATCGTGTTTTTTTCTTCAAGCTCACCTCATAGATAATGAGGATCGAACTTATTCATCGGTTTTAGTTTAGAAAACAAACGTATCATCCTATCTCGCCAAGAGTACGTTGATACTCTCTTTCTTCTGAATAACGGGCAATATGCCTATACGAAGATTTATTTTTGAGTCTTTTATTTTTCGTCGTCAATCTTGATCACCTACCGAAGTGAAGCGATCTCACAATAACAATTGATGTTCATCCTAAAAATCCCATCAATCAGCCTATGAACACCAAACCTCAATCAACTTGAAACCATCTTTATGTTCCAAATCGAGTCTCACCCACACATAGACCACCGTTGTGTTGGTTAAATACTTCATTCTTTTTTATCCTAAACCCTACTGCGAATCAGCACCATAGGCCTTGCTTTACGCCTTTTAAAACCCCGTGAAACACTCGCGTGCGAAGCACATCAAAATCTGTCATCATCCCCTTCGCGACAACGTCCAAAAAGGAAACATCTTCATCGAAAAAGTTCCAACGGAAGATTACATCGCCGACATATTAACCAAACCTCTCAATTGTGAATTCTTCAACTATCTACGTCTGGGTCTAGGAATTATGGAACACATTCCATAAATCTCATAATTTACGTGTGTTCAAAAACATCTTCCGAATCTCGTCTTATGACTATCTAAATATTTCATTGAAAATATTAAAGTCATCATTCAAATCCCTCTAATGACTACTTAAATATTTCCATGGAAATACTAAAGTCATCTCTTCTCGTCTAGTCTCGTCCATCTCGTAAAAAGAATTTGTTAGGTATAAATTCTCTCATCGGATCTAAAACTCTCACTAAATCAGCGAGATTTATTCGTCAAATCCTCTCAAGATTAGAGTCAAATCCTCTCAAGCTTCCAATGACAACTTAAATATTTCATCCGAAATATTTAAAGTAATTTTAATTTGTAAAATGCAATTAAATGTCATTTCTTGAAAAAAAAATGAACTTGATCAATGTTCGTCGAATCCCACTGGATTCATTCCTTAAAAAAAATTATTTGGTATAAATTCCTTTAATCTGAGGTCCAAAAAAATCACAAAATATGTGAAATTTCTTTTGTCGAAAATCAAACTATGGGTCAAAACTGACCTCAGCAGGTCACGGTACCGCTAAATAAGGGACGGTACCGCTAAATTTAACGGTATCGTCGGACCATTATCTTCTGAGACAGTTTATGTTGTTTTCAATTCTCACAGTTTCAAAAGCACTATCAAAACCCACTCGCTGTAGTCTTGAACCAGAACCGTCTCCTATCTGAATAGATTCTGCCTATCTTCTGATTCCTTAGCTTTTTCTCCTTTCACTTCCGCATGGTACTAAACACACCATATGTTTGGTTACTTTTGTATCCATCATCTTCTCAACTTATCTACAATTCTCAACCTTCGTTCTACACTACCAATGCTTCCGCATCCCACTCATCTTCCACACACTTTAAGCGAAGAACCGCTAGAATAAGTTGAGATAACCCTTCTTTATCAACATAGTTTCTTCTAGCAAAGATAACTCTACAAAGAACCCCATCACCAACTCCACAACCTTGAAGATTCTATCTTCTTAACCCTTAGCACATTTCCACGTAATCACATGCCTCATTATATGAATGTTCTATAAATATTCACAATGATTGAGAAGAGCTACGTGACATCAAAGGTGAAGTTTATTGTATGCTATCCACCACTTGTCATGACATTACTAAGCTCATTGCTTCCGTCAATGTTTGTTTTCCTCTTTATTTTTTTTACACATCTTGTCCGGATGGCTATCGATTAAGGGGGAGAGAATACACACTCATACGCATGTAGTCTTTCACCACACACTCTCAAGAACACATAAATGTGGTTCTTATTCCTTATAATTCTTTACTAAAACACTTATCTCTTAAGTACCCGCTACTTAGCAAAACCTCAGTCATAAAACCACAATCGGTTCTAGCTTCCTAACCTCTACTCTTTGTGACCACCTAGATATTTGTTCTATACAAGCACCTTCAACCCTCACATCAAACCTCACAATAATATCATTCATCATCACACTCAACCCTTATAACTAAACTTCACTCTTGACAGTGATATTTAGTTTCAAAACCTTCAAACCATATATCAATCCCACTCAAACCTTTTAGCTACACTTCACTCTTGACAGTGATAGTTAGTCTAAGAACCTTCAACCCATCGATCATTACACTCAAACCTTACAACTATTCCTCACTTTTGATAGTAATAGTTAGCTCAATAACCTTCAATCCTCACAATCACACGAAACCCTTCATGCACCAAATTATCTCAAACACACAACTAGGATCATCCAAAACTAGAAATCTAGAACTTCGTTACCTTAACCTCGTTAGAGATATCCACCCACAATAGGATCACATGCACATTTTCTTCTCTCTTGAAATATATCATGCATCTCATTGTTAGTGCAAACGATATATTAATCTAAACCGTCTTTGTCCATCTTGTTGTTCCCTTAACACGCTTAGAGTTAACTATAAAGTTAATCTATTTGTGTTTATGACTAATACAATGTATTGATTAATTCTAACAGTTAATGAAACATTAATATAAAAACACACAGTATTTTCAACGTTTAAATTCTTGTTAGAAATGAATCAAAGAATCTATTACCCAAGTGTTTTGCGGAACAAACACTTGGGATTGAATAGACAAGGTATGGTGTCTCTTATCTAAACTCAAGCTATGCTTAAGTGGTAACAATTTGACCCACTGAGCTATTTCAGAGATACGTTACTCTTTGTAGGAGAAAAGGGGTATTTGTGAAAGTCTAAGCTTTAATTGCACAAGAATACCTTACCCACTTTTCTCCTATCCGTTTGCTATTTATAGGCAAACATATTAAGAGTAATGAAGATTAAAACTAGATAAACAAATAGGAAGCGTGTCTGACAACTACAACAGTAGTTGTCATTTCCAAAAACCAATGGGATTGCGCCAAAAAGTCTTCGAGTGTCAGACCTTACACTTCTTCGACTTTTATCCACTTGAGGGATGGTTTGTCTGACCCAGATAAGACTTGTTCTTATCTTCTTAAAACCTTCCCTCATTATCCCGCCTTTTATTCAGGCTTTAGGTTCTTCAGTCATTTATCTTCAGTCTTCAGTGATTGTTGTTGAGGAGACTTGGGGTTCAGTGAGCTCTTGTCTAACGCTCACTGATCCATTACCTTCTTCTTCGTCTCAAGTAACACTTCAGTGAGTACCGCCTCACTGTGTGGTGAATCTTTCTTCTTAGACTCGTCCTGTACATCTTGAAGGTAACTCACTGAGTGACTGTTCACTCAGTGACTTAGAATGTTTTTGGTTTAATTTACACTTAGCTTAATTTGTATTCAAATCTTGTTTTAACGAATCTTGGGTACTGAAGGACCCAACAATCTCTCCCTATTTGGATATAAATTATGCTTAAGTTTTTTTGATCAGTTATGAGTTAGCTAATGACTTTTGCTCATACTGAATGTACTAGAAAGTAAATAAGGACACTGAAATGATAAAAACATCATCTTATTAATATTATTACAAGTCCTAACAAAACTATACATAGTACGAGGATAGTGGTGGTGTCGGCAGATTCATTCAGTCGAACTTATAACCTAGGGCTTCAAGCTTTGGCTTCTTGGACTCTAGCTCATGTTGATCAGGATGCTCTTGAATCTTTGTTCTCAGGTCTTGGCAGAACCTCACATTTTCAGGAGTCTTGATTGGTGAGGCCATCATGAGGAAACCCAACATTGCCTTGATTCCTGATTGGTCAATATCACTCCATCTTTGGAAGGTTGGGTCTCCAAACTCATCAGTGAAGAACAAACCTCTTTCAGGTTGTTCGATGACCAAGTTGTTCCTGAATGGAACTCCTTCTGGAAGGGCTCTGTTGCAATCCAGACCAGGGACCTTGATCTTAGGCTCAGCTTCAATCTTCTTTCTCTTTCTTGAGGAAGACTGAGAGGGAGCAGGTTGTTCTGCGAAAGCAGGAAGAAGAGATGGAATACCAAGTTCCTGAGGTATTGCTGCCAATCTTTCATACCTTAGACTCAGGGACTTCATCAGACCAGGGACCACAACATTTGACTTTTTTCGCTATCATTGGACCCAATTCATCAAATTCAGTGATCCCGAAGTCTGCGAATCTGAAGGGGTTATGAACCTCAAAGATACTTTTGTCAGCACTCCTGTAGATAGTTACAATGGCAGGCTTGGTGTTTCAGTGAATCTTGACATCAAGGATGGGTTCTGGCTTCAACCTGCTTGTCATGAGCCACTGATATCTCTCAATCCTGTTCTGCCTAATCTCTTCAGCCCTCTTTAACCTTTCTTCCCTTTTCTCCCTGAGAGCAATCATCTCAGCAGTCTGAGCTTTCACAAAGGTCTCCCCACCTTTTCTTCCTGAAATAGCTTTTGGAGGCAACCCAATCTTTTTGGCCTCTTCGTTTACCACCTGAATAAGAGCAGCCTTGCTCGCCCTTTCTTCTTCAGCTGCCTTCTTCATTGCCTCCTCTTTCTCCATATGAGCCTGAATTTCCTCATTTGTGAGAAGTTGTATTTTTCCATTCACCTCATAAGGGACCCTGACTGGCTCATCAGGGTCTGGCCTTCTCTCAGAGGAAGCAGGCACCAGGATAGGCTCAGGCTCAGTGGTTGTGAGAATGCCCTTGCCTTTGTCTTGGCTGGATGAAGATGGGTTTGTCTCAGGAATCTCCCCCTCAGTGTGAGAAGGAGGTTGTTCAGGTTGTTCTTCAGTGACATTCTCCCCCTCAACTGTTGCTTGACCCATGGTGAAAGCAAGAGTTGGTGCGCTCACTAAAGTTGAGGGAGCATCCTGACCTTTGAAAGCCTGATAAATCCCAGTCATCATTGACTTGATGTCTGAGGTGTCCTTCTGAAGAGTTGAGACCTTAGCCTCAAGAGAAGCCTGAGAAGCCTCTATTGCTGTCATCCTTGGCCCAAGGTTCCAAGCCAAGAAAGAAGAAGATGTAGCCCAAGATGCCATGTGTGACTCCATAAGACCCAGGGAAGACTTGATGGAGTCCACTATAGAGCTGAGTCCCTGAAGATTGGAGGATTTCAGCATGTTTATCAGCTCAGTCAACTGAGTAGACTGTTGATGGTAGTCCTCAGAAGCCTGAAGAATTTTCTTGTTAAGCTCAGGGTCATCTTTCACTGACTCTTGAATAGTTGCCAACGCTCTTGTGTATGTTGGTGAGAGCTTCGTTGAACAGTTTAAGATTCTCATCAAGATTTGTCAGGGAGAAGGAGATAGATGACTTGTGCTCATTAACATCATCATGATAGGATTCCACTGATTCCTTCAGGTTGACATAATGAACAGCAGCTTCACAGTGTTGGTCAAAAATTTCTTCAGTTAGCCCAGTAAAGAGAGCATTGTTGGCCTTTTGTAGGAACTTGACCAATTGCCTTTCAGTAAGAGGAAGAATGTTGTCATACTTCCTGAGTTCGGGAGGGCAGGATGATTCAGAATCTGAAGAATGATCAGCCTGAGATTCAGATTCTTCACCATGTGGAGAAGACTGATGCGATTGTTCAGTAGGTTGTGCATCAGTGTCCATATCATCACCTGCCTCAAAAACTTCCTCCTCAGTCTCTTCCTTGAGCTCATCTTCAGAATCAAGAAGAGCCTGAATATTCACCATTGACTGAATCTCCAAAAGGTTATCCGGCTCCTCTTCATAAGAAGACTTGCCTTCGTTTTGGCCAGGTCCTGATCCCGCCATAAAAACTGAGTGGGTTTGTTCAGCCTGGCTTTTGGGGTCAGTTCCCAAGAGAAGGGATCCGCCTGAGGGGGTTATGGGTTCCGTATCAGCGGGTGGTTTTAATCCCTCTGAGTCTTTGTCCCCCTTAGCGCCTTCAAGTCCTGATGGGTGTTTTTCAGAACTATACGAGGCACTGTTTGTGATGATTGATGGACCCCCTTCCCATCAGGGTTGTACTGCCCTTTTAGGGATTCAGGGTCCTTGACTCCCTGAGACCCTGAGTGTGATTTCTCAGGGACGTTAATGGGATGTGATTGGGTGTGGGTCCCCTTCCTAGTTGAGTAGTACTGCCTAACCGAGGATTCATGACCCTTTTCTCCCTCAAGCCCTGATTTTGATTTGCCAGTGCCTTCATCGGGATGTGATTGGGTGGAGGTTCTTGACTCTAGTGATTTGTTTATGTCAGTAGAGCCTTGAGGAAGAGGGGGTTTTCCCGAGGACACTGAGGATGATTTCTCAGTGACCTTCGTTGGCGTTTGTTTTTGGGTCAAGGGGGTCTCAGTGATGGGTGTCTCAGAGGTCTCGGCCATATTTAACCCTTGTTTAGGGTTGTTTTAGGCATCAGTCTTAGTGGCGAGTGGTTTGGGTCTAACCACCTTACTGGACTGACCCTTCTTTATCTTCTTCACCTTCTTTGTAGGTGAAGGTACTGGAGAAACAGCGTTCTCCCCTTGATTAACCACCAGTATGTAGTTGGTCAGGGCAATGGTTTGTACCTCAGTAATGCCACTCGTATAATTGGTCTTATGTAGGACATCAGGTTTTGTACCTTCAACGTCAGACCTAACATAGTCAGGGCCTAATAGGTCCTGAAGCACGCAGGAAATAAACCTAGGATAAGACATAAGTCTTTGCCTAGATTTCCCTAAGAGCTTGGCAACGAGGTCACGGAAGACTATTCCTCCGATATCTATTTTTCAACCATCCAGGAGACTGAACAACATCAATTGTTGTGATGAGTTCAACTGCTCCGTGGAGGATTTATTCCCTCCAAGGACCTGAATGATGAAGGTCATCAGGATCCTCCAGATAGGGTGGAACCAGGTTTTAACTATTGGAGCCTTCTCCAATAAGGCTCCTGCGGCCATTTCAGGACGCTTAGGGTCATGAGGTCCTAGAAAAAGCAATTCTGCTTTAACCTCTTAGTCAGTAGGGTTGGGCTCAAAGGCCTCAACGAAATCAAGACCAGTGGCCTTGATGAATGTTTTGTAATCCAGGGAGAGGGTCCTTCTCCCATTCATCACTGTGAATGTGATGATGGATTCTTTGGTGTCCTCAGGGCTGGTTGCCACTGCAGTACACCAGAATTCCCTCAAATAGTCATGGTAGATTACTGAGGGGGTCTTGGTGAATGCCGTAGCAAGAAAGCAGTTTTGAAGATACTTCACTACATTCTTGTACGCATAGAACTTTTGAGGATAGGCAAAGTTTCCTACCACATTGTTCTTGGTGAGGTCTACTCCCTCCAATGTGAATTCCACATTAGGGGCGTATTTGATAGCTTTAGAAGAAGCCATTTGTGTGGGTAAGTCTGGGTTAACAAATGATCTGGGTTTCTAAAGGCTAAGAACACACACACAATGCTTTTTTGAGAGAGAAAAAAAGGGGCAAGAGTTTGATTAAGTTTTTCTAAAAGCGTGTGTGTGTCTTTTTGTTTGGGGGTATTTATAGGGAAGTGAAGTGGAGGGTAATTTGGTTATTAAGCGGATTTTATTTATTCAAAAATAATTTTTGAAAACCGTTTTGAATAAAATGTTTTGGGATCCGCATTTAATGCCACCACTCCACTTTCCCTGGTTTGCACAACAGTCGAGGTGAACAGTTGAGCAGTTCTGCAAAAGTGTAATTTGCAGAGTTGAGTCATCACATATCTGTAATGTGATTGGAGAGGCATTTAATGCCAAGTGGGAATGTGGGGGCCCAGAGGTGGAAGCCAGAAAGGCAAAAGAACAAATATTCTTAGGGGCCGCTTGGTTGGGGGGATAGTGGGGGTGGGTAATGGGTATATAATCATTAATGATGGTTGGTTTAAGGGAATGCAATGGCCCATTACCCACTAGTGGGTAATGGGGCATTACCCAACAATTTGGGGGGTAAGGGAATGCATTGCATTGCATTCCCTTTGCATTCCTTTTGCATTCCTCACCCTTTGAACCAAGCGGCCCCTTATATTAAATAAGAATTCAGTTACCAACCTCGGACATTTACTAACTAGATACTTATAGCATTTAAGTTAGTATTGAATGTCTCTTGTGGGCCCTGAATGACTTTACATTCAGTGAACCTGTTTGTTAGGACTTGGGTTTAGTCACTGATGGTTCTAGTGTTCAGGAATTTGGGTTTAATTCCTGAGGTTCAAGGGTTCAGGAACTTGGATTTAGTTCCTGAGATTCAAGGGTTCAGGAACTTGGGTTTAGTTCCTGAAGTCCAACATTTCAGGAACTTGGGTTTAGTTCCTGAGGTTTCAGTGATTCTTTTCACTGAAGTATACATTGAGTCAGGGACCTGGGTTTTCAGAATTTACACTTATTTGGATGGAATCAATCAGTGGACTGATTCTCAATATCCAACATTCCAAGTTCAGCTTTCAGTCTAGTGAAAGTTGGTTCATCCAATGGCTTGGTGAATATATCAGCCAGCTGATATTCAGTAGGAATAAAGTGTAATTCTATGTCACCATTCATGATATGGTCCCTGATGAAATGATATCTTATATCAATGTGTTTTGTTCTCTGATGAAGAACAGGGTTGTTTGAGATAGCAATTGCACTTGTGTTATCACAAAAGATGGGAACCATCTTGTACTGAATTCCATAGTCACTGAGTTGACTTTTCATCCAGAGTACATTTGCACAACAACTTGCTGTTGCAACATATTCAGCTTCAGCTGAGGACATGGCAACTGATTGTTGCTTCTTAGCACTCCAACAGACTAGTTTTTCACCAAGAATTTGGCAGGAGCCTGAGGTGCTTTTCCTGTCCATGTTGTATCCAGCATAGTCAGAGTCTGAGTATCCTTTAAGATCAAGGCTTGAACACTTTGGATAATATAATCCAAGGTTTGGAGTACCTTTCAGGTACCTGAATATCCTTTTCACAACAGTGATATGAGATTCTCTTGGGTCAGATTGATATCTGGCACATAAGCAGACTGAGAATTGGATATCAGGCCTTGATGCAAGTAAATACATTAGTGATCCTATCATTCCTCTAAAAAGAGTTTGATTTACTGGTTTACTAGTAAGATCAGGACCAAGGTTGTTTGGGGGTACCATGGGAGTCTTGACTGAGGCACAGTCACTGAGCTCATACTTCTTCAGTAGGCTTTTGACATACTTCTCTTGACTGATAGATGTTCCTTTATCAGTCTACTTGATTTGCAGCCCAAGGAAGTAAGTCAGTTCTCCCATCATGCTCATTTCAAATTTCTTTGCCATCAGTTTTTCAAAATGTTTGAAAAGTTTATAACTTGTTGAGCCAAAGATGATGTCATCAACATACACTTGTACAAGTATGACATCATTATTTGTCTTATAGATAAACAGGGTGTTGTCTATCTTGCCTCTGACAAATTTTTTTTGGATCAGGAAGGCTGAAAGAGTTTCATACCATGCCCTGGGAGCTTGTTTCAGTCCATAAAGGGCTTTGTTAAGCTTACAGACATAGTCAGGAAACTCATGGCTTTCAAATCCATGAGGTTGCTGAACATAAACTTCTTCTTTCAGTGAGCCATTTAAGAATGCACTTTTAACATCCATTTGGTACACCTTGAAGTTCATGTATGTAGCAAAAGCAAGGAAGATCCTGATGGCTTCCATCCTTGCTACTGGTGCAAATGTTTCTTCATATTCAATGCCTTCTTGTTGATTATAGCCTTTGGCTACAAGTTTGGCTTTGTTTTTAATGACTATGCCATTTTCATCAGATTTGTTTTTGAATACCCATTTCATGCCAATGAATGAAACTTCTTCAGGACATTTGACCAAGGTCATTACCTTGTTTCTGTCAAATTGTTCCAGTTCATCATTCATGGCCTGAACCCAACTTGGATGATTAAGTGCTTCCATAACACTTTTGGGTTCAATAGTGGAAATGAAGTCCACAAATAGGCATTCATTGGCTGAGGCTGCTCTCAGTTGTGCAGCCATGTGTCTTGTGAGCATGCCTTCAGTAGGCTCACAAATTATATTGACAAGTTCTGTATCCTAAGACCTAGTCCAACTGTCCTGAGGTCTTGGAAACTGATTAGAACTTGTAGAAGCCTGATTGGTAGGATCAGGATCAGACACGTGATGATTTTTAACATTTTGAGTGTCTGAGTGAGTTGAATCATCACTGTGATTGTTTGGTTCCTGAGTACTTTGTTCAGACTGAATGATTTCATCAGTACTTTGTGCTTCAACAAACTCAGTGATGGTTGGGTAAGGAAGGTTGTGAGGGATGATGTAATAGGAGATATCAGCATCTGCTTGGTACTGAGTGGAAGGACCATTTTCAGGATGATGTTCATCAGGAGGGTATCTTGATGATTTATCAATACCTATCTCTTCCACTGAGTTGTTAGAGACACTGATTGCATCAGTGCTCTCATCAAAGGTAACATGAAATGGTTCCTCAGTATGCTGTCTCCTAGTGTTGAACACCCTGAAGGCCTTTGAGACAAGGGCGTATCCCAGGAAGTATCCATCATCTGCTTTGGCATCAGATTTTCCTAAGTGATCCTTGTTATTATGAATAAACACAGGACACCCAAAGACATGGAAGTAGATGATGTCAGGGATTCTTCCCTTGAATAACTCATAAGGAGTTTTGCTATGTCTCTTGACAATGATGGATCTGTTTTGCGTGTAACAGGCAGTCTTTACTGCTTCAGTCCAGAAGTGTTTGGAAAGGACAGATCCATTTAGCATTGTCCTGGCTGCTTCAATGAGTGTTCTATTTTTCCTTTCAGCCACCCCATTTTGTTCAGGTGTATAGGGTGAGGAAAATTTTTGGGAAATTCCTTTCTCATCACAGAAACATTCAAGTTCATAATTTTTGAACTCTGTTCCATTGTCAGTCCTAATCTGTTTGACCTTAATGTTATTTTGATTTTCAATATTCCTGACAAAGGACATAATTGTTTCAGCTGCCTGACTCTTTTTGATCAGGAAGTATACCCAAGTGTATCTTGAGTACTCATCCACAATGACCAGAGTATACTTCTCATGGTTAATGGATCTAGGACTAATTGGTCCAAATAGATCCATATGGAGAAGATGTAGGCAGTTCCTGATGGAAAAGTTGGTTTTGGTTTTAAAGGATGCTCTGTGATGTTTACCTTTTTCACAAGCTGAGCATGGTTTATCCTTTGAAAACACAAGAGATGGTAAGCCAAGGACCTTGTTTTGTTTAACAAGGTTGTTTATGTTTTTGAAGTTTAGGTGGAGAGTCTCTTATGCCAAAGCCAATTGAGAGTATCAGTGGCCTTGGTAAAGAGACAAGTTCCATTCTGAGTCAGACTGGACATGTCCAATACATAAACATCATGTCTTCTTGGTGCAATAAGGACAATTTCCTTATTAGCATTGAAGATGATTCCTTGTTTATCATCAAACTGAACTATGTATTTAGCATCACATAGTTGACTGACACTGATCAAGTTGTATTTAAGACCATTTACATAAGCTATCCTAGTAAAGACTATACCATTACAGTTTACTAAACCATAACCTTTAGTGAGACAAGATGAGTTATCAGCAAATATCACTTTGGGTCCTGATTCATCAACATACTTGTGCAGATACTCCTTCACACCAGTCATGCTCCTTGAACATCCACTATCTAGATGCCAAACAGGATCCCTGGCATGTTTCTGCATAAATAGTAAACTAGGTTAGTTCTTTCTAGGACTCCACTTCTTGGAGGGCTTAGCTTTGGAGGTCTTTTTAACATTTACAATTGATTTATGGTCAGTGGTGGAGTGGACTGAGCTACAACAAATTATGCATTTGATTGCAGATGTAGACTCAGTAGACTGAGAGGCTGACTTTGTCATACCTCTTCTGGCCTGAATGGCCTTATCACGTCCTGAGGTGTCATGAGTGGAACTTCCACTATTTTCACAACAATTGTCAATTTGACAATCCTTAGGATGGTGGTCATTGAACCCACAGTAAGGGCAAGGTGCAAAAGGCTTTGCCTTTTGTTTCTGTTTCTGTTTAGAATCAGAAGGGTAGTTTAAAGACTGAGCTTTAAGGCTTGCCATCTTCGATGTGACTGAGTGTGTTTTATGATCAGAGGTCCTGTGATCATCATTTTTGTAAATCATGCAGTAAAGGATTCTATAGCAATCATCAGTGATATGATTGGTATAGTTACACAGTTCACATCTTTTCAGGGGTTTTGAGGGTTTGGGTTTGGTTCTTGAGGAAGCTGGTTTTTGTTCCTTCTTGGATTGAGAAGGTTTCTCAGAAGATGCAATCTTCTCACCCAACTTCCTGACCATTTCAGCCAACTGATCAAATTTTGAGTCAGGGCTTTGGGTTATTACTTCAGAAGGGACTGAAGATGATGAGTCATCAGTATTTACTGAGACTTCAAGTGTTGGTCTTATCAGGATTGTTTTTCCTATTTCTGACCTCTCCTTTGGAGAGTGTTGAGAGTAGACCATTAGTGGGAGGCCTAAGTTTGGTGCAGCACCCTGAAGGGTATTCAGTGGTGGGAGTGGTGGATATGATTCTGATTCAGACTCATTCACTGACTCAGTATTACTGAGTTGTTCAGTGAGTTCAAGCTTACTGAGTTGTTCAGTAAGTCCAAGCATATTTTTCAAAGTCTGACTTTCAGGAAGCAAGATATTTCCAGTCTCAAAGTTTGGTAACTTACTGACTGGGTTGTCCCTGACAATCCAGTCATTTGACTTGGGAAGCATTTCTTGCTCAAATGATATGCCAGCTGGAACAAATGTCAGTTCACTGGGACTCACATAGGGGTTAACCATGTGATGGTCAATTCCTATTGTTTTCCTAGGGATTAAACCCACAGTATCAAAGACCTTGGGGTTCTTTTTGGTCCAGCCTTGGATGACAGCTTTTTCTTTGTTAAGTTCAGTTTGTAGGGCTTGGTTTTGTTTCAAAATTTCAGTGTTCTGAATTTGTAGAGTAATTGTTTCTAATTTGGCTTGCTTCAGTACAAGCAATTCATCTCTACATTTATTCAATTCTGACACTATGTTGTTATATTTTGAAAACATGTTAAGCCTTTGTTCCTCAACAAATTTAAGATCTACACAAATATAATTCATGTAAGACAGTCAATCAGAATCATCATCCATAGAAAGTAAAGTGTTTACCTTCTTCATGGTGATGTTTACCCATTCTCCATTCCTTGCATGGCTTTTCCCAACAGCCACCTGATCACCTTCAGAGAGTGCCATCAGTGCACTCACTCTAATTTCCTCATCTGAGGAGACCACTTCTTCATCCCAATCATAAGCTTCAGCTACTAAAACTTTGTTCTTTGTCTGAACAGATTTGGATGTTTGAGCAGCCTGAGACATAGAGGGATTAGTTTCAATAATTGCAAGCTTAGCCTTAGCTTTCCTATATTTTGCTTCAAAGTCTTTTTGACCCTTGTTTTGAAATTGTTGGGTCGACTGAAACATTCTAGGTTGAAACTTGCTAGTTCCTGAGGAACTATTTCCTGAAAATTTGTAAGAGGGTTCTGAGATGGTTTTAGAATAACAGTCCCTAGCAAAATGACCCTTTTTACCACAATTAAAGCATTCAGTGGTTTCATTTGCTTTTCCTTTTGAAAAGTGGACTGGTTTCTTTTGATGAAACATTTTGAACTAGCAAGGAGTGCCCTCTCTTGGAATTCCAAGTTTAAATCTTTTAGGTACTCATCACTAGTCCTTTCATCAATTTCATCCTCAGAATCCTCTTGAAAGTCCTACATAACACCATTAGTATAAAAAGCAGTTGATATGGGTGTGGAGGTCAAGGCCTTTTTGGACTAAAGAGCCTTTGAGTCAGGGTATCTCCTTGAGATTAAGTTGTCTTCATAGACAAACTTCCCATAGATCTCAGGGAGCTCAAGTGTAACACCCAAACCCGATAAGGGTAGATGTCACAATAATGGTTTCACATCAGAACAAACACAAGCATATGACATAAATAATACAATAGAATTTCAATGGTTACAATGGAAAATCCGAAACTACAAGGTTACAAATGAGAAATACAATAATTACTAAGTCCGAGTATAAGCTCTTCTAGTCATCTCTAATCCAAATAGCTAATAAGGTCTTCTAAGTCCAAGGTACTCTCCACTCATACCCAGCTTCCAACTAAACCTGCCGCAGGAAAAGAAATGCGGCTGAGCTACGAAAGCTCAGTGAACAGATATAACGATAACAAAACAGTAATGATGGAATAGTGAAGTAAATGAAACAATGCAAGGTATCACAAGAGTTAGGAAAGAATATAAAGGTTATGCAGAGATATCAGGAATTAAGAAACAGTTACAATAGATAAGAGTAAAGGGAAATAGTAATCCCAACCCGAGCCCAAGTCATATCAAGTCAAGTCATGTATCAAGTCAAGTATGTATTCGGAGGGGTGACCTCGGAATACTAAGTACAAGGTTATAAGGTAAAGTAAACAGAAATCCACTACGAGCCCAAATCAAATCAAATATCAAATCAAATAGGTGTACGGAGGGGAGACCTCGGTACCAAACGCAATATGAGGGGATACCTCCAAAGGGTGGAGTAGCTAGCTCCCAAATATGTGAAAGACTTGTATCGCACACACCATCAGTCACCAAATATAAATAATAATATAATGGCAAAGCCCAAATAACAAATCTAGGATGCATCCATACGCCCCAGGTGGCCAAAGTCTGCCTCTACGTAACAAATCAAATCAAAATAGGGACGGGACAGGTCATCACTCTCCTGCCCTAGAATCATGCCATCGGTGCATCAATGACATGGACATGACCCTCATGCCTAGTGAATGGCTCGTAGTCTCAAACTGTGGGTCAAGGGTCAAGTATCAAATGTCCAAGTATCCAAGTTCAAATTTCATATCAAGTGGTTCAAGTCAAATTTCCATTTCAATTATATCATAAGGTTCATATCAAATGGTTCGTAACAAATGTCTCATATCAAATGGTTCATATCAAATGTCTCATATCAAATGGTTCATATCAAATGGTTCATATCAAATGGTCAAAACAAAAGGAATCATAGCAAAGGGTTTATATCAAAGGTTTATAAAGCAAAGTTTCATAGCAACAGTTCATTTAAAAAGGTTTCTATTAAAAGTCCATTTAAAGCAGTCTTTCAATAATGGTTTTCATAAAAATGATCTTACAAAATAGTTTTCATAAAAACTCTAAGTAACTTTCATTTAAAAGTAGTATCGCATCTTTTTAAAATAGCTTTTCTCAAACATTTTCATATATAATTAAGAAAGGTTTTCACATCCAGTTACCAAAATCAAATGAACCTTCAAAGTATCAAGTGATTCAAATATTCATGTTACAGGGTGACGAACGAGTCATATCAAGTATCAAGGGAACATGCAAGGTTCCATTATCAAGGTTCACAAATCAAGGGAAACTTAGCAAAGGCATAGATTAAATAAGAAAGCCCCAAATAAAAAGGCTCAGATCATAATCAAACCAATATAGACAGATGTAAGTGAAACATGAAGAACGAATCAAAGTATAAGGGAACATAGCAATGGCTTAGGGAACCCTACAGTGAATCAAGATCAAAAGTCATGAGAAGGACACCCTTACTGAGAAAGGGTAGAATATCTGTACCTTATACCGCAAGTGAAAACACATCTAGAAATATAAAGATCGGAAACAAACTCCATCTTCAGCGAATCTACACGAATACATGGTTGTCTTATTATTAATATCTTCTTTAAATCAGATTTCTCATTTTAGTCGGCTTTCCATTTTTAGCAGGTTTCCTCAATTAGTAAGTTTCCATTTTTAGAAAGTTTCCTTATTTAGCAAGTTTCCAAAAATAGCAATTTTATATAATCAGACAAATTCCATAAAGTAATTAGGTTAAGTCATTTATTAGTTATTATTATGGAAATAGGGTTCATTTTAGCAAGTCATGATAGTTTAGGGTTCATTATGACAACTTTCCATATTTTAGGGTTTTAAATGTAAATATGCCAAAGTTAAGGTCCAAAATGCAAATATTACAAGTTATTCATTTTAATCCATAAGTTTACCGTAATTAAAATTTCCATCCTTTAATTTCAACAATTTTACAAATTAAACCCTTTAATTAATTAGATTACAAATTAAACCTTATAATTAATCAAATTACAATTTAATCCTTACAATATTCATATCTACACATTAAGCCTTCAATTATCAAAAATTACTCATTACACCCCTTACATAATGTTTATACAAAATACCCTTTATTTTTCATAATTTACAAAACAAGCCCCTCTATTTAATTAATTTCCAATTCGATTTAATAATATAAACAATTTACCATTTAAACCTTTTAATTACAAAATTTACACATAACACCCCCATATAATAATTTTTACGAATTGCCCCTGGTCCAAATCACCTTACAAAAATAACCCCCGTGTTTATAAAATTACAAAACACACCCTTTACTTTTAAAAATCCAATCGGTATACCTTTTTCATGCATAAACTCTAACCCTAAATTTCCCAATCATTAACACAACCTTAAAAACACATTAATTTATCAGATCTATCATCAAAAATTCAAACCCTAACCCGTTTGATTTTATTTTCATTTTTAACCCTTTTTCTTTATGATCCGGTTTCAACAAAAACTCACCAAGGATGATTTAAGCTTCGAAAATACCAAGTATCATTTTTATAGTGTTATTTAGCACGAATAGGACCTGAGAAAAATAGTCTTGGTGGACAAAAAATTCATAATAGCCGATTTACAATTTACTTTGTTTTTAGGGTTTCGCTTCATATTTTAATTCAAACGACTTGAGTAGCATGTGTGGTTTTGCGACCTTACAACAGGTTTTACCTCTCGAGGGATCTCAAGAGGCTTGCAATCCCCACCAGGCAGTGTACCTGACCGATGTAGTATAGTGTAGTGGCAAGTACCGGGGGATTGATCGTTCTCTAGGGGAATAGTGTTGTTAGGATTGAAAAACTACTCTAATAGGTCTAAGGGTGAGGGAAGATTCTTTTTGTATGTTTATATTTTATGGAAAGCAAGTAAAATCTCGGGTTTGAAGGAGTGAGCGGAATTAGTTGCTAGTCAACTAACCCAAATAACTACAATTGCAAATAAAATAAAATAACTGAAAATGAAAAGGTTGTGGAACTTATATGGAGAGAAATGTGTTTACTTAGATTTCCTTACTCCCTAACTATCTTTTACCGGTTGATTAGTGTGTATTAATTGCGTGGATGACGGGTGTATTCCTTAATACCAATCGTGGGGTGGCGTACGTACTTCCCCAACTCTATAAGCTCCTACTTCACTCCTATGTCGAGCCGGCTAAGAAGCTCCTAACATGGGATCACTAGAATTCGCTCATGCATTAAATACAACCATAAAAACCTTAGTACGCATTGGTTCATGTTTCTTAAGACGTTCAAGCAAGTTACCGTATAGGAGGTTAGCCAGTTTTCTTAAGACTAACATCGATAAACAATCATCCAATACAATTAATAACACACCAACAACCAATAATCAATAGTTAGGTTTCATTAGATCTAAGCAAACACAAGATAAATCTAGCCTAACATGTTAATTAAAAGACAAGAACAAGATATAATCAAACAACACATAGACATATTGAATGATTAATTGATTACTTATCTTCAATTAAACATGGGAGATCCAAGGGTATAAAACCCTTAAAAATGGCAGAAAATTCGTCTTAGGGTTTCTCCTCACAAAGTTGCACACCATGAATAAAAATTGCAAAACTATATATAGAATTTAGGGGCTGACGGCGTCACGTTGTAGAAGGTGACGCCGTCACCTCGCCGCGGCTAGGGTTCCCGGATGGTCTTCCTGACGCCGTCCCTCTTTAATCCTCCAAAATCCGCTCTGGCGCGTCAAGGGTTGACGCCGTCAAAATTGTGCTTGACGCCGTCTCTCTTTAACTTACACCGTGACAGCCTTGATCACCTTAAAGGGTGACGCCGTCAGATTTCCATTGTAAAACTCTCTGGCGCGTCACGTGTATTTTGTCATATCCACCTCTTTTGCCAAGCCGTGACGCCATCAGGAGCAATCCTTGACGCCGTCACGTGTACTTTTCCAGCAGCTTTGGAGACTTTGTCGTTTTCTTCACTTTTATGCTCCAAAAATGTCCAAAATGCTTCCTTTTCCAGATTTCTTCTCCAAAGTACCTAAAATGACAAAAGGAACGATTTAGGGCAATATTTGATCAAATAAATACGATTTAGGGCTTAAATGACCCCCTAAAAGCGGTACACTTTTCGCTTCATCAAATACCCTTACACTTGAGATTTGCTTGTCCTCAAGCAAATGCGCTTTTATTCTAATCAAAATACAAGTTAGGGGTCATTTAATGCTAATATAAAAGTAATTACAACAAATAGTCGTTCCACTTTAATCATAATAAGCACGGAGATTACAAACTAGCACCTCACAAGTAGTGTTTAGATACTCACATCTCTCAGGTGTCATAAAAGTATATCTCATAAATGAAAATGGATAATATCTCTCACTACCTGTCATAGCAAATAGATTACCATAGGCTTGGGAAAGGATCAAAAACCTCCTCCACTAGGCGTAAGCACCTAAGATAAACTATCAAAGAGGGCTTTTAAACGGGTTATAACGTTAGGTGTTGGGATATGATAAACACGGTTTTGTTGGATAAGGGATATTTTACTGGTGGCGAGTTAAAGATCTTGATTAATTACATGTACAATATGGCGTTGCTAAGCCAAGACTAGACTCGACTTAAGCTAAAAAAAAAATAAAAAAAACATAAAATAAACATAAAATGAAACGGGATGGTAGTCCGTATGTTTTTTTTTTCGACTTTTCTTTTTCTCATTTTTTTTTTGTATTTTTCTTGATTTTTTTGATTTTTTTTTTTTTTTTCATTTCATACACTCTTGCCCTACCATCCAAAATAATACATCGTAGGGGCGTCGCATTCCCCTTACACTTGAACTTTTACATAACTATACAAATAACTGTTCTAATTACTCGAATTAAGATAATCGACACACTTGGAGTACTTTTAAAATATTTAGCACATATGGGGGTAATAATGTTGTTCTTCCCCATTACTCCATTACACTAGTACTTTAACCATGAGTCCCAATCATCCCAAAACAATATGTACAAGGATATGACTCAACTTAGCAACCATGTAATCAATTAGATAATTAACTTGGCGTTTAAACAAATGTTGTAACAATAATGCACTAAAGATGAGTGCATACAAGGTAGGCTAAGGCGATTTGGGTGTACATTTAAGTGGGGTGTAAACAAATTCTTCCTTTAAGTAAAATGCTTAAAGTTAGAAACGAAAAGATAGGCTCTGAGGGGTGTACTAGGGGTATCGTGTACTAAAAATGAGTACAACGCAAAGGGTGTGGGAGAATTACTTGACCAATGTGGCCAACGTAATTATAACAGAAACACAGGTGTAAAACAATGGGTTAATCCTAATGCCTCTTATCATGTAGTAAATCTAACTACACGAATGTAGTCTCACTTGTGGCCTCGGAATGGTCATAACGCAAGTTCTAGAATCTAAGTGCTACCGGTACACACATCATAGCATAAATGCTTTTCCTACCAATTCTAGGGGCGAACCTCACATATTTGGGGGTGGAAAATTTTTTAGTGGTACGGTTTTTTGTGCTAGTCATATAACTCTTATCCGTGAGACGCTTATTAAGATCAAAGTTTCACTCCTATATGTTGTAAAAAATTTTAAATTTGGCACTAAAATTGCCTTAACAGGTATTTCTCTCAGTTTTATTACACATCTACCATTAAACAAACAAAAATCAAGCGTAATAGCATTCTCTAAGGTATCGTACTTTACCCCCCCCCCCCTTACACTTAAGATGAACATTGTCCCCAATGTTCAAATAACAAGATGTAAAAGTAATAAGGTAAAAGAATGAAATCAAATACTCCCCTGATTCGTTTGGTGGATAAAGAGGTAACATGGTTAGATCTTCTTTCAAGGTAATGTTGAAGCTTCAAGACTAATGCATGGCTAAAAGCTCGATTCCACATACATCTCCTTGTCCAAAATAACCTGTTAAACCTGAGAAAACAAACACGAAAACCTGCATAACATCGGCGGGATAAATCTATATAGGGATATAATGCTTGTGGAATGATTATTTTGCAGATTCCTGGAGTTTATAAGTTAGAGATTTAATAAAAACTTTTTATGATTCCGGTAGAAAAACAGAACTTTCAAAAATTTCAGAAAATTAAAACCTGACGCCGTCAGGTTGTAATGCCTGACGCCGTTAGAAATGATCTGATAGAATTCTCATGTTAAGTTTCCGGAAAATTTCTGGAAAAACCTATACCTTACTTCCTGGAAATCCTGCAAAACATCATTATGACTCGATACAAGCATTTGACTCAAACAAATACTAATATGTATGTTAATTTATTATTATTACGATTCATGTTCATTTGTTCTAATAAACCGATTTGGATTTCCCTTACACTTATCTTTTGCAAAATACCTTTATATGTAGTTAAGACGAAGTTAAAAACAAAATAAAGCATTTTCACAATTTACTTTGAAACATGAGCACAAACAATAACAATTAAACTTGCATACGGAAACAAATAAAATCAAACAAACAAATAAAGCTTGGGTTGCCTCCCAAGAAGCGCTTGTTTTTGTTCGAGTCACGAGCCTGACTCTACCCTTATTTAACGGAAATAGGGGAGGTTTTCCCTACACTTAGGATTAAGTGCGGGTGGAAGTAGCGATACACACCCTTAGGGTGGAAATATGCCACGTGAGGTGAAGGGGGTGAGTGAATGGCTTCCTTCATCCTAAAACTACCCGGATAATATTGGTTGATGGGTGGGTCGGTTCCTCTTTTGTCTCCTAGAAATATATCTAAGGATGGAAAGGTGTGTAAAGATTGAGGTTCCGGCTCATCAACACTAGGAAATTCCCTAGAACTAAGGGTAAGGTTATCATTACAAGTATTCAAACCTATATCCTCTAGTGGTGCTTGTTCCAAGGGTTCTACCTCCATCGGAATTCCTAAAGTTTCTTCTACATCTTCCGGGTAAGTCACGGGCGGTGTGTGTGCCTCAAATGATGGTTGAGTATTTTGTGGGCTTATGTTATTGACCTCATCATTCCACGTGTCAAGATCACCTATATCCTCATCAATTGTTATCTTAGGTAGTGATGATAACAAACCTAGCGCTTCATCCAACTTATGGTTTGTTGCTACGGCTCTCTCCATAATTCCTTGGCAAACTAGGTCGCTTTTCCTATTGGCCTCACTAAGATGAGATCCTAAACATGGAGGTTGTTCATAAGAATCTATCCTAGGTGAAGGCTCATATGATTCATAGGTGTCTCTAAATGAGGTATTTTGAACTTCTTGGTGTTCTAGCCACTCAACCATATCTTGCAATCTTAGAAGTCTAAGTGAAAAGTCCATTTGAAGCAAATTACAAACAAAATCACAAAGAAAAGATAGACTACGAGAAATCTACAGAATAAAAAGAAAAAATCTCACTTGATAGGAATCTTGTGAGTAGACCTAATAAAAATAAAATTTCAACCTAAGCAATAACTACTCCCCGACAGCGGCGCCAAAAACTTGATGCGTGGTTTTGCGACCTTACAACAGGTTTTACCTCTCGAGGGATCTCAAGAGGCTTGCAATCCCCACCAGGCAGTGTACTTGACCGATGTAGTATAGTGTAGTGGCAAGTACCGGGGGATTGATCGTTCTCTAGGGGAATAGTGTTGTTAGGATTGAAATACTACTCTAATAGGTCTAAGGGTGAGGGAAGATTCTTTTTGTATTTTTATATTTTATGGAAAGTAAGTAAAATCTCGGGTTTGAAGGAGTGGGCGGAATTAGTTGCTAGTCAACTAACCCAAATAACTACAATTGCAAATAAAATAAAATAACTGAAAATGAAAAGGTTGTGGAACTTATATGGAGAGAAATGTGTTTACTTAGATTTCCTTACTCCCTAACTATCTTTTACCGGTTGATTAGTGTGTATTAATTGCGTGGATGACGGGTGTATTCCTTAATACCAATCGTGGGGTGGCGTACGTACTTCCCCAACTCTATAAGCTCCTACTTCACTCCTATGTCGAGCCGGCTAAGAAGCTCCTAACATGGGATCACTAGAATTCGCTCATGCATTAAATACAACCATAAAAACCTTAGTACGCATTGGTTCATGTTTCTTAAGACGTTCAAGCAAGTTACCGTATAGGAGGTTAGCCAGTTTTCTTAAGACTAACATCGATAAACAATCATCCAATACAATTAATAACACACCAACAACCAATAATCAATAGTTAGGTTTCATTAGATCTAAGCAAACACAAGATAAATCTAGCCTAACATGTTAATTAAAAGACAAGAACAAGATATAATCAAACAACACATAGACATATTGAATGATTAATTGATTACTTATCTTCAATTAAACATGGGAGATCCAAGGGTATAAAACCCTTAAAAATGGCAGAAAATTCGTCTTAGGGTTTCTCCTCACAAAGTTGCACACCATGAATAAAAATTGCAAAACTATATATAGAATTTAGGGGCTGACGGCGTCACGTTGTAGGAGGTGACGCCGTCACCTCGCCGCGGCTAGGGTTCCCGGATGGTCTTCCTGACGCCGTCCCTCTTTAATCCTCCAAAATCCGCTCTGGCACGTCAAGGGTTGACGCCGTCAAAATTGTGCTTGACGCCGTCTCTCTTTAACTTACACCGTGACAGCCTTGATCACCTTAAAGGGTGACGCCGTCAGATTTCCATTGTAAAACTCTCTGGCGCGTCACGTGTATTTTGTCATATCCACCTCTTTTGCCAAGCCGTGACGCCATCAGGAGCAATCCTTGACGCCGTCACGTGTACTTTTCCAGCAGCTTTGGAGACTTTGTCGTTTTCTTCACTTTTATGCTCCAAAAATGTCCAAAATGCTTCCTTTTCCAGATTTCTTCTCCAAAGTACCTAAAATGACAAAAGGAACGATTTAGGGCAATATTTGATCAAATAAATACGATTTAGGGCTTAAATGACCCCCTAAAAGTGGTACACTTTTCGCTTCATCAAATACCCTTACACTTGAGATTTGCTTGTCCTCAAGCAAATGCGCTTTTATTCTAATCAAAATACAAGTTAGGGGTCATTTAATGCTAATATAAAAGTAATTACAACAAATAGTCGTTCCACTTTAATCATAATAAGCACGGAGATTACAAACTAGCACCTCACAAGTAGTGTTTAGATACTCACATCTCTCAGGTGTCATAAAAGTATATCTCATAAATGAAAATGGATAATATCTCTCACTACCTGTCATAGCAAATAGATTACCATAGGCTTGGGAAATGATCAAAAACCTCCTCCACTAGGCGTAAGCACCTAAGATAAACTATCAAAGAGGGCTTTTAAACGGGTTATAACGTTAGGTGTAGGGATATGATAAACACGGTTTTGTTGGATAAGGGATATTTTACTGGTGGCGAGTTAAAGATCTTGATTAATTACATGTACAATATGGCGTTGCTAAGCCAAGACTAGACTCGACTTAAGCTAAAAACAAAATAAAAAAAACATAAAATAAACATAAAATGAAACGGGATGGTAGTCCGTATGTTTTTTTTTCGACTTTTCTTTTTCTCATTTTTTTTTTGTATTTTTATTGATTTTTTTGATTTTTTTTTTTTTTTTCATTTCATACACTCTTGCCCTACCATCCAAAATAATACATCGTAGGGGCGTCGCATTCCCCTTACACTTGAACTTTTACATAACTATACAAATAACTGTTCTAATTACTCGAATTAAGATAATCGACACACTTGGAGTACTTTTAAAATATTTAGCACATATGGGGGTAATAATGTTGTTCTTCCCCATTACTCCATTACACTAGTACTTTACCCATGAGTCCCAATCATCCCAAAACAATATGTACAAGGATATGACTCGACTTAGCAACCATGTAATCAATTAGATAATTAACTTGGTGTTTAAACAAATGTTGTAACAATAATGCACTAAAGATGAGTGCATACAAGGTAGGCTAAGGCGATTTGGGTGTACATTTAAGTGGGGTGTAAACAAATTCTTCCTTTAAGTAAAATGCTTAAAGTTAGAAACGAAAAGATAGGCTCTGAGAGGTGTACTAGGGGTATCGTGTACTAAAAATGAGTACAACGCAAAGGGTGTGGGAGAATTACTTGACCAATGTGGCCAACGTAATTATAACAGAAACACAGGTGTAAAACAATGGGTTAATCCTAATGCCTCTTATCATGTAGTAAATCTAACTACACGAATGTAGTCTCACTTGTGGCCTCGGAATGGTCATAACGCAAGTTCTAGAATCTAAGTGCTACCGGTACACACATCATAGCATAAATGCTTTTCCTACCAATTCTAGGGCGAACCTCACATATTTGGGGGTGGAAAATTTTTTAGTGGTACGGTTTTTTGTGCTAGTCATATAACTCTTATCCGTGAGACGCTTATTAAGATCAAAGTTTCACTCCTATATGTTGTAAAAAATTTTAAATTTGGCACTAAAATTGCCTTAACAGGTATTTCTCTCAGTTTTATTACACATCTACCATTAAACAAACAAAAATCAAGCGTAATAGCATTCTCTAAGGTATCGTACTTTACCCCCCCTTACACTTAAGATGAACATTGTCCCCAATGTTCAAATAGCAAGATGTAAAAGTAATAAGGTAAAAGAATGAAATCAAATACTCCCCTGATTCGTTTGGTGGATAAAGAGGTAACATGGTTAGATCTTCTTTCAAGGTAATGTTGAAGCTTCAAGACTAATGCATGGCCAAAAGCTCGATTCCACATACATCTCCTTGTCCAAAATAACCTGTTAAACCTGAGAAAACAAACACGAAAACCTGCATAACATCGGCGGGATAAATCTATATAGGGATATAATGCTTGTGGAATGATTATTTTGCAGATTCCTGGAGTTTATAAGTTAGAGATTTAATAAAAACTTTTTATGATTCCGGTAGAAAAACAAAACTTTCAAAAATTTCAGAAAATTAAAACCTGACGCCGTCAGGTTGTAATGCCTGACGCCGTCAGAAATGATCTGATAGAATTCTCATGTTAAGTTTCCGGAAAATTTCTGGAAAAACCTATACCTTACTTCCTGGAATTCCTGCAAAACATCATTATGACTCGATACAAGCATTTGACTCAAACAATTACTAATATGTATGTTAATTTATTATTGTTATGATTCATGTTCATTTGTTCTAATAAACCGATTTGGATTTCCCTTACACTTATCTTTTGCAAAATACCTTTATATGTAGTTAAGACGAAGTTAAAAACAAGATAAAGCATTTTCACAATTTTCTTTGAAACATGAGCACAAACAATAACAATTAAACATGCATATGGAAACAAATAAAATCAAACAAACAAACAAACAAACAAATAAAGCTTGGGTTGCCTCCCAAGAAGCGCTTGTTTTTGTTCGAGTCACGAGCCTGACTCTACCCTTATTTAACGGAAATAGGGGAGGTTTTCCCTACACTTAGGATTAAGTGCGGGTGGAAGTAGCGATACACACCCTTAGGGTGGAAATATGCCACGTGAGGTGAAGGGGGTGAGTGAATGGCTTCCTTCATCCTAAAACTACCCGGATAATATTGGTTGATGGGTGGGTCGGTTCCTCTTTTGTCTCCTAGAAATATATCTAAGGATGGAAAGGTGTGTAAAGATTGAGGTTCCGGCTCATCAACACTAGGAAATTCCCTAGAACTAAGGGTAAGGTTATCATTACAAGTATTCAAACCTATATCCTCTAGTGGTGCTTGTTCCAAGGGTTCTACCTCCATCGGAATTCCTAAAGTTTCTTCTACATCTTCCGGGTAAGTCACGGGCGGTGTGTGTGCCTCAAATGATGGTTGAGTATTTTGTGGGCTTATGTTATTGACCTCATCATTCCACGTGTCAAGATCACCTATATCCTCATCAATTGTTTTCTTAGGTAGTGATAACAGCAAACCTAGTGCTTCATCCAACTTATGGTTTGTTGCAACGGCTCTCTCCATAATTCCTTGGCAAACTAGGTCGCATTTCCTATTGGCCTCACTAAGACGAGATCTTAAACATGGAGGTTGTTCATAAGAATCTATCCTAGGTGAAGGCTCATATGATTCATAGGTGTCTCTAAATGAGGTATTTTGAACTCCTTGGTGTTCTAGCCACTCAACCATATCTTGCAATCTTAGAAGTCTAAGTGAAAAGTCCATTTGAAGCAAATTACAAACAAAATCACAAAGAAAAGATAGACTACGAGAAAGCTACAAAATAAAAAGAAAAAATCTCACTTGATAGGAATCTTGTGAGTAGAACTAATAAAAATAAAATTTCAACCTAAGCAATAAGCCAATAACTACTCCCCGGCAGCGGCGCCAAAAACTTGATGCGTGGTTTTGCGACCTTACAACAGGTTTTACCTCTCGAGGGATCTCAAGAGGCTTGCAATCCCCACCAGGCAGTGTACCTGACCGATGTAGTATAGTGTAGTGGCAAGTACCGGGGGATTGATCGTTCTCTAGGGGAATAGTGTCGTTAGGATTGAAAAACTACTCTAATAGGTCTAAGGGTGAGGGAAGATTCTTTTTGTATTTTTATATTTTATGGAAAGCAAGTAAAATCTCGGGTTTGAAGGAGTGGGCGGAATTAGTTGCTAGTCAACTAACCCAAATAACTACAATTGCAAATAAAATAAAATAACTGAAAATGAAAAGGTTGTGGAACTTATATGGAGAGAAATGTGTTTACTTAGATTTCCTTACTCCCTAACTATCTTTTACCGGTTGATTAGTTTGTATTAATTGCGTGGATGACGGGTGTATTCCTTAATACCAATCGTGGGGTGGCGTACGTACTTCCCCAACTCTATAAGCTCCTACTTCACTCCTATGTCGAGCCGGCTAAGAAGCTCCTAACATGGGATCACTAGAATTCGCTCATGCATTAAATACAACCATAATAACCTTAGTACGCATTGGTTCATGTTTCTTAAGAAGTTCAATCAAGTTACCGTATAGGAGGTTAGCCAGTTTTCTTAAGCCTCACATCGATAAACAATCATCCAATACAATTAATAACACACCAACAACCAATAATCAATAGTTAGGTTTCATTAGATCTAAGCAAACACAAGATAAATCTAGCCTAACATGTTAATTAAAAGACAAGAACAAGATATAATCAAACAACACATAGACATATTGAATGATTAATTGATTACTTATCTTCAATTAAACATGGAAGATCCAAGGGTATAAAACCCTTAAAAATGGCAGAAAATTCGTCTTAGGGTTTCTCCTCACAAAGTTGCACACCATGAATAAAAATTGCAAAACTATATATAGAATTTAGGGGCTGACGGCGTCACGTTGTAGAAGGTGACGCCGTCACCTCGCCGCGGCTAGGGTTCCCGGATGGTCTTCCTGACGCCGTCCCTCTTTAATCCTCCAAAATCCGCTCTGGCGCGTCAAGGGTTGACGCCGTCAAAATTGTGCTTGACGCCGTCTCTCTTTAACTTACACCGTGACAGCCTTGATCACCTTAAAGGGTGACGCCGTCATATTTCCATTGTAAAACTCTCTGGCGCGTCACGTGTATTTTGTCATATCCACCTCTTTTGCCAAGCCGTGACGCCGTCAGGAGCAATCCTTGACGCCGTCACGTGTACTTTTCCAGCAGCTTTGGAGACTTTGTCGTTTTCTTCACTTTTATGCTCCAAAAACGTCCAAAATGCTTCCTTTTCCAGATTTCTTCTCCAAAGTACCTAAAATGACAAAAGGAACGATTTAGGGCAATATTTGATCAAATAAATACGATTTAGGGCTTAAATGACCCCCTAAAAGCGGTACACTTTTCGCTTCATCAATAGCTTATAGAAGGATCGAATGGGTTGTGGAAAAATCATACCTCTCGGTAAGAATGGAATCGAACAAAAACTAAAACCGAGTGAACCAAGCCTTCAAAAATTGAACTCCCATTTTTCTACACTTCCTCTAGCACCAAGGAACTCAGGAAAAATGATAAGAACTCGTGGAAAATTGGTGGTGGCCGATTTGGAGTTTTAGTTTGGATTTAGGGTTTTTAGAGTGAAATAAAAGGAAGATAATTAACAAACCGTGTATTATGGAGGAGGAGGGTGGTGATTTCGGCCCAATACTTATTGTGATGATATAATTCTGATTTTTCCAAAGTTTCCATATTTAATTTGATGTTTATCCTTGATTTTATACCTTTTAAATATTTAACAAATAATTAAATATACATAAGTATGTATTTCGGCCTACAATGTATTTTTATGGGTGACAAGTAATTTTTGGACATTGTAAAATATTAAAATGTTGCAACAAAAATTATCTTACTTCATATGTTGCTCATTTCCAAGAGTTTGGGATTTATTTGGTGTTTTATGTACTTATTAATTGAAATTTAAAGTTACAAGGGTATTTTGGTAATTTTGCATGTTTTGAAATTTTGGGTATTACAACTTCTTCCCCTCTAAAATAAAAATTTCGTCCTCGAAATTTGAAATCGTAAGGTTAGACGAAGTCGTAGCATGTCGCAAAAGATCATCACAACATTCTCATGCCCGGGAAGGTTTTTCCAAAAAGTATCTTCTGACCAAATAGTTTCTCATGACTCAAATCAAAATGAGGTGGGTTCAAATTTCTCAGAAGGAGACAAAATAGGTTGATTCCGATCAAAAGGTTCATGCAAAATAAATGGATAATAGGTGAATCTTCTGGAAAGCTCATATGGAAAACGAACAAGATTTCAAATCAATTTAACTGTATCAACAGTAGATAGTTCTACAATGAGCTCAGGATTTATAACTGAGGTCAAACATAATGCAAAACGAGAGTCCAAATTCATCCAGATATCCAATGAACGAAGGTGGAGTATACGCATAGGTAGAATGAACCTAACGTCTCACTAATCACGGATAATCCAACGGAGATCAAATTCTAAACTTCTTAGGTACTCCCCAAGATATCCTATGGCCACAATGAGTGCACGTTATATGGTGTAAGTATTATCACGTTGATCAGGCGTCATAATACCAGCACCACATAAATATGCCTTCATGATGATCATACTTTATCTCGAGTCGTAAGCAAAACAACCTATCTTAATCCACCTAGTACTTCTACAGTCTCAGAGGTCAACAAGGTCAAATGTCATAGTCAAGAGGGAAAACAAAACTACTCGCAAGAGTATCGGAATCCCAGATTGCCTAGCAGAAGTAAGGTACGCCGTCCAAAAGCACAATTCACCAAAATTCTCAAAACAAGGCCATCATCGAACACACGAAAATAAACACAGAACTGAATTGCTTCTAGGGGACTTAAATCATTAAAGGATCTTATTACTATATAACGAAGCTTAAGCGAGTCAGCGAAAGTGAAAGTTAGTTGCCAATAACTTCGGCCTTCACAGAATCAATTCTTCCAAACATAAAAGGTCTGCTTCGAAAATCCGTTCATTCAAAACATTCAATCTCTTCAAGTCCGGTTAATCTGTCTTCGTTTGTCCATCAATCTGGAAGTGAAACAAAATCGTGAACTTGTGTCTGGTTCATCAAGCCTCCTACAGTTCTTCTTGGAAAGTGATGGAGTAATGTGAATTTCTGGCACGATCTTCAAATACCTTCGTCGTCCAGTCTGCTTCCGTTCTCAATTCATCTTAGTACAACCAAGATGAATAGGGAAGTGAGACTGCACGTCTTCATCAGTTCCTGGTTCGCCGTCTTGACTAGATTTCCTCAGCATCGCCAACACTTCTGTCTTGTAAGGAATGTCTTCACTCTTCAGGGTAGCTACCGTTGTTGTCAACTCCAGGTCATGCAGTGAAGTAATTCTTCTGCAAGGTTCAAATGATTTCAGTTCTCCACTCGGTTATCGGTCTTGACCAATTTGTGATAGTTTCAAAACTTGCGGGATTTAAAGAGATACCCTCAATTAAGAACGCTGATGTCTCAACAAATATCAAATTTCCAGAATGCACAAATGATCGACAAATTTCTAACAAAGTGCAAAAATGATTTTCATGCTCTTCCTCGTCTCCGAATGTACTATTAAGTCATACAATGACCATTTGCCCAGGTACTCACGAGAAAACATCATTTATCAAATTCACAAAACAGTCAGAGCTTTAGCTAATACTATTAGCGTCACTAACCGTCATAGCAGTCGTTACGAATACGGAAGGCGATTCTAAGAATAACCTCAATTCATACTTCCATCTGAAGGGAACTTCGCGCTCTGAAATTGAACAGACACATAGTCGTTTCAAGGTGGAGAAATAATGGTTCCTAATAGCTATACGGTTCAGCTTCCAGTAATTAATACATATCTCCTGTCACCATCCTTCTTTATCGCGAACAAAACTGAAACACGCCCAAAAGATACACTAAGCAAACTCACTTCCTGGTCTTCGGTTGCTGCTCTTCCCAGTTGCTCAATCAACTGGTATGATCCCGGACACATCTTCGCTTGGTGACTAGACAATCTCTCGGTATCATGTCAAATCCTACTTCACACTCCAGCGGAAAACTTGGTGGTTCAAGCAGGAATCATATTCAGAAAACTCAGGGTGCCAAATAACTCTCAAGATAAGGTTCATTCATTGGTGTACGAAATGGGTTCTAGGAAAACTTCATAACCGCGAAAGTAACACACGAGTCTCCAGAGTAATAGCGATAGCCAAAAGTTTAACAGTCGGTAATCATGGTAGGGAGTTCAAAATTGTTTCAAGCGCCAAAGGTGAGACATAGGAGGATAGTTGTCAATATTTTGAATGCTTAATCAACCAATCCCTTATCAGAATAAAATTGAAGTTAACTATCCAAAGAAAGCTAGATCAACAAAGTAAATCTTATCATTCAAAAGCGAGAGGGAAACATTCTTACACTCGTGGTTAAACACCACAAGACTTCTCATAGGGACAGAGATGGGTAAGACGAAATTAGATAGCGTCGGAAGATTCATAGATGCTTATCAAAACAAGAGACAAATCACAGAATGTATCAAGTACGTCATCGCCATGGAGATTCTCAGAATGCCCGAAGAGGCATCAAAATGATTAGCAAAAGGATCAGAGGTCAGAGTCGGAATCTGAAGATAAGGATCAAATAGTGTCAGGCAATTATTATGCAATTTTCAATGCCTTCAAGGTTTATTTAGGTTTCAAATCTTAGGTGGTGCAAAGCATAAGATTTCAATCTCCAAAAGTGATCTCAACAGGCTTTAACCAAAAGAAAGGCACGAATCAGAGTAATGCGGAAGCAATGCTACTTAAACCAATGCCTTAAAGTCTACCCATTCCTCACCGGTCAAAACTTAAGTTCTTATGAGGAAATCCTAAAGCAAGTTCTCAAGGTGTTCTCCTATGTTCTTACAGTGGAAGCCTAATGGTCCAAAACTCACAGGCCAAGGGTAAATGTATTACGAGTCGCAGCCTGTTCTCTGATACCATAAATTGTAACACCCCAACCCGACAAGGGTAGATGTCACAATAATGGTTTCACATCAGAACAAACACAAGCATATGACATAAATAATACAATAGAATTTCAATGGTTACAATGGAAAATCCGAAACTACAAGGTTACAAATGAGAAATACAATAATTACTAAGTCCGAGTATAAGCTCTTCTAGTCATCTCTAATCCAAATAGCTAATAAGGTCTTCTAAGTCCAAGGTACTCTCCACTCATACCCAGCTTCCAACTAAACCTGCCGCAGGAAAAGAAATGCGGCTGAGCTACGAAAGCTCAGTGAACAGATATAACGATAACAAAATAGTAATGATGGAATAGTGAAGTAAATGAAACAATGCAAGGTATCACAAGAGTTAGGAAAGAATATAAAGGTTATGCAGAGATATCAGGAATTAATAAACAGTTACAATAGATAAGAGTAAAGGGAAATAGTAATCCCAACCCGAGCCCAAGTCATATCAAGTCAAGTCATGTATCAAGTCAAGTATGTATTCGGAGGGGTGACCTCGGAATACTAAGTACAAGGTTATAAGGTAAAGTAAACAGAAATCCACTACGAGCCCAAATCAAATCAAATATCAAATCAAATAGGTGTACGGAGGGGAGACCTCGGTACCAAACGCAATATGAGGGGATACCTCCAAAGGGTGGAGTAGCTAGCTCCAAAATATGTGAAAGACGTGTATCGCACACACCATCAGTCACCAAATATAACAAATAATATAATGGCAAAGCCCAAATAACAAATCTAGGATGCATCCATACGCCCCAGGTGGCCAAAGTCTGCCTCTACGTAACAAATCAAATCAAAACAGGGACGGGACAGGTCATCACTCTCCTGCCCTAGAGTCATGCCATCGGTGCATCAATGACATGGACATGAAACCCTCATGCCTAGTGAATGGCTCGTAGTCTCAAACTGTGGGTCAAGGGTCAAGTATCAAATGTCCAAGTATCCAAGTTCAAATTTCATATCAAGTGGTTCAAGTCAAATTTCCATTTCAATTATATCATAAGGTTCATATCAAATGGTTCATAACAAATGTCTCATATCAAATGGTTCATATCAAATGTCTCATATCAAATGGTTCATATCAAATGTCTCATATCAAATGGTTCATATCAAATGGTTCATATCAAATGGTCAAAACAAAAGGAATCATAGCAAAGGGTTTATATCAAAGGTTTATAAAGCAAAGTTTCATAGCAACAGTTCATTTAAAAAGGTTTCTATTAAAAGTCCATTTAAAGCAGTCTTTCAATAATGGTTTTCATAAAAATGATCTTACAAAATAGTTTTCATAAAAACTCTAAGTAACTTTCATTTAAAAGTAGTATCGCATCTTTTTAAAATAGTTTTTCTCAAACATTTTCATATATAATTAAGAAAGGTTTTCACATCCAGTTACCAAAATCAAATGAACCTTCAAAGTATCAAGTGATTCAAATATTCATGTTACAGGGTGACGAACGAGTCATATCAAGTATCAAGGGAACATGCAAGGTTCCATTATCAAGGTTCACAAATCAAGGGAAACATAGCAAAGGCATAGATTAAATAAGAAAGCCCCAAATAAAAAGGCTCAGATCATAATCAAACCAATATAGACAGATGTAAGTGAAACATGAAGAACGAATCAAAGTATAAGGGAACATAGCAATGGCTTAGGGAACCCTATAGTGAATCAAGATCAAAAGTCATGAGAAGGACACCCTTACTGAGAAAGGGTAGAATATCTGTACCTTATACCGCAAGTGAAAACACATCTAGAAATATAAAGATCGGAAACAAACTCCATCTTCAGCGAATCTACACGAATACATGGTCGTCTTATTATTAATATCTTCTTTAAATCAGATTTCTCATTTTAGTCGGCTTTCCATTTTTAGCAGGTTTCCTCAATTAGTAAGTTTCCATTTTTAGAAAGTTTCCTTATTTAGCAAGTTTCCAAAAATAGCAATTTTCCATAATCAGACAAATTCCATAAAGTAATTAGGTTAAGTCATTTATTAATTATTATTATGGAAATAGGGTTCATTTTAGCAAGTCATGATAGTTTAGGGTTCATTATGACAACTTTCCATATTTTAGGGTTTTAAATGTAAATATGCCAAAGTTAAGGTCCAAAATGCAAATATTACAAGTTATTCATTTTAATCCATAAGTTTACCATAATTAAAATTTCCATCCTTTAATTTCAACAATTTTACAAATTAAACCCTTTAATTAATTAGATTACAAATTAAACCTTATAATTAATCAAATTACAATTTAATCCTTACAATATTCATATCTACACATTAAGCCTTCAATTATCAAAAATTACTCATTACACCCCTTACATAATGTTTATACGAAATACCCTTTATTTTTCATAATTTACAAAACAAGCCCCTCTATTTAATTAATTTCCAATTCGATTTAATAATATAAACAATTTACCATTTAAACCTTTTAATTACAAAATTTACACATAACACCCCCATATAATAATTTTTACGAATTTCCCCTGGTCCAAATCACCTTACAAAAATAACCCCCATGTTTATAAAATTACAAAACACACCCTTTACTTTTAAAAATCCAATCGGTATACCTTTTTCATGCATAAACTCTAACCCTAAATTTCCCAATCATTAACACAACCTTAAAAACACATTAATTTATCAGATCTATCATCAAAAATTCAAACCCTAACCCGTTTGATTTTATTTTCATTTTTAACCCTTTTTCTTTATGATCCGGTTTCAACAAAAACTCACCAAGGATGATTTAAGCTTCGACAATACCAAGTATCATTTTTATAGTGTTATTTAGCACGAATAGGACCTGAGAAAAATAGTCTTGGTGGACACAAAATTCATAATAGCCGATTTACAATTTACTTTGTTTTTAGGGTTTCGCTTCATATTTTAATTCAAACGACTTGAGTAGCATGCATGGATTGTTATAGTCATTTTATTTAGATCATATATGATGTAAAAAGAGTCACAAAAATACCAGATAGCTTATAGAAGGATCGAATGGGTTGTGGAAAAATCATACCTCTCGGCAAGAATGGAATCGAACAAAAACTAAAATCGAGTGAACCAAGCCTTCAAAAATTAAACTCCCATTTTTCTACACTTCCTCTAGCACCAAGGAACTCAGGAAAAATGATAAGAACTCGTGGAAAATTGGTGGTGGCCGATTTGGAGTTTTAGTTTGGATTTAGGGTTTTTAGAGTGAAATAAAAGGAAGATAATTAACAAACCGTGTATTATGGAGGAGGAGGGTGGTGATTTCGGCCCAATACTTATTGTGATGATATAATTCTAATTTTTCCAAAGTTTCCATATTTAATTTGATGTTTATCCTTGATTTTATACCTTTTAAATATTTAACAAATAATTAAATATACATAAGTATGTATTTCGGCCTACAATGTATTTTTATGGGTGACAAGTAATTTTTGGACATTGTAAAATATTAAAATGTTGCAACAAAAATTATCTTACTTCATATGTTGCTCATTTCCAAGAGTTTGGGATTTATTTGGTGTTTTATGTACTTATTAATTGAAATTTAAAGTTACAAGGGTATTTTGGTAATTTTGCATGTTTTAAAATTTTGGGTATTACATCAAGAGTCTGAATGTGATTAGCATTCCTCAGGCTTTGTGAGAAGTTTAGCCATTTCTCAGGGAGACTGTTGACAAAGCCAATATTTGTCTCATGCTTAGACAAAACTACACAATCTTTTGATAGTTCGTTTATCAAAGTCTTGTATCTGGTATAAGTCTGAGAGAGACTTTCAGAGTCTTTTGCCCTGAAAGTATTATACTCAAGTTTTAGGTCCATGACCCAGTTTTCCTTGGTATCTGAGGGACCCTCAAAGCTATTGACCAAGTCATCCCAAGTTTGCTTGGCTGTTGAACAGTTGATGACTGATTCCATTATATCGTCAGGAAGGCATGATATAATGATGCTTTTCAGGCGTTGTTCTTGATTGACCACCCTCCTCTCATCAATGGTCCATTGAGCCTCAGGCTTGTTTAGACCTTTAGCAGTCTTTGGGACATAGGGACCATCTTTGACACAAGAGATTTAGTAAGGTTCCATACCAGTCAAGTAATAAAGCATTCGCTTCTTCCACTTGCTAAATTTACCAGCTTCAAGTCGTGGGGGAACAGCTGAAAAGCTTCCACCCTTTTTGTCGACTAGCTGGGGCACATTTGCATCAGTCATAGTAGGATCTTGGTTTTAAAAACCTTGAGCACTCTTGGTTAATTTTGAAAGATTTTATAAACCAGAGGCTCTGATACCACTTGTTGTTCCCTTAACACGCTTAGAGTTAACTATAAAGTTAATCTATTTGTGTTTATGACTAATACAATGTATTGATTAATTCTAACAGTTAATGAAACGTTAATATAAAAACACACAGTATTTTCAACGTTTAAATTCTTATTAGAAATGAATCAAAGAATCTATTACCCAAGTGTTTTGCGGAACAAACACTTGGGATTGAATAGACAAGGTATGGTGTCTCCTATCTAAACTCAAGCTATGCTTAAGTGGTAACAATTCGACCCACTGAGCTATCTCAGAGATACGTTACTCTTTGTAGGAGAAAAGGGGTATTTGTGAAAGTCTAAGCTTTAATTGCACAAGAATACCTTACCCACTTTTCTCCTATCCGTTTGCTATTTATAGGCAAACATATTAAGAGTAATGAAGATTAAAACTAGATAAACAAATAGGAAGCGTGTCTGACAACTACAACAGTAGTTGTCATTTCCAAAAACCAATGGGATTGCGCCAAAAAGTCTTCGAGTGTCAGACCTTACACTTCTTCGACTTTTATCCACTTGAGGGATAGTTTGTCTGACCTAGATAAGACTTGTTCTTATCTTCTTAAAACCTTCCCTCATTATCCCGCCTTTTATTCAGGCTTTAGGTTCTTCAGTTATTTATCTTTAGTCTTCAGTGATTGTTGTTGAGGAGACTTGGGGTTCAGTGAGCTCTTGTCTAACGCTCACTGATCCATTACCTTCTTCTTCGTCTCAAGTAACACTTCAGTGAGTACCGCCTCACTGTGTGGTGAATCTTTCTTCTTAGACTCGTCCTGTGCATCTTGAAGGTAACTCACTGAGTGACCGTTCACTCAGTGACTTAGAATGTTTTCAGTTTAATTTACACTTAGCTTAATTTGTATTCAAATCTTGTTTTAATGACTCTTGGGTACTGAAGGACCCAACACATCTTTTCTCAAAGGTCAAATCCAACAATTTCCCATCATATGGAGTCATTTCCACTAATATCTTTGTGCGTGTCATTCTCATTCTTATTTTTTTTTAGTATAACTTCCATCGAGTCCACTTTATGGCATGACTTGCCATAATAGTAATGATATATATCTACTTCATTTAGAGTATGTCTTTTCAACAAACTATCCTTAACACCAATCATCTTAGGTAGATGATTATGTCGTTCAAAAGGTTTGTTAGAACTCGCCTTCCTAATGACAACTTGGAAGAAGTCATTTTGAGTGTCAGTCAACGAACGAATCTCGTTCTTGTTAGTGTGATTGATAGAACAATTACACCTTAGGTTGTCGGTCGGGTTGTGACATCCAAGTGTCTTTGAATTGCAATATGCATTCATTTTTTTTGGTCACTCAACTTTCTTGGGCTTTCTTCTATGTTTTTATCCTCTTGGCATACTTTCATCACGAGTCTAATCTCTAGCTTACATTGATATGCTCACATACCTCATCAAACTCATTTTTTTTGTAGCTACACTTTAACATAGTTTAACCTTTGCATGTCTTGCTATGAGTATTCTATCCCTATAATGTTGCTCCTATTCTATTATATATTATTTTGCACGAAGCTAACTCTTGATGTAGGAAAAGCCTTTGTTAGAACTTAATCCATGGATCCGCTAGATACTAAGGTAAATAAACAAGGGGATTCAATCACCATAGGGGAGCATTGAGCTAGGGGGAGCTCGGGGGTATTTGAATACATAGCATGGAGTCGTCTTCACAAGTGGTGATAGAAGGCTTCACTGGGATGATGCAAGCTCGACTTTCTGGGGAGAAAGAAAGGTGTTGTAATAAGGGGAGAAGTTAAATGATAGAAGTAGAGAGCTCGGGGCAATTACCTTTTTGCTTCGACAGAAGGGGGATAAGGGGAGTGTAAACAAGTAATTTTTACATTTTACAGTGTGTTACGGTTTACATATTTGTCATCATCAAAAAGGGGGAGATTGTTAGTGTAAATATTACGATATTTAAACTAAACGATTTCTTCGGTTCTATAATGACAAACATGTAACTTGTAATGCATAATGTAAAATGTGCAAGTTACTTGTAAACACTAATCATCGATGCATACTTACATCAACATCTCTCGATGTCTCAACTATGGTTCAACGTAGTCGAAGATTTCCATTCCGACATAAATCACTCAAGGTATGAACAAACAAATTTAAACTTGACGGATGACCAAGGAAATAAATTTTTTGTTTTAAACTACACATTTTTATGAATGTGACAAAACATTTTTCAAAAATACATTTTACAAATTATTTTTGAATGAGAAAGAAATGTTTTATTTGAGAAAATTATTTCAAAAATAGTAACAGCTATTCCCCCCCCCCCAAAACATCTCCAAACATCCCCAAATAAACCTTCCCCACTAAAAACAAAAAGAGAAACGTTTTTGTCCCCGATGGTAGCACTAAATACCCGACGGTACCGTTAAATTTAGTGGTACCGTCTGACAATTAGTGGTACCGTCTGTCTGTAACGGCTAGTTTTTCTTTCCCGATAAATAGTGGACCATTTTACGCTTCCAACTTGATTTTTCCAGTCAGTTTTCTCTGGTCTAATCCTCTCTTATTTAGATCACTTTCTTTGATCATTTAGTGAGTTTTAATTCGTTTTAGAGTGATCCAATCATCCATTCAAGTGATCACCTTCATTCCTCAATTAGTGCAAGAGAAGAACACATCAAATCACAAAGATACAAAGTGTTATAGTGTTAGTGTAGTGCACTCGTAAAATTCGTTATGTACTTGTTTATGTGGATCATTGTGATCTTGTAGAGATCGGAGAGATCTTGTGTAGCTTGTGTTGATAGTGAGTAGATCGTGTGAAAATAAGGTAGATCGGGTAGATCGTAAGTAGATCGGGTAGATTATGTGTAGATTGGGTAGATCGAGTGTAGATCATGTGGATCTTGTAGCTTGTGTGATTTGTGAGGATCGGGTAGATCGTGAGCGAGATTGGTACTAGCTAGATTAGTACTCGACATTTAGCTTAATATCGAAAAATAATGTAAGTGACGCGGTTTATGTGTTTAGGCCTCAAAACACAAGGTTTGTTATGTTGGGCCACAAAACATAACGGGTTTGGTTGTACCCGAAGAAGAACTCGACATCTAGCCTAGTGTCGGAAAATATTGTAAGCGATGTTGTATGGTCTTCTCCGCCAAGAAGGGAGTTTGTTGATTAATGAAGTAACTCTTGAGTTGTGTACTCGAGGAGTGGAGTAGGGCGAAGAGGAGCTTCGTGATCGAACCACTATAAATCATCGTGTCCGGTTTGCGCTTTCTATACTTATCTCTTTACTTTTTATCTTTGCATTTACCGTTTTATATTTGCATTGCTTTTATGTTTGGGTGGCTTATTGCTTATATTGTGTGGTATTTATGTTGCGTCTATGTTTGTGTTATGGTAATATGCTTCACTTATGGAATTCCACTATTAATAGTTATCGCAAGAGTTTTTGTTGATACTTCTCATATTACGTCACACTTGATTGGTTATTTGATACAAAAGATTCAAGTTTTTAAACGAAAACGTATTCACCCCCCCCCCTCTCCTACATTTTTCACATGTTAGGATCTCCTTGATCTTGGATTTGTCAAAGCTTAAAAGGTCCTTCCATAATGGATTTTATCATAAGTTTTCCATTAGGCTTGGTTTTTAGATAACGAAGCATTCGACTTTTCCATTGAAGATATCCACCTTTCTCAAGCATAGGAGAACGGTTTTCATTACCCGCTGTATAAATATCTTGTTGAGTTGACATTGTGTACGTTGATTTTGGATTGATGATGTGTTATCGGTTTACAAAAATTTTCTCGAAGGATAACGTTTCTCGAAAACTTTACTTACTTATAAGTTTAAGTTGGTTAAAGTTTCTTTGAATGTGTTTAAGATTATTCAAAAATTTTGTTTTTAGGTTGTTAGGTTCCTTTTCCATAAAAGTCTAATAATTACTCGAAATCCCAATAATTCTCGAAATGGATGGTTCTCGAAGTGTAAAGTTCTCGAAGTCTGAATTTCTCGAAACGTTCCAAGTTACTAGAAAGGTATCTAATGATGGTGAAAAGTTCTCGAAACTCTAATTTTAAGGTTGAAAAGGTTCTTGCCTAATAATACGGGTTTTTTCTCGAAACTCTTCTTAAAATTACTTGAAACCTTAATTTCCCGAAACTCTGAACTTTACTCGAAATGCCATGTCACCAAAGTAGTGGAATCTCAACTAACTAAAGTACTCGAAACTGCCACGTAGAATTACTCAAAATCAAAATTACTCGAAAAGCTAAAGTATTCGAAACCAAATTACTCGAAATCGAAAGTATTCGAAACTGCCACGTCAGCCAGGTAGTGGAACTCCAACTAAAAGTACTGCCACCTAGATTTCGAGAAAACTCGAATTTTTCAAAAACTTTTGAAAGATTGCAATTTTTCGAAAACTTTTCTGCTACAGTAATTTTCTAACAAATCCTAAAAACAACTTCTTTTGTGATTCTTTTTTGTTTTTTCTTAGTTGGATGGCTAGGTAATGACTAAAACTACTCAAAAGTTCAAACCTTTAACTAATCTAACCACTAGTTCTAAGATTAAAGCCTTAAACAGTTTTTCGAAAACCCGCGTTGTACTACCTTTTCGAAAACTACCAAAAATGAAACAAAGAAACCTATTAATCTAACCAATAACTATCATTAGGCTCTGATGCCATTTGTAGGCTCCCATTTCTATCAACCTACTACTCATAAACATGGTGACTTGATGGTGTTCATGGTGGTGGTGGTGGTGGTGATGTTGTAGCGGTGATGGATGAGAGAGAGAGAGAGAGAGACGGAGAGAGCTTTTGTATTATCATACACTAGAAACACACACACAAGCACACAAACAAGTGAGACTTGTTTGGTTACAAATACCCTCCAACGCCTTATGGGCTTGGGATGGGCTTTAGTTCTCTTGGGATTGACTATATAAGACTTAACCTATTTGGACTAAGCTAGTAGCCTATTAGATTACTTCATATAGCCCGTTACTAGACTCTTACATATTCTATATAAACGTTACACAATTCCTAAACATAGAATGGCCATCACTTCTATTACTTTCTACTAAAAGTAATACTAACAACGTATAAAAACATATATAAAACATAAAAACGTAACGGGTCTAAAGCATAAGGAGTAGATAAAAAAATTGGGACGGTGATGCAATTTTCGTTAACCCACAGGGACCATTTATGTAATTTACCATAGGGACGATGGATGCAATTTTCGCAAATTCACAGGGTAAAATGGTCATCACACATTTTCACTACACACCTAAAGACAAAAATGGTAGTTTAGTACATAGATAAGCAAAATTTTTAATATGTTACACATAAAAAGATACACTGTCAAGTATGATGATTTTTAAAATGATTAGCCCGAAAGTAAAAGCATTTAACATTTTAACTTTAAAATTTTGAAATTTTGCATATTAATTTTAAGTGGATCGTACTTGTCCTACATCTAAGAGTCCTCTAACGTCTAAAGGCTAATCCGCTAAATAAATTCTCAACTGAGGTCGAATATATTATAGACTAAGGGTGTGTTTGGTTCAAACTCGGTAATGAGAAAGGGAAAGACAATGGTAATGCTAAGGAAAGGGAAAGAAATCCATTCCCCCAATTTATTGGGTAATGGCTCATTACCCACTATTAGGTAATAGGTCATTGCATTATAGTCTACCAAGCACTTTTTTCATTACCTTACTCATTCCTCACCTCCCCAAACCTTCTATCAAGCACGCCCTAACTTAATAGGTCATCATATCATGATTATTCTTGATCACCAAACTCTTACTCAACTCAAACTTAAAACTTAAGAGAGTTTTGTCCACTAATGTGTGAAAAAAAAAAAAAAAAAAAAAAAAAAAAAAACCTAGTAAATAGTCTTCCCCGCGATAAGATAATGATCTCTATGTATATATATAACAAGATGTATGCTGAGTGTAACCAACAAACAAAATGTCGAGCACAAAAAAGTACGTATTGTCTGTGCTTGAGTTGATAAAGACACTAGCTAGACATCTTGTGAACGTCTACAAATTCGGCCTCAGTATGATATGAGTATATTACCACTCTAACAAAAACTGGTTGTTGATCTTACCATGAACGTCGTATGTATAATGTGGCAAACTAAATTAAGATAAAGTTACTTGATTACAGAAGAAGCTACGTGATCATCATTTATCATCCTTTTTATTCACTCCAAAAATTTTGTCATGTCTTGAGAGTTGAGACTATAATTTTTGCATGCTTCCCAGTGTCTATCGGTCTATCTCCAGCTTCAGTATAATGAATATGAGCATATTTTAACGTTTAAGCAAATTCAACGAGCACTAAAATGCAAGAACATTCACATTATATGTAGTGATTTATCCATCATCAACAGAAAAACGCATAAGACATACCAAGATGAAATCAAATTTATGTATTTACACCAACAATTACTTTCACAATAAGTGTGCTAAATTCTAAAGGTGTATTTCTATGGAAACGAACGAGGAACTGTAACTCGGTCTGCTGTAAAAAAAAAAGAAGTAAACAACCTTTAACTTGAGTTAGTGGAACATTAAGGTTGCAAACAGTATGAGTCTCTTGAATGGAACTTTTTGCAAACTTCATAATCAAAGTTCCCCACTTCTAATTAAGTTGCCCATGCAATTGGGCACCTCTAGCTCGTTGTTTCCTTCGTCATCACACACGTTTATGTACCTTGTATATCACTTTTTATGCATTACTTTGCATAAGACTCACGTACATAGTCTCTATTTGATCATCACTCACTCTCATATAATCTCAACTTGACAATTACACTGATTTGATCTTCGATCATGGATATGCCTATTCATGTATTCCTCTGGATAGTTTTATTGGATAATGATAACACTACCGTAAATTAAAAGTCTATACATTTAAAGAAGAAAAAAAATGTTTGGTACGTGCTAAAAGCAAACGAATCAAGTTATAGATTTTCCTATTATCCTGTCTTTTTTGTACTAGCGATGACAAAAATCATCAAAGCAGTCTTGTAAAAAACGGTTTAGGCGGTCGGTTAATCGGTGCTAGGCAATAGGCAAGGATTAACCGTCTGAATTAGACTAATCAACTTATTAATTGGATTGGTCAAAATAGGTTAATGTCCCGATTAATTGGATAAAAGTCAGCCAAATCGGACATAAACGGTCAAATGGGCTAAATTGGCCAACTTGGTTAACGCGGGTTAACTGTAACACTCCCAAAACATCGCAGCGGAAGATTGTGTCATTGGGGTGCTACTTCATAATACAAAGTACAAGTTATAGAAAACGACTTCTAAATGAGACGTTTTGAAAAGTTATCATTCGATTAATAAATTCAGAGTTACAAACATGAGGTCCCAAAGTATAATACATAAATGTTTTACAAAATGTTTCGAATGGTAAATGATAAAAGCATAAGTCTTCAAAATATGTCGTGCGACTCTATGCTCCATGCAACAGCTATCACCTTACAAACCTGAGATAAACATGCTAAAAAGTGTCAACACAATGGTTGGTGACTTCATAGAGTTTGTTTAACATGTAAAGCCTTTAAAGAATGTTCCCACAGCAAAGGCATTGTAAATCCATTCAGTTCCAAGTTCCGCCCATACAAAACTTGCAACATATGTGTTCACAACCCACTGCTAAAATATAGTATGAGTAAGGCATATGTGTATATAATATATGCAAGTACTTAATGTAAATAATAACAGCCAACTCAACATCACGACATGCCTACATATGTTTACAATACACTGGATTATATTCACCCAAGGTCATGAATCTGAGACACAAGGGCGGGGGCATCTTCCCAAATAGTACTATACATTCACCCAAGGTCGCGCATCTTGGACACAAGGGTGGGGGTGTTAGCCTGATGCGCGTGATGTGTCGTTGCGGTTTAGCAGTTTTAATGCCTATTCAAGTTTTAAATTTATATTTAGCCGACTTATCAATAACACACACACTTAACGAGCAGTGTACCCGGTCAGTATGAAGATAATGGTAAGTAGAGTGTCGATCACTAAGAGTGGAACGTATAATCTCGTTAATCTAATCAGTATTTTAATATCCTAACGCAAGGGGGTTTTCAGCCTGAGAGACTGGCACAATTTTGTTTGCAATTAAATAATAAAATAAACAAATAGGCACGAATCAGCAAGTAGCACACACGTACACAGATAGATACTTGAGACAATAAGAGGGCTGTCCTTATGATTAAGTAGATTGTCACTTGTTTTATTGATAGCTTTATATGAAGTGTATGTAATTAACCCTTTCTCGTTGGTCCTATTCTCATCGGCGAGTAAACCCTTAATGACGACTTATGTCTAAAAGTTATTCCTAAGTGATCAATTTAGAAACAACCGTGGGAGCCACACCTTGTCCCGCAGTCGGGTGCCCGCAAGCCACTGATAAACACAGAGGTGGTCAATGCACTAATAAGTAGTAACCAAAGACATCAACATATAAACTTTAATTGATGGGAAAGCAAGTATTAAAGGGAGTGCAATCTTTCCGTTGTCACATTACACAAGCCACCAATCCTGATGAATTAAAGTTTGCTAAAACAATAAAACAAAACTACTTAATGAATTAAATACATGCAGCACCTTCTTACAGCTCTTGTATCTTCGATTTGGGTGTGTCTTGTGCTGCCTCTTGACTGAATTCGTCCTTCTCTTCTGTTCGGTCTTTAGGTTTTAGGGTTTCCGAATCTCCGAACTCTCGAATGTGTCTGGTCTACGGGGTATTTATAGTTTGTGTCTGAGGGGAGATGCGGCGCATCTACTTAAGTAGATGCGGCGCATGTACTTAACTTCGCGTGGGGTCCAAGATCATAATATTCAGGAATATTCGTACACCGCCAGAAGATGCGGCGTAACTCTTTATTAGATGCGGCGCATGTCCTCTTGTATCTTGGATCGTATCTGGTGATATCTTGATAGAGATGCGGCGCATGTTGATAGTGAGATGCGGCGCATCTGGAGCAGAATTGACTTGATCTTGTCCATGTCAGTAGACTTCCACTTTATGTACGTTTTGCTCCATTATTAGTCCAAAATCGCCAAGTTTCACCAAATGCTTGTTTTTACCTGAGAATTACAAAAGTAAACAATTAAGTATCAATCCTCATACATAATATAGTAAAACAAGTCAAATTAATAGGATAAATGATAGTAATAAAATGTACTTATTTGAGTTCATCAAATATCCCCCCACTTGAACTTTACTTGTCCCCAAGTAAACCTTAGATTAAATCTCATGAAAATGTATCCTAAAAGATGTTAGGATTTATTTTTATATTTAAGCATGTATTCGTTTATTTCGTAATCACACAACTAAACACTTAACGAATTAGAAGTAAAATAAAATAAGTCGATAAAAGCAAATCTAATCGTTTAACTGTCCAGTCGCGACGAATATTCTATCATAAGCTTGGCAAGTATACACATCTCCACCACTAAAGCTAAGGAATAACAAGTCTAAAGCGGTAAAAAGGGTTTTTAGGCTTAAGGGTTAATTATTCTTATTTACACTATCGATCTCAAATTCCAGAAAAGGCGACAAAATCACAAATACATGATCGAATCCACGAACACGATACTTGCAATTGCTCAAATCCTTAACTCGAATAGGCTAAAGATAGGTCCAAACTTTACCAATAATAATATATCAAAAAGGGCGACAAAATCATAAATACATAGCCGAATCCACGACTACGATACTTAAGATTGCTCAAATCCCTAATCTCAATAAATCAAAGGTTTGGTTGGATAAAGAACAATACAGGGTATGGATAACATTTGGGATATAAATTGGTGTAAAAATAAAAATAAACAAAACAAATAAATTAAAATCCTAAGTGTGGTTAATCACTATCCCAACCATCCCATGAATAAGACTCATATCATTGAATAACTCACGCTTTAACACTTGAAACACACGCTTTAGGTAGACACGAATTATACTCAACAAATTCTTAATCAAAGAATAATCCTTAATTGGCATTCCCATAACTGCCAATTCCCATTCAATCCATAGATATAATACAACAAATAGTGGCCATATGAACCACTTACATAACTCTACATTGTTGGCTTAAAATAAACATCCAACTCTTTTTTCTTTCTTTTTCTTTTCTCATTTTTTCGATTTTTTTTTTTTTTTTTTTTTTTTTTTTTTTTTTTTTTTTTAACTTGAAACATAAACATAGATGTGTAAAATTTCACCACATCACTACAACTTTCTTTCCGGATAATTTTTCCATACTTTTCATAACTTCAGAAATAATGGTAAATAGTGAAAGTAGTAAACACACGAAAAATAAACTCTAAAATATACAATATTTACTTTCACTCCAATTGCATTGTGCAATTTCCCGACCTAACCATAGATAATGAATTACGCACGCGAACACAGGTAATGTAAGGAAACACACTCTGCCTATAGCAATTAACCAACCACGGATTCTAATCTACAGGGTAGGCTAAGGTTTAAGGTGTAACGAAACATTTTAAACATAGGTGTAAGAAACGAAAGGAATGGCTCTGAGTGTTTTTCTAGGGGTATCTTACTCTAAAAATGAGAGTAACAAAAGGTTTTATACGGGGGTTAACTAACCAGTGTAGTTAGCTAATAACACATAACATATAAAGGCTTTTTGGGTGTAATCCTAGAATTTTACCAAGTTAGACAAGTCATTCCAATTAAATAAATAATACTCATTATGGTGGTCTCGAATAGTATACAAGCCAAGTTCTAAAGTTTACAAGTCACCGGCACACTCATAGATTTGTGAATTTTGGAAAATCACAATTTTTGAAAATAATGTCATGTGTGCAGTTATGCAACTTAGATCTTAAACAAAAACATGCTAAAAATTTTTAAGTTTGATATATTAAGCACATTTTAAGCATAATTTTTGAAAAAGTTTAGGACAAGTAAGTGTTAAGTGTTCTAATTCTCCTATCCCCCCACTTAAGTTAAACAACGTCCTCGTTGTTTGTATAAAAGGTTAAAAACTGGAAATAAAAGAATTAGAACGGAAAAACTCCCCTGAGATTTGCTCGGTATGATCCTCCATTAGTATATGAGCAAAAATCATCTTTCTTGTGGATTAGAACGTTAAAGCTTCATGCTTGATGTATCCACAGGAAATCCAGAAAACTATAATACCACCAACACTTTAAAACACACCTAAGATAAGAAAGGTTCAACTTGCATAATACATTAGTAGTTAGGTAAAAATAAAACTTAAAAATTAAAACTGAAAATCATCAGGTCAGTCGATGCGCCGTATCCTATTGAAGAAGATACGCCGTATCGAGCCTGGAATAAATACGGATCAGAATAAAGATGCGCCGCATCCTTAACCAGGGATGCGCCGCATTAAAATAACTGATAAAAAGTTTTAAAGTCGAAAATAAAAATGCAGAAAAATAAAATAAGATATGACCATTGCAGAGGATGCGTCGCATCTCAGGACTGAGATGCGCCGTATCTTCGTGCGGCCTGGACTGACTCGACACAGAAAACAGAATAATAAAAGATAAATCCGGGTTGTCTCCCGGTCAGCACTTGTCTTTATTCCAGAGTCTTCAAGTTAGACTCACGTTCAGCTCTTTAGTATCGATCATTGAAGGAGTCGGAAACATCACGCTCCTTCATCCCCAATTTAGTAATATTGAACACTCCTTGCTCGTCCTTAATTTCCACGCCGTTTTTCTTTAATATCTGTATAAACAAAGTCCTGTCCCTTTCGGGCAGAGATGACAAAATGATAGACGGGAAATTCTTATTATCATACAGGCACAAATAAGCAAGGTGGGGTGGTAGTTCAATAAACACATCATGATTCAAATTCGTTTTCTCAACTATTCTCCTACGTTTATTAATTACTACACAATCATACCACTCATCATCAGAATCACTAACAATATCGCGTCTAAGTTCGGTAGGTACATTAAGGTCAATGAATTCCTCAAAGTATTCATGATTAGGATTAGTTGAGTTGTTTTGAATCAATGTTTCTCCCATAAGTCTAGCTTCAAGATCGAGGTCCATACGCTCTCTTAATCCTAGCACATAAACACCTCTAATTATGCTTTTAACCGGATCTTGGCACTTATAGACTAGTTTATTATTCCCTACCCTTAATGAAATTTTTCTCTTAAACACATCAATCTTAGCATGGGCAGTAGACAAGAAAGGTCTTCCGAGGATTAAAGGAATCTTAACATCCTCGGGCATGTCTAGTATAATAAAGTCTACGGGAAAAATAAACTGCTCAATCTTAACTAACACGTTATTAGCAATCCCTTCAGGTCGTTTTACTGTTTTATCAGCCAATTCAATAAGTAATTTAGTTGGTGCTAATTTTCCTAGTCCTAGGGTAGCGAATGTCTTAAGAGGCATAACACTAACACTAGCTCCTAAGTCAGCCAACACATTATTGAAAGATATATTATTAATAGAACAAGGTAGAGTAAAACTTCCTGGGTCTCTTTCTTTATGAGGCAAGGCATTTGAATCGGTTGCAGGGCTCTCTTCTTTCATTGTTGCCTTGATCTCCTCTTCAATTTTTGTCTTCTCTTTTAGTAGTCTCCTTAAGCTGATTGAAGAGTTAAAGAAAAATTCGGGTCTTGCACCATCATTACCATTCATCGATCTTCTAGGTATATTAGGAGTGACTTCTTCAGTAGTGCTTATGGCCTTGACATGATCCCTTGGGTTGGTTTCAGTTGAGCTCGGTAAACTTCCATATCCCCTTTCTTGAAGAACTTTGCTCATTTGACCAATTTGTTGTTCCAATGCTTTGATCGAAGCTCCTTGATTTCTTGTAGTAGTGTCCGTTGAAGCTCTAATTTCCTTGATCATAGCAGTATTCTCTTCATGTCTTTTAGCAGCATCGGCCATAATTTGCTTTAAAGTATCATCTAAAGTCTGCCTCCTCTCTTGATAAGCGGGATTGAAGTTGTTCTTTTGATAGAATCCCGGACTAGCTTCCCTAAATCTTGCTGAAGGTCGGAATGGTTGTCCAAATTGGGTGTAATAAGCTTCTTCAAACGTCTCACTTTCATTCTTGTTCGGGCAATCTTTAGTGTAGTGAGGTCCTTCGCATTTTTCACATCCAACTTGGGCAGCATATGCTCTTTCATCTCGCTTCTTCATCTCTCTACTAATTTTATCCAATTGAGCTTGAATAGCAGCAATCCCGTCAAAATTAGTGCTGCTCTTAGATCTAGTAGAGGTCCCATCGTGCCATTTCTGAGAATGATCAGCAGCTTCTTGGATCGCTTTCCTAGCATTAGTTGCACTCATCTGAGGTACAGCTCCCTTAGCATCCAAAATCTGTCTTGTAGGCACGTCCAATCCCTGATAAAACAATATTATTTCCTGCATAGGGGTTAGATAGTGTTGAGGACATTTTATCAATAAATCTTTAAATCGTTCCCAAGCTTGATAAAGGGTTTCATCAGGCTCTTGCTTGAAACTATTGATAGCCTCCATCTTCTTAGCAGTCTTAGCAGGTGGACAATATCTCTTCAGGAATTTGCTTTTCAAACCTTCCCACGTAGTGATTGAACTAGCAGGTTCATTCCTTAGCCACTTGTTAGCAGCTCCTTTTAGTGAGATTGGGAAGATTCTTAGCATGAGTTGATCGGTATTGACACTTTCTGTAGTAAACAAATCTGCAATCTCCAGGACCTTTTCAACATGCTCATTAGCATCCTCTTGTTCCGTCCCACTGAAAGCATTCTCTCTTAGTTCTTTGAGAAATTGTCCCTTCAACTCAAATTTTGACTTGTCATCAAACTTAGGTCTAGCAACTCCTGAAGTGTAATCAGCACGGGTATTGTTCATGTATTCCTCCATAGTAGTGTTTTCGCCCATTGTTTCTGTTTCAACTTCCTCTTTCTCTTCAGAAAAATAATCAAGCTCGAGTGAACTTGAAAGATCAAAGCTTCTTGTGTTGAAAAGCCTTTTAAGCGAATGTAGGGCTCGTTCGGGATCTTCGAAAGGTTGAATCAAGTTCTTCGTAGAACTCCTGGTCATGCACTTCCTGAAATCAACACAAAAATATCAGTAGGGTATGCTCGAGAAAGTAGTATATCAGATAATTAATAACGAAAACGGAATACGAAAAATTAAAGTTACTGATATCTGCAGACGATGCGCCGTATCCAAAGAGTTGGATACGCCGTATCTTATGATCGTTAAAATTAAATCAGACTTTTATCCAGAAAATAGATACGCCGCTTAGAATTTATGAATGCGCCGTATCGAATTAGTTAATCAAAAATCAGTTTATCTAATTAAAATTAAATGCGTCGTATTAACGAAAGTTAATGCGCCGTATTTTCGTTACGTTTAAAAATAAAAGATTTTTGATTCAGTAAGATGCGCCGTATCGACGGAAATCGATACGCCGTATTTATTTAATAATTCGCAAACTGTTTTTAATTAAAATAATAGATACGCCGTATCTTCAAAAGAAGATGCGTCGTATGGCGTTAACGTTTTAGAAAAGTTTTTATCAAAAACAGATACGCCGTATCTACAAAAGCAGATGCGTCGTATTACTTTATCGCTTAGAAAAATTTTCTTATTAAAAACAGATACGCCGTATCTTGGGGAAAAGATGCGTCGTATCGAATTAATTAAACGCGTTGTATTAAAAAAAATTAAACGCAATACGCCGTATCTGAGAGATCAGATGCGCCGTATCGTTTGATTTAGCACAGTACAACGATAGCAGAACAGAAAAATACGAAAAATAAAAATAAAAATTAAACACACCAAACAAAAAAAATAAAACACACAAAAATAAAAACAAAAGCAAACAAATAACACACAATACAACAAATATGCAAAATAGTACAATGATGCAATTAATCTAATAAAAAGAAAAAAAACAAATTAAGATACACCACGAGTATTATAATTAGGTTTTTCTATTAAAATACTAATTCAAATTAACAGATAATAACAATTCACTCCCCGGCAGCGGCGCCAAAAACTTGATGCGCGTGATGTGTCGTTGCGGTTTAGCAGTTTTAATGCCTATTCAAGTTTTAAATTTATATTTAGCCGACTTATCAATAACACACACACTTAACGAGCAGTGTACCCGGTCAGTATGAAGATAATGGTAAGTAGAGTGTCGATCACTAAGAGTGGAACGTATAATCTCGTTAATCTAATCAGTATTTTAATATCCTAACGCAAGGGGGTTTTCAGCCTGAGAGACTGGCACAATTTTGTTTGCAATTAAATAATAAAATAAACAAATAGGCACGAATCAGCAAGTAGCACACACGTACACAGATAGATACTTGAGACAATAAGAGGGCTGTCCTTATGATTAAGTAGATTGTCACTTGTTTTATTGATAGCTTTATATGAAGTGTATGTAATTAACCCTTTCTCGTTGGTCCTATTCTCATCGGCGAGTAAACCCTTAATGACGACTTATGTCTAAAAGTTATTCCTAAGTGATCAATTTAGAAACAACCGTGGGAGCCACACCTTGTCCCGCAGTCGGGTGCCCGCAAGCCACTGATAAACACAGAGGTGGTCAATGCACTAATAAGTAGTAACCAAAGACATCAACATATAAACTTTAATTGATGGGAAAGCAAGTATTAAAGGGAGTGCAATCTTTCCGTTGTCACATTACACAAGCCACCAATCCTGATGAATTAAAGTTTGCTAAAACAATAAAACAAAACTACTTAATGAATTAAATACATGCAGCACCTTCTTACAGCTCTTGTATCTTCGATTTGGGTGTGTCTTGTGCTGCCTCTTGACTGAATTCGTCCTTCTCTTCTGTTCGGTCTTTAGGTTTTAGGGTTTCCGAATCTCCGAACTCTCGAATGTGTCTGGTCTACGGGGTATTTATAGTTTGTGTCTGAGGGGAGATGCGGCGCATCTACTTAAGTAGATGCGGCGCATGTACTTAACTTCGCGTGGGGTCCAAGATCATAATATTCAGGAATATTCGTACACCGCCAGAAGATGCGGCGTAACTCTTTATTAGATGCGGCGCATGTCCTCTTGTATCTTGGATCGTATCTGGTGATATCTTGATAGAGATGCGGCGCATGTTGATAGTGAGATGCGGCGCATCTGGAGCAGAATTGACTTGATCTTGTCCATGTCAGTAGACTTCCACTTTATGTACGTTTTGCTCCATTATTAGTCCAAAATCGCCAAGTTTCACCAAATGCTTGTTTTTACCTGAGAATTACAAAAGTAAACAATTAAGTATCAATCCTCATACATAATATAGTAAAACAAGTCAAATTAATAGGATAAATGATAGTAATAAAATGTACTTATTTGAGTTCATCAGGGTGTTAGCCTGATAGCACTATCAATACCTCTCCAACAGTTTAGAGTATTTGTAAATGGAATTAGTTAAAGTATAAATGTATAAATGTTTTGAGTGCATGAGTGCTTGTATAAAATACAAAACATGTATTTAGATAAAGCAGCGTAGAATAATAGTATAAATGTTTTAAGTATTTGTAACAGTAAAAGCAAGTAGTTAAGCATGTATCTAAGTAAAGCGAGTAATATGTTTCAGGTAAACGAGTAAAATATGTAAGTAAGATGAGCATGTATCTCCCCCAAAGAGTTTATAAAGAAATTAAACGAGTAAAAGTGGGGCTATGACTCACCGTGAACTAATGATATCAAAACGTAAAATGGAATCGATGGATAAGCCGTTAAGTCTCTATGTACAGCCTAGAAATATGATATCGTGTCTTAGGTTTTGAAATAACGATGTGAAAGTATAAACGAGCCTATATACATCCTTATATTGATCATGATATAGTACTTGGTAGTTTTGTGTATGTTTATTTATGAAACGGTTTTAGTTTGTATATCTCGTACTACCGTTCGTGCCATCATAATCCAGAGGTCATGTAGTAAACGTTCGAGGAGCTAGGACACTTTAAATCGTGTCTTAGGTTTTGAAATAACGATGTGAAAGTATAAACGAGCCTATATACATCCTTATATTGATCATGATATAGTACTTGGTAGTTTTGTGTATGTTTATTTATGAAACGGTTTTAGTTTGTATATCTCGTACTACCGTTCGTGCCATCATAATCCAGAGGTCATGTAGTAAACGTTCGAGGAGCTAGGACACTTTAAATCGTAAATCCAGCAACTCGTCGATCTGTTTACCCAAATGAAACCCCTCACATGAAGCTCCCTAGTTTTGTAGTGCTCAATATGGAAAAACATTTGTTTTGCTTGTGACATATAGATTAAGTGGTTACATGGTTCCTAATTACTTGTATTGTGAAAACCAAATTTTGACGTCAAAAACTGTCCTTACCATTTGAGGTAGAAAACTGCCCTTGTTTGGTGTTTTTAGGCCGAGTTCTTTAACAATAGACGTAAAACATCATTCTGGACAACTTTCGTATTTTAACTTTTTGATGAATCGGACCAGAAGTGGCTCGAAAAATTCTCAGATTCGTACAGTAACCTTTTGGCACTTTTTAGTGTATGGGTTTTGTTAACTTCTTTTTATCATAACTTTTGACTCGTGTGTCCGTTTTGGGTGATTTAAATTGCTACGTTTTCCTTGTAAAATCCTCTTTAACAGTAAGTAATTTCCCAAGGTTGAGGGTATTTAGTTTGGTCGTTTTTCATAACATATAATCACGGATTTCACTTGTTTACTTTCATAAGACAACATATAAGTTCAAACTTGATTTTTAAGGATTTGTACATCATATGATCAATATAACTAGACATATATAGCATAGATTAAACGTGTAAATGGTATTGATCATGAGAGTGGGCTAGGTTTCTTACAACTTTTGGCCTTAATGAAAAGGGATACATGAACTAGGACAAGAACTAAATCCTTCAATCAAAAACCCTAGCTTCCAATCCTTCAACACAACTCTTGCAAACCTTTGCTAGCCTTGATATAACCCTTGTAATATCCTTGTAATCTCAGCTTTTATCACCTTGTATAGCTCTTAATCCAACTGATGAGTGTCTAAATACTCATCATTTCTGTCACATTTTATCTGCAAAAATATTTAAAAACATGCAAATATGCTTCAAAATACAGGAAATATCATTTGATTGTGTTTTTATGTGTTACAAATACAAAAGGATTGAAAACAGGTGAAAACAAACAAAGTTTGCATAATTGGCAGTTTCAGTCCCTGAAGTTTCAAATGGCAAAACAAGTCCCCCGATTTTCAAAAATGGAAAATTATCTTTTATGGTCCTTGTACTATTGAAACTTGTCAAGAATAATCCTTGGAGATGATTTTCAGAATATACATCAATGGTCCTTGGGTTTTCAGCATTTACAACATGGGTCCCTAAGGTTAAAACCATTATCCAATTTAAACCCAAAATAAATTAAACCCAAAATACCAAATCCTTAAACCTTACCCAAAAATAATAAAAACCCAACCCATCACCCAGCCCACAAGCCCAATCCACTAATAAACCCAACCGACCCTTTTAGTTAACCAGAAGTTTGACTTCGGTCAAACTCATCCCCTTCCTATACCACCCGTCAAAACCAAAACCATACCACTACCACCCACAGTATTTCTATGCAACTCCACCCTCCTCCTCAACACTCCACCTAACATGCCAAAAGGCATTTAATGCTTCTTCCTCAGTACACTCAACCAGAGATAGTGGATTTTTCCACTATCTCATTTTTGGCGCCAAAAGTGGTTTAAGAGGCTGAGATCATTTCAAGGGTATCCAAAGGCTGGGATTTGCTCAGAGAACCAAGACAATGTAAACCCTAATGTTTGTAGTATAAATAGAAGCTTTGTAAAGCCTTAAATGGCAAGTAGTTAACCTAGTTAAATCGTATTTCAATTTTAGTGATCATAGTTTGTAATTTTCATTTCTCAGTTGTAATTTATGTTAAATTCAGTCAAGTTAATCTTATGTGAAGCACTCTTGTTCTAAATTTCAGTTATAATAAGATTTCAAGTTACCTGTTAATCCGAATAAGCTCTAAGTGCTTATTAATCATCACAAAAAGCTCAAAAACCCTTACTATAAGCTTATACAAGCTTAATATAGCTTTTTGTAAGCTTATATAGATATAGGATGTTCTGAATTTCAAATATGAAGAAAGTCAACAAAAAGTCAACATAAGCTCCAAAAAGCTGTTTCTTGTGAATAAGCTGTTTCAGGAAGCTTTTCTTGGGTTTTCTAGCTTGTGTAAACAAGCTAGGAGTGTTCTTGGTCCTTGTTCTTTGTTCCATAAGCTCATACAGTTGTAAGCATTTTGTTAGTTTTTCATTAATTTTGCATTTTACTGTTCCATAGCTTATCATTAGCTTATTATTGTTATTTCCTGCTTATTACTAGTTTCTAATCACATTTCATCAATATAATCAGTTGTTAATAACTTTGTTTTCATTTTACTTAAAAAACATAAAAAAAGCCCAAAATAAGCTAGCTTATTAATCTGCTTAATTTTCAGTTTAAAGTCAATTTTTATAGCTTATTTAACTTATTAGTAACAATAGAATCAGAAACTTAGCTTAAAACAGCCTAATCACTTGTAAAATCCAAAACAGACCCTATAAAGGGCTGTTTGGCATTAAGCTCTTTTCAGCTTGTTACTGTAGATTTGCAATTAATCCAAGTTCAAACCAGCTTAATTCATCATATATAAGCTGTATCTAAGTCCTAATTAGCCATTTCAATAGAAAAATCAGTTTTACATAGCCTGTGGGAAAATTAGACCTTAAAATAGCCAAATAAGCCATAATAAGCTACAAGCTGATTTGGACCTTAACTTTGCCATTTCTGAGGTTTATTTAGTCCATATAGTGTAGCCAAAAGAGTTGGATTGGTCCCTTTGGTGTTGTGCACCTCTGCACACAAACCTCACCAAGCAGACTGCAAAACCAGTTTTTGTGGTTTTTATAGACCCTAGATGGATTTTTAGTTTCCTCATCACAAGCCCTCAGAAGCTGAAACTCTGGATATATAAGCTCACCCAGCTTATCTCCATCTAGGATTTTTCTTGTGATTTTTAGAACCCTTCTAAGCCACTAAACTCAGGCCTGAAAAAGAGCATTTTTGCCCTGTGCAAGCCTGCATCAGCAGACTCAAATAAGCCTGAGCTTATTGAGAGCTTTATAGCTCTTGGACTTGGCTTTTTCTAGTTCTTTTAGCTTAAACATACTTACATCAGTCCCTAGTAACTTGTTTAGTAACCACTTAGCTTATTATATAGCTTTTAGCTTATTTTGAAAAAATCAAAAGTCTTAAAACCTTATATAGTGGACTGTTGAGCTAAGAAGCTTGTTTCCAGCTTATTTTCTTGTTCTAAAAATAAGTCCAGTTTTAAAGTTGCTTAATATTAGCTTTTAGATAAGTAGCAAACAGAAAAAGTCCAAAAAAATAAGTTTGAGCAAAAAGGGTGTGTGTGGATTCGAACCTGGGTTCCCTAGGTGACAAGTTCACTGCATAACCAGCTGGGCTAGCTCACTTCTCAGTTATACTTTGCATCTTTTTCATTTTAACCCTTTTTAGTTTTTAGCTTATATTAAGCTGTTCAGCTTATAGCAGCTTATCAGAATAAGCTGTCACCACTTTTTTATTTTTCTTAGCCTTTTAATAACTTAAAATAATTTAGGAAAAAGTTTCATAATTTTCTGAATAGTTTTAATATTTTTAATCTTTTAATTAGTTTAAATTAGTAATTAAATCATAATAAATAGAATAATAATCAGAAAAATATAATTTTAATTTTAAAAATTTTCTTTTATTAAGTAGAATCTAGGAAAAATATAAATATCTCTGTAGACCTTAGGAAAAATAAAATATAAAATAAGTGATAGTTTCTATTTAATAGATTTTATCTTTTTAAATTTTTAATTAAGCACTTTTCATTTTTATAATTTTCTTAGCTTCTTTTCACCTCATAATATTTATAGAAAAAGTTTTAGATTTTTCTTTGTTAATTTAGTATTTATTATAAATTAAAATAGTTTAAGATAGTAATTAATTAATAATAAATAATTAATAATAATTAAAAATATAATTTTAATTTCTAAAATTTTCTTTTCTTAAATAGAACCTAGGAAAAATAATTTTACACTTGTAGGTTTTAATTTTAGATATTTCACTTTTTATTCGCGTTTTTATAAATTCACGTAACGCGTTTTAATTATAATTTGTTAACCTTAATTTTATTTTGAGAATTTGTTTCTCATTATTTAATTAGAACATCATAAGCAATCAAAAATCTCAATCCCATATCATCAGTCACTCTAATCCAAGCTTTCAAACAATTGCCCATTCACACTTCGTTGGGAAACGATCCGGGTAATCACTTACCTGGTTTCACACTACACACACAAACGTGAGTTTTTGCAAGTATCCTTTTTCACAAAGGGGTGATTTGTATTTATTCACGTGTATCCGTCGTTGCATAATATTTATATATCTATTTAGCACGGATCAAATTTTGGCGCCGCTGCCGGGGAGGTTGTGTTGCGACAATATTGTTTAGAGTTTTAAACGATTAGTGATTTGAGACCCTTCCTTGTGAAGTTCCTATTTCCCATAAACCATATAAAATACAAAAATATTTTTCTTTTCTTTTATATATATAATATCATATAAAGTAAAAACCCAAAAACATTTTTTGTTTTATTGTTAAAATAAAAGATTAAAAGCAAAATTAATATAATATTCCTCAACTTGGGTATTATCATAATAAGTTCCCAAACCAAAGATTAAAACTTACCTTTGTGTCGCTTGCGAATTCGGCTCACCTTTGATTGATAAACAAACTATAACGGAGGTTTAAGGATAGTTTGACATTAAATTGTCGAACTGAAAGAAGCGGGTTTTTAAGGAGCATTTATTGCCCACCTTTGCTTCTCCGCCACTCTGTGCGTTTTTCAGTCAGAGAGCTACCGTACGCTGGTTGATTTAAGGTTTAAGTTCCTTGTGTTTTGCTTCGATCTTGATTTAATTGAAAATTTTTGCTAAAGTGCATGCGCACTCGTTCTTCTAGGTCAACAAGCCCTTTTCGTGAGCTTGTCAACATACCTCGAAGACGTCGTAGACGTTCTGCTCCATCAGTCGTACCCGAGATACGAACTGATCCCAAAACCCCTGTCATCATGGCAGAAGACCGTCCTATGAATGAGCTTCTCCAAGCACCCATCGAGGGTTATAGAGATGCCATTGTTGTTCCAGCCATCGTGGCTGATAGTTTTGAGCTCAAAACCGGGTTACTGAATCTTGTAACCTCAAGCCAATTCTATGGTTTTGAGAGGGATGATCCTCATGCTCACATTCGATGGTTTAACAAGATTACATCTGCCATCAAATACAGGAATATCCCTTCTGAATCAATCAAGCTTCTTCTATTCCCATTTTCTCTCGAGGGACAAGCCCGGATATGGCTTGAAAAACAACCCCCTCGTTCAATTGAGACATGGGAGGATTTAGTTACAAAGTTTGTAAACGAATTCTTTCCCCCGTCTAGAACGACAAGTCTTAAAAATGAAATCATCAAATTCACACAAAGATTTGATGAATCGTTTAGTGACGCGTGGGATCGTTTCAAAGAATTGCTTCGTAAATGTCCTCATCATGGTTTCACCGAGTTGATGCAAATCGACACTTTCTATAATGGTGTGAGCCAATCTGACCAAGATTCTCTCAATGCCTCCGCTGGAGGTAACCTTTTGAGCAAAACCACCAAAGAAGCTTTAGCAATTATTGAAAATAAGTCTAAGGTCCGTACTGCACGAACAAAGCCATATCATTCTCAGGCTAGTGCTAGTCCTTCTACTTCATCTCCTGTGAGTACTTCTAGCACCGATGCTAAGATTGACAAACTCACGGACGTTATTCAAGCTTTGGTTCTCTCAAACCAAAAGAAAGTCACTTTCACACAAAATCCTTCACATGCTGAAGTGAAGAAAGTGGAAGTCTGTGTTACTTGTGGTGGCCCTCATGCATACTACAACTGTACTGCCACCGATGGTAGTCCTTTTGAAGCTAATGCTATAGCCGGTACTTCAAATCAGGGAGGTAATCAATACCGTCCTCAAATAGAACCAAGTTACCGAGCTAACAGCTACCAAGGACCACCCGGTTTCAATCAGAACCAGAATTTGCAAAACCGAAACCAAAACCAACCTCGAATGAACCAAGGTTATCAACACCAAGGGAATTTCAATTCTAGACAAAATCAAGGTTTCCAACACCAAGGAAACTTTAACCGAAACAATTCCAACCAGGGAAATCATTTTCAGGGAAATGGTAATCTAAATCAAGGGAATTTTCAACATCAAGGTTATAATCAAAATAACCGAATCCAAAATTTCCCTAATCAACCTCAAGCCATTCCAGCCCCACAACCATCATCTGATGAGTTATTGAGGCAATTCATGAAAGCTCAAGAGGACACAAACAGGTTGTTGGTCAGCCAGATCTCTGAGATTAAAAAATCTTTAAATGATCAACCTTCGGGCTCAGGAAAACTTCCGAGCAACACGATCGCTAACCCGAAGGGCGATGTTAAGGCGATCACAACCCGAAGTGGTGTTTCATATGATGGACCCACTATTCCTACTACCACTTCTTCTTCTTCTCCTCCCAAGGTAGTGGTAGTGAACCTGAGGTGACTAAGGACAAGGTACTTCCTACTAATAACGGAGGTACCGACAACGTCCAACCTCAAGTTGTCCCGAAAGCCAAACCAAAACCACAAGTTGTCTTTGAACCTCCTGAAACCCCGGTTGAAAACCCTAAATCCAAACCTTCTATTCCTTACCCATCACGTTTAAATGAGCAAAAGCTCCGTGAAAAGGCTAGTCAACAAATGGACAAATTCTTTCAAATCTTTAAAGAATTACATTTTGACATAAGTTTTGCGAATGCTATCATCCTGATGCCTAAGTTTGCATCCACAATCAAACACTTGTTAAGCAACAAGGAAAAACTGTTTGAAATGGCGAAAACTAGATTAAATGAGAACTGCTCAGCAGTTATCTTGAAAAAGCTTCCCGAGAAGCTTGGAGATCCTGGAATGTTTCTAATACCTTGTGTATTTCCGGGAATGGTCGAATGCTATGCCCTGGCCGATCTTGGTGCAAGCATCAACCTGATGCCTCATTCAGTATGGAAGAAACTTTCTCTTCCGGCTCTCACTCCTACATGCATGACTCTTGAGCTTGCAGATCGTACCATATCTCATCCACGTGGCATTGATGAGGATGTATTTGTGAAAGTAGGAAAGTTCCATTTTCCAGCTGACTTTGTGGTTGTCGATTTCGATGCTGATCCTAGGGTTCCTCTCATTCTTGGAAGAGGATTCCTAAGAACGGGCCATGCTCTCATTGATGTATTTGAGCATGAAATCACATTACGTGTGGGTAATGAAGCTGTTACCTTTAACATCGATCAAACTTCGAGGTACTCCTCAAATTATGATTCTGAATCGGTTAACCGAATCGATGTCATTGATGTTGCTTCAGAGGAGTACTCTCAAGAGTTTCTTGGTTATTCTCATAATTCTGTGAGTGGGGACACCACCACATCTTCTCTGCCTATCATTTCCGACTCTTCCCCTTCTCTCACTCCGTTTGAGGGAAGTGATTTCATTTTGGAAGAGATCGAGGCTTTTCTCAAGTGTGATTCATTTCTGGAAGGAATTGATAACGCTGAGATTGATCTGGAGGGAGATATTCTTCTTCTTAAGAAATTGTTGAATCAGGACAATTCTCCTCCACTCCCTCCCGTTGAACTTCATAATGAGGAAATCAAATCAGTTGAGAAAAACGATGAATTTCCTAAGGTCGAACTCAAAGACTTACCACCTCATCTTGAGTACGCATTTTTGGAGGGTGATGATAAATTACCCGTCATTATTGCTAAAGATTTAAGTGATGAGGAAAAGACTGCTCTAATAAAAGTCTTGAAGTCACACAAGCAAGCCATTGCTTGGAAACTCTCCGACATAAAGGGAATCAACCCTGAATTTTGTACTCACAAGATTTTAATGGAGGATGACTTTAAACCAGCAGTCCAACACCAAAGAAGGGTGAATCCTAAAATCCACGATGTTATCAAACAAGAGGTTCTTAAACTTCTTGATGCAGGATTGATTTATCCCATCTCTGATAGTCCTTGGGTTAGTCCCATTCACTGTGTTCCAAAAAAGGGTGGCATAACTGTTGTCACAAATGATGAAAATGAGTTGATTCCAACTCGATTGGTTACGGGGTGGCGTGTTTGCATTGACTATCGTAAGTTAAATGTTGCCACCCGAAAAGACCATTTTCCTCTACCCTTTATGGACCAAATGCTTGAGAGATTAGCAGGGAACGAGTACTATTGTTTCCTGGATGGTTTCTCGGGTTACTTTCAAATTCCCATTGATCCACAAGATCAAGAAAAGACCACCTTTACATGCCCCTATGGAACCTTTGCTTATAAACGTATGCCTTTTGGCTTATGCAATGCTCTAGGCACATTCCAAAGGTGCATGATGTCCATATTCTCCGACATGATCGGGAAAACTATGGAGGTCTTTATGGATGACTTCTCGGTCATTGGGGATTCATTCAAAACATGTCTCTCCCATTTAGAAAACATGCTGAAACGGTGTGAAGACACCAATCTTTGTCTAAATTGGGAGAAGAGTCATTTTATGGTCAAAGAGGGCATTGTCCTCGGCCATAAGATATCAAAGGACGGGATTGAGGTTGACAGAGCTAAAGTTGATGTCATTGCTAAATTACCTCATCCCACTACCGTCAAAGGTATTAGGAGTTTTCTGGTCATGCCGGTTTCTATCGTAGATTCATACAAGATTTTTCTAAAATCGCCCGGCCTATGACTCATCTCCTTGAAAAGGATGCTCCTTTTATCTTCTCACCCGAGTGCATCGAAGCTTTTGAAACATTAAAGAAAAAGCTTACTGAAGCACCCATTCTGGTTGCCCCCGACTGGGATTTTCCCTTTGAGCTCATGTGCGATGCAAGTGATTTTGCTATCGGTGCAGTCCTGGGCAACGAAAAGCCAAACACTTTCAGCCTATCCACTACGCAAGTAAAACCATGACTGAAGCTCAAACTCATTACACCACTACAGAAAAAGAATTATTAGCTGTGGTGTATGCATTTGAGAAGTTTCGGCCATATTTGATCTTGACGAAATGTGTAGTGTATACGGATCACTCGGCTCTCAAATATCTCTTTGCAAAACAAGATGCAAAGCCGAGATTGCTCCGTTGGGTTCTCCTCCTGCAAGAATTTGATATCATTATACGTGATAAAAAAGGAGCTGAGAACCTAGCTGTTGATCATCTATCCCGATTAGAGAACCCACACCAAGATGTTTTCAAGAAAAAGGAAATAAATGAAACATTTCCTCTCGAGACACTCAATGCGGTTACTTTTCATGGAGATTCTACTACCCCATGGTTTGCTGACTTCGCAAATTACCATGCGGGTAACTTCATAGTGAAAGGGATGTCGACCCAACAGAAGAACAAATTCTTCAAGGATGTTAAACATTACTTCTGGGACGACCCCTACTTATTCAAAGTCTGTGCGGATCAAGTCATCCGACGGTGTGTTTATGGACAGGAAGCTATTGACATTCTCAAAGCTTGCCATGCTGGACCCACTGGGGGCCATCATAGTCCAAACTACACCGCCAAAAAGGTGTTTGATTCCGGGTTTTATTGGCCCACAATCTATAAGGATGCCCATGATCTCATCAAAACCTGTGACGCTTGTCAGCGTCACAGAAATATTTCACAACGAAATGAAATGCCACAAAATGCTATTCAAGTTTGTGAAATCTTTGATATCTGGGGCATTGACTTTATGGGGCCATTTCCATCATCTCGAGGAAATAAATACATTCTCGTGGCTGTTGACTATTTGTCAAAATGGGTTGAAGCGAAAGCTTTACCCACCAATGATGCCCGAGTTGTTGTAAAATTCCTCAAAGCTCTGTTTGCCCGTTTTGGAACTCCACGTGCTATAATCAGTGATCGTGGTACGCATTTCTGCAATGACAAGTTTGATAAAGTCATGCAAAAGTATGGTGTAACTCACCGTCTTTCTACTGCTTATCACCCACAAACAAGTGGGCAAGTAGAAGTTTCAAATCGGGGTATTAAAAGAATACTGGAAAGGACTGTAGGAGAAAATCGTGCATCCTGGTCGGATAAATTGGATGATGCATTATGGGCCTTTCGTACAGCTTACAAAACACCCATCGGGTGTACGCCTTACAAGCTTGTGTACGGAAAGGCATGTCATCTTCCGATCGAATTAGAGCACAAAGCCTACTGGGCCTTGAAACATGCTAACTTTGACCTCCAAACTGCGGGTGATCACCGTAAAGTTCAAATGAATGAATTAAATGAACTGCGTGATCAAGCCTACGAGAACTCTTTGATCTATAAAGAAAAGACAAAGAAGATTCATGACTCAAAAATAAAGAACCGCGTTTTTAACGTTGGTGATCGAGTCCTTCTTTTCAATTCAAGATTAAAGATCTTCTCAGGCAAACTCAAATCCCGTTGGTCTGGTCCATTCACTATTACAAAAGTTTATCCATATGGTACCGTTGAGTTATCTCAAAATGACGGTCCGAATTTTAAAGTGAATGGCCATCGGTTAAAACACTACTTTGGAGAGGACATACCACCCATGGTTGTCCCGGATCTTCAAATTTTCCCCATGAACCAATGAATGCGGGGTCGAGTCAAGCTAAGTGACTCGGTGAACAAAAAAATTAGCAAAACATGGGTTTTCACCCATGTCTCTATCTTCTTTCTCTGTTCTACCACCTAGTGTGGGGGAGATGCCCACATGTTGTACATATGTAAATTTCAAAAAAAAAAAAAAAAAAAAAAAGTGTATATATAAAATAATAGCTATTAGTATTTCCTTTTTACGTTCTAAGTGTTGGTTTAACAACCGATACTTTGAATATTGAGGGCAATATTCATTTCTAAGTGTGGGGGGAATTCTAGCGAATTTGATCATATGTACCATCTAGTACCCCCATTTTGGCCAAAATTTTAAAATTTTTTCTCACTTAGAACGCAATAAATGGTTATCAGTCCGCCATGTCTAACCCACATAAGGATTGGCTAATCCGAGAGCAAACGGCTCTTGGTAAAGATATCTCAAATCCGTTTATGGCTTACAATTTGCCAAAAATTGTATGGTATTCAACTCCCCATATCTTTATAAGTGAAGAGTTGGCTAGCCCGCAAGGTTATGGCTTGTGGTAAAGGCATTGGAAAACCATAATTGGTAATCAGCTCACCAAAGATAATAACTGTATTTTATCTAAGAGTTGGCTAGTCCAGAAGCAAACGGCTTTTGGTAAAGACAAATCAAATCCTTTGATAGCTGATGGTTTGCTCAAAATCATTTGGTTATTAATGTACCAAAGTATCACATACTAAAACATTGGCTACTCCAGAAGTAATGGCTATCTGGTAAAGAGAAAAATCCATTAAATTTTCAAAAAAGTATTGCTAGGGACTAGCAATAGTTTAGTGTGGGGGATTGATGAGTGTCTAAATACTCATCATTTCTGTCACATTTTATCTGCAAAAACATTTAAAAACATGCAAATATGCTTCAAAATACAGGAAATATCATTTGATTGTGTTTTTATGTGTTACAAATGCAAAAGGATTGAAAACAGGTGAAAACAAACAAAGTTTGCATAATTGGCAGTTTCAGTCCCTGAAGTTTCAAAAATGGCAAAACAAGTCCCCCGGTTTTCAAAAATGGAAAATTATCTTTTATGGTCCTTGTACTATTGAAACTTGTCAAGAATAACCCTTGGAGATGATTTTCAGAATATACATCAATGGTCCTTGGATTTTCAGCATTTACAACATGGGTCCCTAAGGTTAAAACCATTATCCAATTTAAACCCAAAATAAATTAAACCCAAAATACCAAATCCTTAAACCTTACCCAAAAATAATAAAAACCCAACCCATCACCCAGCCCACAAGCCCAATCCACTAATAAACCCAACCGACCCTTTTAGTTAACCAGAAGTTTGACTTCGGTCAAACTCATCCCCTTCCCATACCACCCGCCAAAACCAAAACCATACCACTACCACCCACAGTATTTCTCTGCAACTCCACCCTCCTCCTCAACACTCCACCTAACATGCCAAAAGGCATTTAATGCTTCTTCCTCAGTACACTCAACCAGAGATAGTGGATTTTTCCACTATCTCATTTTTGGCGCCAAAAGTGGTTTAAGAGGCTGAGATCATTTCAAGGGCATCCAAAGGCTGGGATTTGCTCAGAGAACCAAGACAATGTAAACCCTAATGTTTGTAGTATAAATAGAAGCTTTGTAAAGCCTTAAATGGCAAGTAGTTAACCTAGTTAAATCATATTTCAATTTTAGTGATCATAGTTTGTAATTTTCATTTCTCAGTTGTAATTTATGTTAAATTCAGTCAAGTTAATCTTATGTGAAGCACTCTTGTTCTAAATTTCAGTTATAATAAGATTTCAAGTTACCTGTTAATCCGAATAAGCTCTAAGTGCTTATTAATCATCACAAAAAGCTCAAAAACCCTTACTATAAGCTTATACAAGCTTAATATAGCTTTTTGTAAGCTTATATAGATATAGGATGTTCTGAATTTCAAATATGAAGAAAGTCAACAAAAAGTCAACATAAGCTCCAAAAAGCTGTTTCTTGTGAATAAGCTGTTTCAGGAAGCTTTTCTTGGGTTTTCTAGCTTGTGTAAACAAGCTAGGAGTGTTCTTGGTCCTTGTTCTTTGTTCCATAAGCTCATACAGTTGTAAGCATTTTGTTAGTTTTTCATTAATTTTGCATTTTACTGTTCCATAGCTTATCATTAGCTTATTATTGTGATTTCCTGCTTATTACTAGTTTCTAATCACATTTCATCAATATAATCAGTTGTTAATAACTTTGTTTTCATTTTACTTAAAAAACATAAAAAAAAGCCAAAAATAAGCTAGCTTATTAATCTGCTTAATTTTCAGTTTAAAGTCAATTTTTATAGCTTATTTAACTTATTAGTAACAATAGAATCAGAAACTTAGCTTAAAACAGCCTAATCACTTGTAAAATCCAAAACAGACCCTATAAAGGGCTGTTTGGCATTAAGCTCTTTTCAGCTTGTTACTGTAGATTTGCAATTAATCCAAGTTCAAACCAGCTTAATTCATCATATATAAGCTGTATCTAAGTCCTAATTAGCCATTTCAATAGAAAAATCAGTTTTACATAGCCTGTGGGAAAATTAGACCTTAAAATAGCCAAATAAGCCATAATAAGCTACAAGCTGATTTGGACCTTAACTTTGCCATTTCTGAGGTTTATTTAGTCCATATAGTGTAGCCAAAAGAGTTGGATTGGTCCCTTTGGTGTTGTGCACCTCTGCACACAAACCTCACCAAGCAGACTGCAAAACCAGTTTTTGTGGTTTTTATAGACCCTAGATGGATTTTTAGTTTCCTCATCACAAGCCCTCAGAAGCTGAAACTCTGGATATATAAGCTCACCCAGCTTATCTCCATCTAGGATTTTTCTTGTGATTTTTAGAACCCTTCTAAGCCACTAAACTCAGGCCTGAAAAAGAGCATTTTTGCCCTGTGCAAGCCTGCATCAGCAGACTCAAATAAGCCTGAGCTTATTGAGAGCTTTACAGCTCTTGGACTTGGCTTTTTCTAGTTCTTTTAGCTTAAACATACTTACATCAGTCCCTAGTAACTTGTTTAGTAACCACTTAGCTTATTATATAGCTTTTAGCTTATTTTGAAAAAATCAAAAGTCTTAAAACCTTATATAGTGGACTGTTGAGCTAAGAAGCTTGTTTCCAGCTTATTTTCTTGTTCTAAAAATAAGTCCAGTTTTAAAGTTGCTTAATATTAGCTTTTAGATAAGTAGCAAACAGAAAAAGTCCAAAAAAATAAGTTTGAGCAAAAAGGGTGTGTGTGGATTCGAACCTGGGTTCCCTAGGTGACAAGTTCACTGCATAACCAGCTGGGCTAGCTCACTTCTCAGTTATACTTTGCATCTTTTTCATTTTAACCCTTTTTAGTTTTTAGCTTATATTAAGCTGTTCAGCTTATAGCAGCTTATCAGAATAAGCTGTCACCACTTTTTTATTTTTCTTAGCCTTTTAATAACTTAAAATAATTTAGGAAAAAGTTTCATAATTTTCTGAATAGTTTTAATATTTTTAATCTTTTAATTAGTTTAAATTAGTAATTAAATCATAATAAATAGAATAATAATCAGAAAAATATAATTTTAATTTTAAAAATTTTCTTTTATTAAGTAGAATCTAGGAAAAATATAATTATCTCTGTAGACCTTAGGAAAAATAAAATATAAAATAAGTGATAGTTTCTATTTAATAGATTTTATCTTTTTAAATTTTTAATTAAGCACTTTTCATTTTTATAATTTTTTTAGCTTCTTTTCACCTCATAATATTTATAGAAAAAGTTTTAGATTTTTCTTTGTTCATTTAGTATTTATTATATATTAAAATTGTTTAAGATAGTAATTAATTAATAATAAATAATTAATAATAATTAAAAATATAATTTTAATTTCTAAAATTTTCTTTTCTTAAATAGAACCTAGGAAAAATAATTTTACACTTGTAGGTTTTAATTTTAGATATTTCACTTTTTATTCGCGTTTTTATAAATTCACGTAACGCGTTTTAATTATAATTTGTTAACCTTAATTTTATTTTGAGAATTTGTTTCTCATTATTTAATTAGAACATCATAAGCAATCAAAAATCTCAATCCCATATCATCAGTCACTCTAATCCAAGCTTTCAAACAATTGCCCATTCACACTTCGTTGGGAAACGATCCGGGTAATCACTTACCTGGTTTCACACTACACACACAAACATGAGTTTTTGTAAGTATCCTTTTTCACAAAGGGGTGATTTGTATTTATTCACGTGTATCCATCGTTGCATAATATTTATATATCTATTTAGCACGGATCACCAACCATGGAATCATCAAAGTAACACTAGATTTATGTAGAGAATAACTAGGCCTTCATCTTCTATGTATAACTTGGAACTTGGAAATCAAAGTATCACATGTTTAGGGATAAATTTCGGGGTGTTAAAATAGTGATGAAAATAATGAAGAGATGAGTTTTCTTTTATAGTGTAAGTGAGGAGGTTAGCTAGTTCTTATTTGTGGTTGAAATTGGAACACATGAATGCATATTTGGTTGTTCATAGGCCATATATTTTCTAAGTCTCATCACCAAGCCACCAAGGCCTTGGTGATCCACTTAACACGTTCATGGACTAGGGGAGGGACTAGGTGGATGAATCTTGGCCTTATATAAGTTACGGAGTGAGTTTTGGTCCCGTTAATCGCTAACTATAAGTCGTAAAGTCACGAAACTTAAAACCGGGTACCCTAAAAATATAAAACTTATAAGTTTTTTAAAACTTATCAATATACTGTATATTAGCATATTAAATGAGTGATAAGTTTATCGGGGTGCTTAATCGTCGTAAAAACCTAAAACCGTAGGCTTAAAACGCGCAAAACACGTAAAATGCACAACCGGAAAATGTAAAAATTCAAAACTTGTGGAAATGTCATATGATGTGAAAAACACTTATTTCTCTTGTTTAGGATGCTGTATGAACATATCGGGATGCCTAAATGGCGTTTAAACCTAAACGTAAATCTAAGACACGGTTTTGTGAAACTTGCAAAAATTACCCGATGAGTGTTAAACTCTCGGGTTATCATGAAAATAGGTTAACTTACGAGAATGTGAAATAAAAATTTTGGGAATGAATAGTAAAAGTAAATAGTAAAAATTACGAGAATGAATAGTAACTCGAAAATGCGAATTGTTACATTAACTTTTTTCAAAAATTAAAATTGAGATTTTTGTTTTAGCATACCTCCTATTTTTCACCAAATCAGTCGACACACTCATTCAAACGCATCTCGATCATTGGTTTAACACAAAAATGTGAAGGTATGCCCTTTTTCTTATTTCAATTGAATGTTAATGACACTAATTGAATTGTGAAATTAATACCTGAAAATTAATTGAACCATTTGAACTTTGACTGTAAAGTATGTTGAAGCATTTCATTTATGTTATCTATATAATTTCAAAAACTTTTAATTTTGTATATAAATAATTCAATCCAATTCATCCTCAATTAATCACAGCCTAACCGATTAATCGCTAGGCGGTACCCAAATAGCGCCTAGAGATTTTTACAACCTTGCTCGAAAGTGGTCGCAAAACCTTCGTGACGACCTTTCTCAAACCACTTTATTTGTTCATGGTCAAAGGTTTTGTGAATTGTGCTCCCACAGCATGCTTGTCCATGTTTAGTTTTAGGACCTCTTCTGTGGTGAATGATTCTGTCATGACCTGAGGTTTCATGGTCATAACCAAGGTTGCAAAAAAAAAGGCCTACAAGGCCGATTAATCACCGCATAGGCGCTAATGGGTCACCAACCTTTCCGATTTGTGTAAATCGGTCAAACAAATAGGTCTACCGTGGTCAATGGCGGTCAACGACTGCCAACAATGGTCAAACTTACCATAAACTTGCAAATCTTGCTGGAAATAACCAAAGTTGGCCGTAAATTACTTTTAATCACTTATATTCGCTGTTTATATCTATTAAAAGATTTTTTTGGAAAATCTTTCCGAAAATACCCAAAACTTGCTACAAATGCCAATCCGATTAATCGCCTAGACCGATTACAAGCTACAAGGGGGTCAACCTCCTGACTACCGATTCGCTTGGTCATAACTTTCACAAATTTCACATTCAAGGAAGTTAAGACGATCATCAGAGTGATGATTATTGAAACAACAATGGGTACATGAAAAGAATGGTTCAGGTTTGATAGGTCTTCTTGTTTGTGTTTTTAGGCTTCCACCTTATGGATATTGAGCTTTCAGTTTTGAGATGTTTCTCAAGATAGCAATGTGTGTTGGATGCTTAGATGTTCTATGGTCAGTTCCTTTGCATATTTTGCAAAATGGAACACTATAAAAATCATTTGAAAGTTTGTTATATCCGTAGTGTTCACAAGGTGTTATGAACCAAGGTTTAGATTTAGATCTTACTAATTTTGATGTATCAGTGTGAGATCTAGGTGTTTTTTATGTTGAAGCCTGAGCATTTGATACTAAATCAACTTTTGTGTTTAGTACCTGAATCTCCTTCATCAGAACTAACCAAGGAGGTTTAGATTCAGCTTCAGGCTTATGTTCAGCAGGAGCTGATGCTTTGGTTTTGCTTGTGCCTTTGGCATTAGGAATTGAAGTGTAACAACTCGAAAATTTCAAGTTAATATTTATTAGAAACATAAACATTTTATCCAAAATCGCGTACAATTTTAAACTTTGAATATAACCGTTTAGGTTATCTTGCGCGTAACGAAAACTGACTCTGAACATTTTTATTACATTAGATTAATTTTTAGTTCACTTATAATCATTTATGGAATTTTTAAATTTAATTTCAATTGTTACGAAATGGACTATGTGATTTACGAGACTAAACTTGTGTTTTGAACATTTTTACTTGTATACAAACTTGACCTATACCTGCACCGCATTTTGTAAGACATTTAAACACTTTTATATTTTTAGAAAAAATCAACATATTTTCCCCTCTTTTGGCCATAAAATTAACACTTGATTATTAACACTAAATATCACAAAATATCTCCTAAACTTAACTAGCCATTTTAGTCGTTATTGTCAAGCTAAGTTAGATATTTCCAAGACTTAATACCTAAGTAACTAAGATATTTACTTAAACTTCTTAGCTAAGTTTAACTAGATATTTAACAATTCCGGTTTTAGACTTAATGTGCATTTAACACCAACCGACACTAGACTAGGCCCAGTCTAGACATTATAAACCTTTTACGTTCATAATTATCACATTGAAAAAGTTACATTTCACTTTTTTCCACTTTCGCGTAAACTTCTTACGTTTACGTTTTAACGCGTTTAAACCTTACGTTTTCGTGGTTTTAATCAGCATATACACTAATCCATTAAACTTATCACTCATTTTTTAAGTTAATATGAGTATATTGATGAGTTTAATCATTTCTACAAGTTTCATATTTTTACGATACCTGATTTTACGTTTCGTGATTTAAATACTTACCGTTAGCGATTACTGGGACATAAACTCACTCCGTAAAGTCAAGATAATTATCTAAAACTCTTAACCTCCTCTTTTCCAACCCTAAGTGACATTTTCTATGAGTCATAAGGGCGCTTGGCATGATTGTGATAGCTTTGTCCAAGAACTTTACACATATACTAACTTAAGTCTTAAGTTTTGCCTAATCTAAGGACACATACACAAGCTTACCAAGCAAGCTTGGTAAGTCTTCATTTTCTCCACCTCCTTTGACCAAAACTATCTTATATATACCCCCTCCCCCTCTCTTGGTTGTTCACAACATCACACACACAAACAGTTTCACCATTTGATTTCTACTTCAAGTGTTACACAAGTATTGAACTTAAAAGTTGTAGCCACCGGTAAATTTTACCTTGTATTAAATTAATATAATATTCTAATGAAAGAATATTTATCCACTTTCTACGTCTAATTTTTTTTAAGATTAAACGTTATCAGTTTATCTGATCACAACAATGAATTAATACAACGTAACTCATATTCTTAATAAACGTGCTCACCGACATCATCACGCCTTAATGTCCATCTCAAATAAACATCCTTATATGTTAAGTATAAAACTTTTCAACTTTTGTTTACCACTTTACGCTATTTCGTTAATGTACGATTACTTAACGTTCAAACTAAACGTTTGCTATTTATTAGAGTTTTCACGAAACTCTAATTATAACTATGATTTTTCGTAACTAAATCATCAACCCTAAAGTACAACTCCTCAAAGCTAGAGTACAAGTCTTCAAAGCACGGAAACTTAACTTTACTTTACTTTCCATTACAAAACCCTAACTTATAAACCTATGATTTTCTGTAAATAAAATCACAAACCCTAAGTAATATATATATATATATATATATATATATATATATATATATATATATATATATATATATATATATATATATGATTTTTATAAAATATCAATGTACAAGCCTTTCTTGCACAAGTACAACTCCTTAATGCATCCTTCCAACACTTGGTTTTATTTAATTTTATAATCCATATTATACAAGGCTTAAAGCTCACTTTACAAGCCTTTAGTGCATTTTAGTGCATGAACTTTAAACTTGATTATATCATAACTTTATAACTCCAAGTACCACCCTTTCTAGCCTCTTGTACAAGCAAATAAAGCATAAAAATCAAAAACACACTCTTGTATATTTATTTGGTACTCGACATATTTCAAATTCAACCAAACTAGTTCCTAACTTATCAAGTGTGAAAAAATCTAACCTAAATCTCTATCTCTTACAACATGTCTCTTTGATTTTCAACACACTAGTCAATATGATCAAGCTTATCACATGGGATGTTTTTGAAAACCATCGAACTAAGCCTAAACCTTAACCAACAAGTATAAACACAATCTTGATCATATCTTATCTTCTACACCATGTTCTTTTGATATCCTACAACTTGGTCAATTCTTTCAAGCTACCATGTGATATTGTTTTCTAAATCATTCGAAAATAATGAACCAAGACACAACAAGATCTTATCACTTCCAAAACCATATCTTATCTAATCTTATATGTCTCATATCATCACTACACAAGTGCAAGTGGCCACATGCAAATTGTAACCCTTTGTGGCTATATATACGATCAAGCATACAAGATCTTTTCATACCATCCTTTACTTTCAAACACAAACATACACACACACACACACACACACACACACACACACATATTTACTAAAAATAAGCTATAGGGAAAGGGAATATTTTAACCAAGTTTTGAAACTTAGGAAGTTTGGTTCACACTTTGGAAGTCGATTTGATCATTTCATTCTAGCCGATCTTATACAAATTCAAAAAGCTTTGTAAGTCTTTAAAACCCTTTTCAATCTCTTATTATATTTTCTAATATCGTTAATATGTGTCTAGAATCAAGTACCAAGTTAAAACAAGATCAAAAGAATTCTTATTTTCTTTTTCTTTTTACCGAGACCAAACAACCCTCTTTTAAGGTGACATATTTTTTTTAAACAAAAAGCTTCAACAACTAAAATTACATGTTAAACTATATGGACAAGCTCATGAACATGTTATTTATGCCACAAGTCTTTACAAGGATCGGTTTTAATTTTTCATTTCTTTTTCTTTCCTGTCGAGAACAAAACCACACACACCCTTTTATTTGGATTTTTAAACCCAAAAGCTAAAAGCTACAAGCTACAAGCTAAACAATTAAGCCACCTTAATAAGCTCATAACTAAGTTTACATAGCCACAAAATCACGACCAAAAACCCACGGGACCTCAAATTGTTTTCTTTCTTTTCTTTTGGTCGCGAGCACAAAACAAAAACGCACCCTTAGTCGGCTTTTAAAAGCCCATAAGCTAATTTATAGACCAATAAGCTCTAAACAGCTTATTCCCAACATGAAACAGCTTATATTGATAAACCATAACAAGCTACATCTTTTTCTATTCCAAAAACGCAAATTTGCAAAATAAGGACTAAGCATGTAACGCCAAAAATGCATGGGGGTTAAAATTCTAAACTTTGAGTTTCTTGGGGCCAAAACTTTTAATTTAGTTAATAATATAGAATAAGGATTATGCATGTAAATCGCAAAATGCATGGAGGGCCTGTTTTGCCAAATTTCTAAAACTATATATATAAAAAGGATTAAATTTAAAAACTAATTAATGCTTGGGGATAAAAAGTGTAATTATGAACTAATAAGTTACAAAAAGGACCTCCGGTGCAAGTTATATTTAACCAAAAGGTATAAAGTGTCACTTTTGAAACTTCAGGGTAGAAACTGTTATTTCACTAAAGTTGAGGGGTATAAATTGTCATTTTATAAAATTTCCGGGGTATAAAGTGTAACATTTCCATATTTTCTTGGAAGTATACTTTTTAACCCATTTTGACTCGATTTTTGATAAAAATCAACACACGAAGTATTTTCATATACACATCAAATTGATCGAACCTTAAAAATGAATTATGATTTATATAATCATCCACTAACTTTTGAAGAGACTTTATAATTATAAATCTTATCAACTTTCTCGCTCAACCATACTTATTATACTAAAGGTTTAACAAATAATTATCGACAATTCAAACATGATATATAATTACGCATTATTATCTAAAATCGTGAATATACAAACTAAGACTTAACATACCAACGCAGGTCGCGTGTCGGAGCCGTTTATTTACACTACTTGACTTAATATCGATTCAGATTACTATATCACCAAGGTGAGTCATAGCCCCCTTCTTTCACTTATTTTGAACTCTTTGGGGGAGATACATGCTCATTTTATTTACATATTTTACTCGTTTGTCTTAAACGTTTTACTCGGTTGATGATACACTCTATTTGTTTATTGAAACATATTACATGCTACAAACCTGAACACAAGTATTTTTCTGTGGTTATTGCCTAAGGACACACGTTTGCCATTAAAAGTCCCTCCTATCATGAGCCATTAATCACTTGCGAGTGAACGTGAATATAGTGAATAGATCTATTGGCAGTTGACGCCCCATTTGTGTTAACCGGATAGGTAACCAAAAACACTTCATTTGAAGAACAATAGGAAGTTGGCAAACTCCTACACGAGGGCACTGTTACTTAAATCATTTTTATGATGTCTGTTACTTATATCATTTTTATGATATCACACCTGTTAAGGTTTGCGTTCATGAGACTTAGAGCAATAATACGGTACTGTAATGATACGGTACTACAACTACTGAATTTATGGGTGTAACAACGTAGCCCACTGTCTATTAAACTTGAAACTTGTGTTCAACTGATTTGCATACAAACCCTATGGATTCACTCAGCCTTTGACGCGGTTACGGTAAACAAACAAACTATCCTTTGTGATTGACCCGGTTAGGGCAAACAAGCGAACTACCTTTGTGTTGACCCGGTTAGGGCAAACAAACGAACTATGGGTGTATAACAACGTAACCCACTACTCATTTTATCGATATTTTTATTTATTACAATTATCACCCAAACTTGAAACTATTGAAATCAACTATTTTACTTATAAACTCTATGAACTCACCAACCTTTGTGTTGACACTTTTAGCATGTTTATCTCAGGTCCATAATGATCGAGGCTGGCACGGAGGGGCACGGATACTTCTAGAAGGCCAAAATCTATCATTCGAAAACTTATTTAATAAACTATGAAACTACTGGGACCTCATTTTGTAAACTCTGATATTCGAATGACAAATCTTTTAAAACGACTCAATTAGAGTTCATTTTTTATAATTATAACTGTTGTGCCATGAAGTAACACCCAGTTTGAATTCCGCTGCGGATCACGAAATTAGGGGTGTTACACAAGTAAACTACATCAAGTCCTTGCATTTCTATGGTGATTTATCTTGAGTTTAAAGCCACTCAAGTAACCAAAGTCTTTGCACAAGTTCTACAAGCTCACAAGAAGTATTGAAGACTTCTAACGAGTGGAGTTGTGCTCTAGTCCTTGTCCTTGTTTTCCTTTTTCGAAAGCCAAAAGCTGTAAGCAAATATTGTGCTCAACATCATCATTCTTTTATTACTCATTTTATGCTTGATATATGCTATATATGTTAGTTATATTGATAATATTGTACAAAACACAAGTAAACATTTAAATAAACTTACTTATGACTTTATGTGAAACTTTATGTTAGTAAACTAGAAAAACAAGTAGACTTATGCAATAAAATCGACAAAACCATGAACCTAAGACCTTAAATGAATCGATGCAGTTATAGAGGAGATCAAAACAAAACCGTAGCAATTCGAATCAACTAAATCGGGCTTGCGGTTTGAAAGTTACGCCTAGTTAAAGTTACAAAAAGAGAATATCGATTTTGTCGAAAAACCTTACTGATCAGAAATTAAAACGCGGTTTTAAGGGCCTTCTAGTCTGAATCATCAAAAGTGTAAAACACGAAATTTATCCAGAATGATATTTATGTCTAGCTTCGCGTGATCTTGGCCAGAAATGCAAAATGAGGGCTGTTTCCTATCAAAACTTAAGAAGACTATTTTTAACCCGAATTTGTTGAACCAAGGGTAAACTATTATGAAACATGTTCTATTTTTAAGTCATGTAACTTGCAACACTTATTATTTCTAGTAAGGATGTAATATACCACAATAACATAAACTTTCCTAAGTTTATTTAAACCTTTGGAGTAATGTTTTTCACATGTGAAAACCCATTTTTCACATGTGAAACCATGTTTGAAACTTATAAGTATTTAACCTTTGGAGTATTGTTTTTCACATGTGAAAACCCGTTTTTCACATGTGTAATCATGTTTGAAACTTATAAATATTTAACCTTTGGAGTAGTGTTTTTCACATGTGAAACCATGTTTGAAACTTATAAATATTTAACCTTTGGAATAATGTTTTTCATATGTGAAAACCTGTTACTTATAAACATTATAGATGTTATATACAAGTGCAAATTATATGTTTACATATTAAGTACTACGTTACTAGGGAACTTCATGTGAGGGGCTTCATTTGGGTAAACATATTGACGAGTTGCTGGATTTACGAATTAAAGTGTCCTAGCTCCTTGAACGTTTACTACATGACCTCTAAATTATTATGGCCCTGACAGTAGTACGATATTGAAGCGAAAAGTGTACCGCTTTTAGGGGGTCATTTAAGCCCTAAATCGTATTTATTTGATCAAATATTGCCCTAAATCGTTCCTTTTGTCATTTTAGGTACTTTGGAGAAGAAATCTGGAAAAGGAAGCATTTTGGACGTTTTTGGAGCATAAAAGTGAAGAAAACGGCAAAGTCTCAAAATTGTGCTGGAAAGTACCTTTGACGGCGTCAGGATTTGTTCTTGACGGCGTCATGGCTTGGCAAAAGTGGTGGATATGAAAATTACTCATGATAAGCCAGAGAAATTTGCATGGGAATTCTGACGGCGTCACCCTTTGGAGTGATCAAGGTCGTCACGGCTTAATTTAAAGAGGGACGGCGTCACGCCTTGATAAGCCAGAACGGATTTTGGAGAGCTAAAGAGGGACGGCGTCAAGAAGGCCATCCGGGAACCCTAAAAGCGGCGAGGTGACGGCGTCACACTCCATAACGTGACGCCGTCAGATCTGAAAGTCTATATATAGTTTTGCAATTTTTTGTCATTAGTGTGGAACTTATTGTGGAACTTTGTGTGGAAAAACCCTAAGACGATTTTAGCAGCTTTTTCAAGGCTTTTTGCCTTGAGATCTTCCATGTTACATTGAAGATAAGTTATCAATTAATCATTCAATATGTCTATGTGTTGTTTGATTCTATCTTGTTCTTGTCTTTTGTTTAACATGCTAGGCTAGATTTATCTTGTGTTTGCTTAGATCTAATGAAACCTAGCTATTGATTATTGGTTATTAGTGTGTTATTAGTTGTATTAGATGATTGTTTATCTATGTTAGGCTTAAGAAAACTGGCTAACTTCCTATTCGGTAACTTGCTTGAACGTCTTAAGAAACATGAACCAATGCGTACTAAAGGTTTTTATGGTTGTATTTAATGCATGAGCGAATTCTAGTGATCCCATGTTAGGAGCTTCCTAGCCGGCTCGACATAGGAGTGAAGTAGGAGTTCATAGAGTTGGGGAAGTACGTACGCCACCCCACGATTGGTATTAAGGAATACACCCGTCATCCACGCAATTAATACACACTAATCAACCGGTAAAAGATAGTTAGGGAGTAAGGAAATCTAAGTAAACACATTTCTCTCCACATAAGTTTTACCAACCTTTTCATTTTCGTTATTTTATTTTATTTGCATTTGTAGTTACTTGGGTTAGTTGACTAGCAACTAATTCCGCCCACTCTTTCAAACCCGAGATTTTACTTGCTTTCATAAAATTATAAAAAAATACAAAAAGAATCTTCCCTCACCCTTAGACCTATTAGAGTAGTTTTTTCATACCTAACGAACACTATTCCCTGTGGAGAACGATCAATCCCCCGTACTTACCACTACACTATACTACATCGGTCAGGTACACTGCCTGGTGGGGTTGTAAGCCTCTTGAGATCCCTCGAGAGGTAAAACCTGTTGTAAGGTTGCAAAACCACGCATCAAGTTTTTGGCGCCGTTTCCGGGGAATAGTTATTGTTTAGGTTGAATTTTTATTTTATTAGGTCTACTCACTAGATTCCTTTCTAGTGAGATTTTTATTTTTCTTTTTATTAGATTTCTTTAGTCTATCTTTTTCTTTGTGCCTTTTGTTTGTAAAACCATTTTCATTTGTCACCATGGCGGATGAAATTCCATTTAGATCATTAACAATAAAGGAACAATTACTTTACACGGATAGATTTGCTTCCTGTTGTTCCAATGAATTTTTAAGTGATCTTAGATATATACAAGAGGAGATGGGTATAAAGTTTGATAGGTTTGATGAATTATGTGCATGTGTGGCTTCTATTAAACAATCATTGTTAGGATCAACTCCTTTTAATAAGACCCTTTGGAAAAATTTTGAGGAAAGCCTCCTAATCGTGAACCATAAGTTTAATGAATTAATGGGTTCGTATACATCACAACTTGAGGAAACAATTGAGGAGGATTTAGCCGAACATGAGCATATTGAACAAAAAGACCTAGGTTTTATGAACAATGACTTTGAAACTCAAGGAACACATGATGAATCCTTTAGGCAAATTGAACATAGTAATCATGTTATCGGGGAAGATTCTTATGAATCGGACTTAGAACTTGAAATGGCTAGAGAAGGATTTGAGATACTTAGGAACATGTTTGGGTTAGATTCTACTAAAACACATGATGTGGATGTAATTGATATAGAGACAAGGAAGGATGAGGTAAGTAACACAAACCTACAAAGTACCCCACAAGTCCTACCATCATTCGAGGCATACACACCGCCCGTGACTTACCCGAAAGAAGTAGAAGGGACTATAGGAACCCCAATTGAAGTAGAACCTTTGGAAGAAACAAAACTAGAAGAAATAGGTTTGAATACTTGTAGTCATAACCTTTCTTTTAGTTCTATGGAAGTTCCTAGTTTTGATGAACCGGAGCCTAAACCAAAACCGTTACCTAATCTTCCATCCTTAGATATGAACTTAGGAATTGAAAAAGGTCCCGATCCACCCATCAAACCATATAGTCCGGATAGTCTTACGTTGGAGGCAGTAGACTTTAAGCCTTATAGTGAGGAAGCCAACATAGGAGTGAACCATAACCTTTCATACTTACATCACCCATTCATGATTGATCACAAGAAACATTATGGGTTTAAACCGGGTTTATTAGGTCAAAGTGGATTCTTAACTTGGAGTCTCTCGAAGTTGATAGAAGATGATCCCTTTTTAGGAGAACACTTTAACTCACCCATTGACCAAAGTGAACTAAGTAAGGTTATGATGAAAGGAGCACACCCCTTTGAGCATATAATTCATCCACCAATCTTTCCTCACGTGGCATACTCCTACCGAGCTGGTGTGTATCGCTACTATACCCCGCACTTAACCCTAAGTGTAGGGAAAACCTCTCCTTTATCCATTAAATAAGGGTAGAGTCAGGCTCGTGACTCGAACAAAAACAAGCGCTTCTTGGGAGGCAACCCAAGCTTTATTTGCTTTGTGTGTTTATTTATTTGTTTGTTTGATTTTATTTGCTTCCGTATGTATGTTTAATTTTTATTATTATTGATTCATGTTCAAAACTAAATTGTGAAAATGCTTTATTTTGTTTTTAACTTCGTCTTAACTACATATAAAGGTATTTTGCAAAAGTTAAGTGTAAGGGAAATCCAAATCGGTTTACAAGAACATATGAACATGAATCGTAATAATAATAAATTAACATACATATTAGTATTTGTTTGAGTCAAATGCTTGTATCGAGTCATAATGATGTTTTGCAGGATTTCCAGGAAGTAAGGTATAGGTTTTTCCAAAATTTTTCCGGAAACTTAACATGAGAATTCGGTCAGATCATTTCTGACGGCGTCAGGCTTTACAACCTGACGGCGTCAGGTTTAATTTTCTGAAAATTTTTGAAAGTTTTGTTTTCATAAAAAGTTTTTATTAAATCTCTAACTTATAATCTCCAGGAATCTACAAAAATTATCATTCCACAAGCATTATATCCTTATATATAGAGTTTATCCCGCCGATGTTATGCAGGTTTTCGTGTTTGTTTTCTCAGGTTTAACAGGTTATTTTGGACAAGGAAATGTTTGTTGGATCAAGCTTATGGCGATGCATTAGTCATGGAGCTTCAACATTACTTTGGAAGAAGATTTAACCATGTTACTTCATTATCCACCGAGCAAATCAGGGGAGTATTTGATTTCATTCTTTTACTTTATGCTTTTACATCTTGTTATTTGAACATTGGGGACAATGTTCATCTTAAGTGTAAGGGGGGGGGGGGTAAAAGTACGATTAGAGAATGCTATTACGCTTGATTTTTGTTTGTTTAATAGTAGATGTGTAATAAAACTGAGATAAATACCTGTTAGGGTAATTTTAGTGCCAAATTTAAAATTTTTTACAACATTTAGGAGTGAAACTATGATCTTAATGAGCGTCTCACGGATAGGAGTTATATGACTAGCACAAAAACCGTACCACTAAAAAATTTTCCACCCTCAAATATGTAAGGTTCGCCCCTAGAATTGGTAGGAAAAGCATTTATGCTATGATGTGTGTACCGGTAGCACTTAGATTCTAGAACTTGCGTTAGGACCATTCCGAGGCCACAAGTGAGACTACATTCGTGTAGTTAGATTTACTACATGATAAGAGGCATTAGGATTAACCCATTATTTTACACCTGTGTTTTTGTTATAATTACGTTGGCTACATTGGTCAAGTAATTCTCCCACACCCTTTGCGTTGTACTCATTTTTAGTACACGATACCCCTAGTACACCCCTCAGAGCCTATATTTTCGTTTCGACCTTTAAGCATTTTACTTAAAGGAAGAATTTGTTACACCCCACTAAAATGTACACCCAAATCGCCTTAGCCTACCTTGTATGCACTCATTTTTAGTGCATTATTGTGACAACATTTGTTTAAACCCAAGTTAATTATCTAGTTGATTACATGGTTGCTAAGTCGAGTCATATCCTTGTACATATTGTTTTGGGACGATTGGGACTCATGGGTAAAGTACTAGTGTAATGGAGTAATGGGGAAGAACATCATTTATTACCCCCATATGTGCTAAATGTTTTTAAAAAAAAAAAAAAAAAAAAAAAAAAAAAAAAGTACTCCAAGTGTTTTGATTATCTTAAGGGGAATGCAATGCCCCTATGATGTATTATTTTGGATGGTAGGGCAAGAGTGTATGAAAAAAAAAATCGAAAAAATCAAGAAAAATACAAAAAAAAATGAGAAAAAGAAAAATAGAAAAAACATACGGACTACCATCCCGTTTCATTTTATGTTTATTTTATGTTTTTGTTATTTTGTTTTTAGCTTAAGATTGAGTCTAGTCTTGGCTTAGCAACATTGTATAGTACATGTAATTAATCAAGATCTTTAACTCGCCACCAGTAAAATATCCTTTATCCAACAAAACCGTATTTTCCTTTTCCCTACACCTAACGTTATAACCCGTTTAAAAGCCCTCTTTGATAGTTTATCTTAGGTGCTTACGCCTAGTGGAGGAGGTTTTCGATCCTTTCCCAAGCCTATGGTAATCTATTTGCTATGACAGGTAGTGAGAGATATTATCCATTTTCATTTATGAGATATACTTTTATGACACCTGAGAGATGTGAGTATCTAAACACTACTTGTGAGGTGCTAGTTTGTAATCTCCGTGCTTATTATTATTAAAGTGGAACGAATATTTGTTGTAATTACTTTTATGTTAGCATTAAATGACCCCTAACTTGTATTTTGATTAGAATAAAAGCGCATTTGCTTGAGGACAAGCAAATCTCAAGTGTAAGGGTATTTGATGAAGCGAAAAGTGTACCGCTTTTAGGGGGTCATTTAAGCCTTAAATCGTATTTATTTGATCAAATATTGCCCTAAATCGTTCCTTTTGTCATTTTAGGTACTTTGGAGAAGAAATCTGGAAAAGGAAGCATTTTGGACGTTTTTGGAGCATAAAAGTGAAGAAAACGGCAAAGTCTCAAAATTGTGCTGGAAAGTACCTTTGACGGCGTCAGGATTTGTTCTTGACGGCGTCATGGCTTGGCAAAAGTGGTGGATATGAAAATTACTCATGATAAGCCAGAGAAATTTGCATGGGAATTCTGACGGCGTCACCCTTTGGAGTGATCAAGGTCGTCACGACTTAATTTAAAGAGGGACAGCGTCACGCCTAATTCTGACGGCGTCAAGCCTTGATAAGCCAGAACGGATTTTGGAGAGCTAAAGAGGGACGGCGTCAAGAAGGCCATCCGGGAACCCTAAAAGCGGCGAGGTGACGGCGTCACACTCCATAACGTGACACCGTCAGATCTGAAAGTCTATATATAGTTTTGCAATTTTTTGTCATTAGTGTGGAACTATTGTGCAACTTTGTGAGGAAAAACCCTAAGACGATTTTAGCAGCTTTTTCAAGGCTTTTTGCCTTGAGATCTTCCATGTTACATTGAAGATAAGTTATCAATTAATCATTCAATATGTCTATGTGTTGTTTGATTCTATCTTGTTCTTGTCTTTTGTTTAACATGCTAGGCTAGATTTATCTTGTGTTTGCTTAGATCTAATGAAACCTAGCTATTGATTATTGGTTATTAGTGTGTTATTAGTTGTATTGGATGATTGTTTATCTATGTTAGGCTTAAGAAAACTGGCTAACTTCCTATTCGGTAACTTGCTTGAACATCTTAAGAAACATGAACCAATGCGTACTAAAGGTTTTTATGGTTGTATTTAATGCATGAGCGAATTCTAGTGATCCCATGTTAGGAGCTTCCTAGCCGGCTCGACATAGGAGTGAAGTAGGAGTTCATAGAGTTGGGGAAGTACGTACGCCACCCCACGATTGGTATTAAGGAATACACCCGTCATCCACGCAATTGATACACACTAATCAACCGGTAAAAGATAGTTAGGGAGTAAGGAAATCTAAGTAAACACATTTCTCTCCACATAAGTTTTACCAACCTTTTCATTTTCGTTATTTTATTTTATTTGCATTTGTAGTTACTTGGGTTAGTTGACTAGCAACTAATTCCGCCCACTCTTTCAAACCCGAGATTTTACTTGCTTTCATAAAATTATAAAAAAAATACAAAAAGAATCTTCCCTCACCCTTAGACCTATTAGAGTAGTTTTTTCATACCTAACGAACACTATTCCCTGTGGAGAACGATCAATCCCCCGTACTTACCACTACACTATACTACATCGGTCAGGTACACTGCCTGGTGAGGTTGTAAGCCTCTTGAGATCCCTCGAGAGGTAAAACCTGTTGTAAGGTTGCAAAACCACGCATCAGGCCCGAACAGTAGTACGATATTTAAACAAAACACGTTTTATAAGCAAGTAAACCATTACAACGACAAACACGATTGCTATAAACTATTATGTACAGCATCATGATCAATATAAATGACTTATATAGACTTGTATATTTTTCCACATCGTTATTCCAAAACCTAAGACGCAACAATTATTATAGGTTGCACGTAGAGGTTTTTCCGGCTTATCCATCGACTTTGTTATACACTTAACATCATTTGCTCACGGTGAGTCATAGCCCCATTTTTATACTTGTTTTATAAATACTTTGAGGGAGATACATGCTCAACTACTTTTAATTTCAATCTCGATAATTTGCAAACTGTATGTTTTATCTGATCTAAATGTTTATTTATGCTAAATAACATTATTGCTCTACTTAGAGTTTCTATATCATGGACCATTAGGCACTATGCGTAGTGAGTACGAATATTATGGTTAGATTTATTGGGATTAATGTAACCATTAATTTGACTCAGTTAGAGCAAACAAACGCAACAAGCATTTGAGAACACTAGGTATAACAACAGATTACCTACTAGGCTATGATTGCAACAATTATGCCAATTTCTATTAGTACGAGGTTAAAGATTAACGAGAACGATTATGCCAATTTCTATTGGTACCAGGTTAAAGGTTAACCAGAACGATTATGCCAATTTCTATTCGTACAAGGTTAAAGATTAACCAGAACGATTATGCCAATTTCTATTGGTACGAGGTTAAAGTTTAACCAGAACGATTATGCCAATTTCTATTTGTATGAGGTTAAAGGTTAACCAGAACGATTATGCCAATTTCTATTGGTACGAGGCTAAAGATTAACCAGAACGATTATGCCAATTTCTATTGGTACGAGGTTAAAGATTAACCAGAACAATTATGCCAATTTCTATTGGTACGAGGTTAAAGGTTAACCAGAACGATTATGCTAATTTCTATTGGTACGAGGTTAAAGGTTAACCATTACTATTATGTCAATTTCTGTTGGAATGAGGTTAACCATTAGATATAACGACTAATTACGAGCTTAGTGAAATAATAATAATTGTTTTGCTTTCAAACTATGGGTGTATGACAACGTAACCTACGATATACTAAACAACGAAATATTGTGTTCAACTGTTTAAACTATAAACTCTATGAACTCACCAACCTTTGTGTTGTCACTTTTAGCATGTTTATCTCAGGTCTATAATGATCGAGGCTGGCACGGAGGAGCACGGATACTCAAGAAGGCTATAAATTTTATTGTCATTCGAAAACTCATTTAATGTGATTTGTGAACCATGAAACTACTGGGATCTCATTTTTTAAACTCTGATATTTATATAATTCGAATGATAAATCTTTTAAAACGACTCAATTAGAGTTCGTTTTTTTGTTCTTATAACTGTTGTGCCATGAAGTAACACCGAGTTTGAATTCCGCTACGTTCACGAAATTGGAGGTGTTACAGATTGGTATCAGAGCTATAGTTATAGAGAAACGGGTCTAAACGAGACCTAAACTATAACCACTTTTTTGCAAAAACATTTTTATAGCCTTTCACTCTCCGTGTCTTCCATCCTCCAAACGCTTATGTGATTTTTAGATATATACACACTCGATAAACTTCGATCATTTTATATAAACGATGGACTAAACATATCTGCGTATGCCTATTCCAAGGCATTACGGCACAACCATATTTTCCCGATCATGTAGCTACTCGTGCATGTTAGGATTTCTGAAACCTTCCCAAGGCCTTGTAACCAATTACAATGGTCTCTATCATTTCTCAGGCATTGTAAGTTACACAATGGTCTAATTTACTTCCCAAACATTGTGAGTTGCACAATGGTCTCTCCCATTTCTCAGACATTGTAAGTTAGACAATGGTATTTTAAACTATTTCATCACCTTATACAATATCATTTCATATGATATCAAAACCCGCCACAGTTTTGTTACATGGAATTATATGTGAATCTAAGTATTAAAAGTCTTGTATGGGCGGGACTTGTAATAGGAGGATTTATATGATAATTACTATGTTAACTTGCTTATAAATATTTTCATCTTATTTACATTTATCGTGTGCTCGCCAACTATTTTGAACATTATGTTGATTTCTGTGGAAAACTTATTTTAGAGCTACTTACATTACTAAAATAAGTTACGTGATCGTTTATGGGCTCAAGGCTGTTAAACCTTTTAATCTAGGGTGAACTATGATGAGCACAATGATAATATTGACGGAATATTCTATGAAAGAAACAATACTATCACAACAAGGTTTTGCCAAACTTTCTCTTTGTTATTAAACTTGGCCCCAATGCTAAGTGATCAAATATAGCACAGTTACTCTAAAACAATAACAGGGATCAAGGAAAACCTTGATTACCTTGAGGCTTAACAAAACTAAACAACATCAGACCCTTGTCTGATGTTCCCGCACACACTCTTTTGATGTTTTACATTTTAACACATAAATGTGTTTAAATTCTAAGCATACTAAACACTTGTAAAACATATTGGTGATTAACATCTAACCACACTTTTTGTCTAAGGGTAAGATCTTCCTTTTATAAAACAAGGAAGATCTTTTACAATATGATAAGCCTAGTCATCTACTTGCTCTAACGTGTGTCAGTCAATAAGATACAACATGTATCTTGTTTTACAACTTTGTTGACTGATCAAATATCTAGATATTATATTTTGTATATAAGTGACTCATACAAATAATAGCTTCTTCAATCTTATCCATCCAGCAGCAGTAATGACTCACTGATCAGCAGCAGCTCATTTGCACTAGCAGCAGGAACAGATACACTAGCAGCAGGAACAGTACACTAGCAGCAGGAACAGTACACTACCAGCAGGAACAGATACACTACCAGCAGGAACGACCAGCAGGAATGACCAGCAGTATCATTTTTTGCCTAGCAGCAGAATCTACTTAGCGTATTTTGCTTGTCATTTCAGTATTCTTCATGTTTCATTCTTCTTGTTCTGTGATCATCAAATCTATGAAAATATAATTCCCAACAATCTTCCCCTATTTGATGATTACAAAACAAACACGTTCTTGTACGAATTTCCCTAGACGAAGTAGAGAAATTGAGATAACTAAATCTCACCATGAATGAAACCATACTGTCTTCCCCTTAATCTATGCTATCCACCACATCTCTTCCCCTTTTTGTTATCAACAAATAGAAAAAGTATACAAATATGATTTTTACAACTACAAACTAATACTAATCAATAGTAGTAAGAATCAATAACTTTCCCTTGTGGTGTTGCACAAATACAATAAATGGTTATACATCTAAACATTTAAGCTTCCCCTGAAACCCATTTGTTAACCATTTCGAATCTTCAATTCTGTAGGCTTTTATGACTGATGAAGAAAAACCAACCATTACTAACTTGTTGATGAAGGAGAATAAACCAATCTTGTGTCTTATGTCTTGTACTAAAACTGACTTCAAACGTATACCCATGTATAGGGATACCTCAGTCTCTTGACAATAAACTCATCTCCAATGAGACACTGAGCACTACAATGTAACTCCTTTAAGTGTTTGTCAATTCGTAGTCACTTGAACGAACGAACAAGTTATCTTTAAAGTGTAGTCAACCACTTTAAGATATGATAAGAACACAATTTTGAAAAATTCAACTTTAACTTCAAATAAGCAACAAATAATCTTTTTCACCAATAATAACTTGATAAACAGGCCTTTAATCTTTTAAGAACCAACTCTCTTCTGTGTGTGATTCTTCCCCTTTGTGTGTGAACCTTGAAAGAAAAACCAAAAATTCGACCATACCTCAACTGTTTTTGCAGCAGTTTTCAACGATGCATATCTTGCAACCTAAGGCTTAGATTGAAGATCCCTCCGGTGAGAATCTACCTTGATATACCAAGAACCTCCAGTAAAAATTTCAACCCGATCCAACGGTTAACGAAGGAGTTATCACCTTTTGAAAACAGCCGTGTAGTGAGTTACGAAAATACGAACCAGATACGAATTTTTTTTTTCTTTCTTTTGCTAAAACCTTTTCTTTTCCTAGATCCAGAGCCCCCCGCTCTGATACCAACTGTGGAAAACTTATTTTAGAGCTACTTACATTACTAAAATAAGTTACGTGATCGTTTATGGGCTCAAGGCTGTTAAACCTTTTAATCTAGGGTGAACTATGATGAGCACAATGATAATATTGACAGAATATTCTATGAAAGAAACAATACTATCACAACAAGGTTTTGCCAAACTTTCTCTTTGTTATTAAACTCGGCCCCAATGCTAAGTGATCAAATATAGCACAGTTACTCTAAAACAATAACAGGGATCAAGGAAAACCTTGATTACCTTGAGGCTTACCAAAACTAAACAACATCAGACCCCTTGTCTGATGTTCCCACACACACTCTTTTGATGTTTTACATTTTAACACATAAATGTGTTTAAATTCTAAGCATACTAAACACTTGTAAAACATATTGGTGATTAACATCTAACCACACTTTTTGTCTAAGGGTAAGATCTTCCTTTTATAAAACAAGGAAGATCTTTTACAATATGATAAGCCTAGTCATCTACTTGCTCTAACGTGTGTCAGTCAATAAGATACAACATGTATCTTGTTTTACAACTTTGTTGACTGATCAAATATCTAGATATTATATTTTGTATATAAGTGACTCATACAAATAATATCTTCTTCAATCTTATCCATCCAGCAGCAGTAATGACTCACTGATCAGCAGCAGCTCGTTTGCACTAGCAGCAGGAACAGATACACTAGGAGCAGGAACAGTACACTACCAGCAGGAACAGATACACTACCAGCAGGAACGACCAGCAGGAATGACCAGCAGTATCATTTTTTGCCTAGCAGCAGAATCTACTTAGCGTATTTTGCTTGTCATTTCAGTATTCTTCATGTTTCATTCTTCTTGTTCTGTGATCATCAAATCTATGAAAATATAATTCCCAACAATCTTCCCCTATTTGATGATTACAAAACAAACACGTTCTTGTACGAATTTCCCTAGACGAAGTAGAGAAATTGAGATAACTAAATCTCACCATGAATGAAACCATAATGTCTTCCCCTTAATCTATGCTATCCACCACATCTCTTCCCCTTTTTGTTATCAACAAATAGAAAAAGTATACAAATATGATTTTTACAACTACAAACTAATACTAATCAATAGTAGTAAGAATCAATAACTTTCCCTTGTGGTGTTGCACAAATACAATAAATGGTTATACATCTAAACATTTAAGCTTCCCCTGAAACCCATATGTTAACCATTTCGAATCTCCAATTCTGTAGGCTTTTATGACTGATGAAGAAAAACCAACCATTACTAACTTGATGATGAAAGAGAATAAACCAATCTTGTGTCTTATGTCTTGTACTAAAACTGACTTCAAACGTATACCCATGTATAGGGAGACCTCAGTCTCTTGACAATAAACTCATCTCCAATGAGACACTGAGCACTACAATGTAACTCCTTTAAGTGTTTGTCAATTCGTAGTCACTTGAACGAACGAACAAGTTATCTTTAAAGTGTAGTCAACCACTTTAAGATATGATAAGAACACAATTTTGAAAAATTCAACTTTAACTTCAAATAAGCGACAAATAATCTTTTTCACCAATAATAACTTGATAAACAGGCCTTTAATCTTTTAAGAACCAACTCTCTTCTGTGTGTGATTCTTCCCCTTTGTGTGTGAACCTTGAAAGAAAAACCAAAAATTCGACCATACCTCAACTGTTTTTGCAGCAGTTTTCAACGATGCATATCTTGCAACCTAAGGCTTAGATTGAAGATCCCTCCGGTGAGAATCTACCTTGATATACCAAGAACCTCCAGTAAAAATTTCAACCCGATCCAACGGTTAACGAAGGAGTTATCACCTTTTGAAAACAGCCCTGTAGTGAGTTACGAAAATACGAACCAGATACGAATTTTTTTTTTCTTTCTTTTGCTAAAACCTTTTCTTTTCCTAGATCCAGAGCCCCCCGCTCTGATACCAACTGTGGAAAACTTATTTTAGAGCTACTTACATTACTAAAATAAGTTACGTGATCGTTTATGGGCTCAAGGCTGTTAAACCTTTTAATCTAGGGTGAACTATGATGAGCACAATGATAATATTGACGGAATATTCTATGAAAGAAACAATACTATCACAACAAGGTTTTGCCAAACTTTCTCTTTGTTATTAAACTCAGCCCCAATGCTATGTGATCAAATATAGCACGGTTACTCTACAACAATAACAGGGATCAAGGAAAACCTTGATTACCTTGAGGCTTACCAAAACTAAACAACATCAGACCCTTGTCTGATGTTCCCACAGACACTCTTTTGATGTTTTACATTTAACTCATAAATGTGTTTAATTCTAAGCATACTAAACACTTGTAAAACATATTGGTGATTAACATCTAACCACACTTTTTGTCTAAGGATAAGATCTTCCTTTTATAACACAAGGAAGATCTTTTACAATATGATAAGCCTAGTCATCTACTTGCTCTAACGTGTGTCAGTCAATAAGATACAACATGTATCTTGTTTTACAACTTTGTTGACTGATCAAATATCTAGATATTATCTTTTGTATATAAGTGACTCATACAAATAATATCTTCTTCAATCTTATCCATCCAGCAGCAGTAATGACTCACTGATCAGCAGCAGCTCGTTTGCACTAGCAGCAGGAACAGATACACTAGCAGCAGGAACAGTACACTACCAGCAGGAACAGATACACTACCAGCAAGAACGACCAGCAGGAATGACCAGCAGTATCATTTTTTGCCTAGCAGCAGAATCTACTTAGCGTATTTTGCTTGTCATTTCAGTATTCTTCATGTTTCATTCTTCTTGTTCTGTGATCATCAAATCTATGAAAATATAATTCCCAACAATCTTCCCCTATTTGATGATTACAAAACAAACACGTTCTTGTACGAATTTCCCTAGACGAAGTAGAGAAATTGAGATAACTAAATCTCACCATGAATGAAACCATACTGTCTTCCCCTTAATCTATGCTATCCACCACATCTCTTCCCCTTTTTGTTATCAACAAATAGAAAAAGTATACAAATATGATTTTTACAACTACAAACTAATACTAATCAATAGTAGTAAGAATCAATAACTTTCCCTTGTGGTGTTGCACAAATACAATAAATGGTTATACATCTAAACATTTAAGCTTCCCCTGAAACCCATTTGTTAACCATTTCGAATCTTCAATTCTGTAGGCTTTTATGACTGATGAAGAAAAACCAACCATTACTAACTTGTTGATGAAGGAGAATAAACCAATCTTGTGTCTTATGTCTTGTACTAAAACTGACTTCAAACGTATACCCATGTATAGGGATACCTCAGTCTCTTGACAATAAACTCATCTCCAATGAGACACTGAGCACTACAATGTAACTCCTTTAAGTGTTTGTCAATTCGTAGTCACTTGAACGAACGAACAAGTTATCTTTAAAGTGTAGTCAACCACTTTAAGATATGATAAGAACACAATTTTGAAAAATTCAACTTTAACTTCAAATAAGCAACAAATAATCTTTTTCACCAATAATAACTTGATAAACAGGCCTTTAATCTTTTAAGAACCAACTCTCTTCTGTGTGTGATTCTTCCCCTTTGTGTGTGAACATTGAAAGAAAAACCAAAAATTCGACCATACCTCAACTGTTTTTGCAGCAGTTTTCAACGATGCATATCTTGCAACCTAAGGCTTAGATTGAAGATCCCTCCGGTGAGAATCTACCTTGATATACCAAGAACCTCCAGTAAAAATTTCAACCCGATCCAACGGTTAACGAAGGAGTTATCACCTTTTGAAAACAGCCCTGTAGTGAGTTACGAAAATACGAACCAGATACGAATTTTTTTTTTCTTTCTTTAGCTAAAACCTTTTCTTTTCCTAGATCCAGAGCCCCCCGCTCTGATACCAACTGTGGAAAACTTATTTTAGAGCTACTTACATTACTAAAATAAGTTACGTGATCGTTTATGGGCTCAAGGCTGTTAAACCTTTTAATCTAGGGTGAACTATGATGAGCACAATGATAATATTGACAGAATATTCTATGAAAGAAACAATACTATCACAACAAGGTTTTGCCAAACTTTCTCTTTGTTATTAAACTCGGCCCCAATGCTAAGTGATCAAATATAGCACAGTTACTCTAAAACAATAACAGGGATCAAGGAAAACCTTGATTACCTTGAGGCTTACCAAAACTAAACAACATCAGACCCCTTGTCTGATGTTCCCACACACACTCTTTTGATGTTTTACATTTTAACACATAAATGTGTTTAAATTCTAAGCATACTAAACACTTGTAAAACATATTGGTGATTAACATCTAACCACACTTTTTGTCTAAGGGTAAGATCTTCCTTTTATAAAACAAGGAAGATCTTTTACAATATGATAAGCCTAGTCATCTACTTGCTCTAACGTGTGTCAGTCAATAAGATACAACATGTATCTTGTTTTTCAACTTTGTTGACTGATCAAATATCTAGATATTATATTTTGTATATAAGTGACTCATACAAATAATATCTTCTTCAATCTTATCCATCCAGCAGCAGTAATGACTCACTGATCAGCAGCAGCTCGTTTGCACTAGCAGCAGGAACAGATACACTAGCAGCAGGAACAGTACACTACCAGCAGGAACAGTACACTACCAGCAGGAACGACCAGCAGGAATGACCAGCAGTATCATTTTTTGCCTAGCAGCAGAATCTACTTAGCGTATTTTGCTTGTCATTTCAGTATTCTTCATGTTTCATTCTTCTTGTTCTGTGATCATCAAATCTATGAAAATATAATTCCCAACAATCTTCCCCTATTTGATGATTACAAAACAAACACGTTCTTGTACGAATTTCCCTAGACGAAGTAGAGAAATTGAGATAACTAAATCTCACCATGAATGAAACCATACTGTCTTCCCCTTAATCTATGCTATCCACCACATCTCTTCCCCTTTTTGTTATCAACAAATAGAAAAAGTATACAAATATGATTTTTACAACTACAAACTAATACTAATCAATAGTAGTAAGAATCAATAACTTTCCCTTGTGGTGTTGCACAAATACAATAAATGGTTATACATCTAAACATTTAAGCTTCCCCTGAAACCCATATGTTAACCATTTCGAATCTTCAATTCTGTAGGCTTTTATGACTGATGAAGAAAAACCAACCATTACTAACTTGTTGATGAAGGAGAATAAACCAATCTTGTGTCTTATGTCTTGTACTAAAACTGACTTCAAACGTATACCCATGTATAGGGATACCTCAGTCTCTTGACAATAAACTCATCTCCAATGAGACACTGAGCACTACAATGTAACTCCTTTAAGTGTTTGTCAATTCGTAGTCACTTGAACGAACGAACAAGTTATCTTTAAAGTGTAGTCAACCACTTTAAGATATGATAAGAACACAATTTTGAAAAATTCAACTTTAACTTCAAATAAGCAACAAATAATCTTTTTCACCAATAATAACTTGATAAACAGGCCTTTAATCTTTTAAGAACCAACTCTCTTCTGTGTGTGATTCTTCCCCTTTGTGTGTGAACCTTGAAAGAAAAACCAAAAATTCGACCATACCTCAACTGTTTTTGCAGCAGTTTTCAACGATGCATATCTTGCAACCTAAGGCTTAGATTGAAGATCCCTCCGGTGAGAATCTACCTTGATATACCAAGAACCTCCAGTAAAAATTTCAACCCGATCCAACGGTTAATGAAGGAGTTATCACCTTTTGAAAACAGCCCTGTAGTGAGTTACGAAAATACGAACCAGATACGAATTTTTTTTCTTTCTTTAGCTAAAACCTTTTCTTTTCCTAGATCCAGTGCCCCCCGCTCTGATACCAACTGTGGAAAACTTATTTTAGAGCTACTTACATTACTAAAATAAGTTACGTGATCGTTTACGGGCTCAAGGCTGTTAAACCTTTTAATCTAGGTTGAACTATGATGAGCACAATGATAATATTGACGGAATATTCTATGAAAGAAACAATACTATCACAACAAGGTTTTGCCAAACTTTCTCTTTGTTATTAAACTCAGCCCCAATGCTATGTGATCAAATATAGCACGGTTACTCTAAAACAATAACAGGGATCAAGGAAAACCTTGATTACCTTGAGGCTTAACAAAACTAAACAACATCAGACCCCTTGTCTGATGTTCCCACACACACTCTTTTGATGTTTTACATTTTAACTCGTAAATGTGTGTAAATTCTAAGCATACTAAACACTTGTAAAACATATTAGTGATTAACATCTAACCACACTTTTTGTCTAAGGGTAAGATCTTCCTTTTATAACACAAGAAAGATCTTTTACAATATGATAAGCCTAGTCATCTACTTGCTCTAACGTGTGTCAGTCAATAAGATACAACATGTATCTTGTTTTACAACTTTGTTGACTGATCAAATATCTAGATATTATATTTTGTATATAAGTGACTCATACAAATAATATCTTCTTCAATCTTATCCATCCAGCAGCAGTAATGACTCACTGATCAGCAGTAGCTCGTTTGCACTAGCAGCAGGAACAGATACACTAGCAGCAGGAACAGTACACTACCAGCAGGAACAGTACACTACCAGCAAGAACAGACCAGCAGGAACAGATACACTACCAGCAGGAACGACCAGCAGGAATGACCAGCAGTATCATTTTTTGCCTAGCAGCAGAATCTACTTAGCGTATTTTGCTTATCATTTCAGTATTCTTCATGTTTCATTCTTCTTGTTCTGTGATCATCAAATCTATGAAAATATAATTCCCAACAATTTCCCCCGATTATCTTACTCCCCATCTCCGAAGATGAGTGTGAATATTCGTCCCATACTCTTGGAACACCTACGTTGTCTCGTAATACACCTCCTTCTAACTCGCCGGTTAAGTATGAGTGTTGTGTCGGGAATTCTTAAGTAGGATGATTTATAATATCCTTATTTGAAAGGATTGAGACGCCTTTTCATTTAAATAAAGAAATTGTAAATCACCGAACCATAAGTTTATAATTTCTTACTTACATGAATCGGGATGCTTCTTTAGGTAAATAATGAATTATAAATGAATGGGCTTATTTGTATCTGAAATAACATAAGTATGAACTCGAACTCGATAATCACCAGAATTCGTTAAAAAGATCTAGACACGATAGTGTCTTACCACTCAGAAAAATCTTAAGACCTTAGTTATACTACTCGATTTCGCTCTTGAAAGTTTTCATTTATAATCCGAACTACTATTTTGGGATAGTTACCAATTCTTCTCTTTATACCTCATAAGTACTAGTCTGTTAAGGTCCTACAGATATTATTGTGTCATAACCCTTTAAAGTATCTTAAAGATTTTTAAAGCAAACTTGACATCCCTACCTAAGAATAATGGTAAGCGTACACTACTCTCTTCTAATTAGCAACATACCACATCACACTCTGAACCCATTATAAGATTTCATGGATGATAGAGAAATACGAGAATAAGATAGGTCACTATGTAAAACTTCACAGCATCGCGTTTCTTTCGAACTCTAGTTGACTTAGACACTGTACGATATGTCCTTTATCCTGTAACTACCCAAAACTTTTCCTAGACTCCTCACCACCGGATAACACACACTGAATTCCAGGACGGAATTCCTTTTAAGGTGGTAAGACTGTAACAAATCGAAAATTTTACGTTAATATTTATTCGAAACATAAACATTTTATCCAAAATCGCGTACAATTTTGAACTTTGAATATAACCGTTTAGGTTATCTTGCGCGTAACGAAAACTGACTCTGAACATTTTTATTACTTCAGATTAATTTTAAGTTCACTTATAATCATTTATGGAATTTTTAAAATTAAATTTCAAATGTTACCAAATAGACCCTATGATCTACGAGACTAAACTTATGTTTTGAATATTTTTACTTGTATGCAAACTTGACCTATACCTGCAGCGCATTTGGTAAGACATTTCAACACTTTTATATTTTTAGAAAAGGTCAACATATTTTCCCCTCCTTTGACCATAAAATTAACACTTGATTATTAACACTAAATTGTTGGGACAACATTATTTAGATATCCTTATTTTTTAATGAAGACAAATAAACCTTAGCAACACATAAAATTACAAACGTTGGCCAAATTTCTCCCGACCCATAACTGGGCCTGGCGCGCTGCCAGCCTTCTGTTAAGGTCGGGACGAAATTGAAAGTCGGCTTTCCCCTTATCCGAAAAATGTGGTTCTTTCAATACAGGTATGAATATGTTATATGCATCAATGGGAACACTCGAAACGAGTTTTAGAATTAGAGGGATCCAAATTTGCAACCTCCCGTTCTTGGCAAAACGTCAACTCAAGTATTTTGATAAACGCCTCTAGCCAAGGGTTTTCTAAACCTAGGAAACTTATATATTTCACGTGACATCAAGTGAAAGTATTCATATGGCCATAATCCGTGTTTACGTCTTCTCTAATCATGTAATGGGTTTACTCCCTTATTGGTCAAACTAAGTCAAAGGTCCCTTTCCATAAACGCATCCTTTCCCGTTATAGGATATGCTTTACAATGATGCAAATCACTTAGCTTGTTTGCATCAAGATGATTATTGATTACTTCGAGTCGTGGAAATTCACGTATTATGAGATTATAAATACTTGACGTTGAGTTACTTGAGATTATAAGTAACCTTTGATTTTCTCAACCCGTAATCATCTTTGTCAATTCTTTTCTTCCTTAATGACAAAATGATTAAGCCTTAATCACTCCTTTGATTACTCTCCTCACAAAACTAATCCTCTTACCATTTCAAATTCCTCCCAAATCTTATCCCCAACATTCCCTAATATTCCTTGTACTTGCATGTACTTCTTGCCCCTTATATTCCCACACCAAATTTGCTAAACATTCCCTTCTCTATATTCCAATCCAACCACTAGGATTTCACCACCTCATCATCATCTTCATCCAACCCTTTATTTCAAACACAAATAAACTTTCACCACAAACCACCTTCTACAACTCCAACAATCAAATTTCAAATTTGAATCCAAGCCAAAGTCTCCCCATCACTTCAACATTCTATCCTTATCCAACTCACTCTTACACGCATACAACTCACTCCCTCACATACAAGCTCCCTCACTCTCTCCCTCACTTCCTCACATTTTAAATTTGAATTCTCTCTTAGGCTCCCCATCACATCCAAGCCAACTCATACACAACCTTATCTCCTCACTCTCTCACGCTCCAACAACTAGAATTCAAATTTGAATCCAAACATAGGCTCCCCATCACATCACCTCCAACTCACCCAAACTCATCTCAATCCTTCATCTCCACTTTGCCTCCAAGCAAAGCATATTCTCTTGGATATTCTTCTTAACTCAACCATGCTCTCTCTTCCAACTCAACCATGGTTCTTTTCTAACCCAACCTCACTCCCTCACTTCCCTCTCACACATTTGAATTTCAAATTCAAATTCTTCCCTCTCTCTATCTCTAACATGTACACTTCCTTTCCAAGTAAAGGAATATACCATGACATATTTTTTCTCTCTTTTCTATGCCATGTGAGGAATACCCAAACTACTCTTAATCTAATTATCCCTTCTACTCTTCTCTCTTTGATAATTGGTTTCACTTAAACACTTCACAAAACATTTTTACAAATTGGCTATTTGAGTTGGTAGACTTTGAGGATGAATAATGTAAAGGTCTAAATGTGTGAAGTACAATTGGGGGTTTAGCATGGTTGGGTATTTAAAAGACCAAAACCCAAAAAGGAAAAACACCAGTTATCTAAGTGATAAGGATTTATTTGGTACCATTTTAAGGGGTCATTTAAGCCCAAAATCGTATAAATATGATCAAATATTGCCCTAAATCGCTTCTTTTTGTATTTTAGGTACTTGGGACGAGAATTGTGGAAACCGACGTGTTTTGGACAAAAATCAAAAAGAAAACGAAAAAAAATGACCAAGTCAAGAAATTGTCAAGATGAAGACCTGACGGCGTCACAATCCATAACCTAACACCATCACTTGTGTTTGAAGACCCAAACTCAGTGCAATTTTATAACATGACGGCTCAGAAGAATTAAAGCGTGACGGCCTCAAAGCATCCTTGACGGCGTCAGAACGGCGACTTGCACAAGACGAAACCCTAATCCACGGCAAGCTAACGGCGTCAGAAGCTATAAGCTGACGCCTTCAGAGTTGTAAAACTATATATATTTTCGAATATTTTCATTGTAGTGTGTAACACTTTGGAGGACAAAACCCTAGACGATTTGGACAGCTTTTTTAAGGCTTTTCCAGCCTTTTTCATCCATGTTTTATTGAAGATAAGTTATTCGTTTAATCATTCAATATGTCTATGTGTTGTTTGATTACTTGTTTATCTTTTCTTCTCTTTAACAAGCTAGCTTAAGTTTATTTTTGTTTTCTTAGATCTAGTGAAACCTAGTTATTGAATATTGATTTGTTTTCTCTTGTTTAGTTTATTGTCTCGCGTTAGGCTAAGAAAACTGGCTGACCTTTTATATGTAACTGGCTTGAACGTCTTAGAAAACGCAACCGTAGAGTGCACTGTTGGTTTGTCTCGTTGTATTTATTGCGTGAATTGTGACTTGTAGATCCTAGAAAACTTAATCGACTTTAAGTGATTTAGGGGAGACTAAGATTCATAGAGTTGGGGACTTCGGCACCTCCCCACGACCAATATTAAGGAATACAGCGCTTTAACTAAAACAAGGACGTGACAATTCAACAAATCAGTAGGAGATAACTAGGGAGTAATTAATTTTAAGTGAACACGTTTTCCCTATCATAAGAGTTACCACCAATTTACTTTTCTTTGTTATTAGATTAATTTTAGTTTTATAATTAGTTTTTGGGTTAGTTGATTAACAACTAATTCCGCCCACTCATTCAAAACCGAGATTTTTAATTGCTTTTCATAAAATATAAAAGTACAAAAAGAATCACCCCTCGCCTCTAGACCTATCTCGTCATACATCTTGACCTTTCCACAACTATTGCGAGACTATTCCCCTAGAAAACGATCAATATCTCGGACTTACCTATACTACACTACAATGGTTAGGTACATTGCCTAGTGGATTGTAAAACCTTTTGCGAGGTCGCAATCTTCGTATCAAGTTTTTGGCGCCGCTGCCGGGGAATATTTAATAGTTTAGGTTCAATTTCTATTTCATTTAGGTCTACTCACTAGATTCCTATCAAGTGAGATCTTTATTTTCTTTTTATTAGCTTTCTTGTAGTCTGTTTTCTCTTTGTGCATTTGTTCGTGATATATGTCTGTTATCCGTGTTTTTCTACGTAGAAATTTTCAGTTACCTGTTCCAGCTCCCGTTATGGAGGACGCAAACCCACCAAACCATTCACCAGACCATCACTTTGGCAATGACTTTGAAATTAATGAATCTGATCATGATACCGACCATGAGAATGGCCCTTTCTATTTCATGGATTCTGATGAGCATTTATGTGATGGAGAAGTTATTAATGAGGTTAGAAAAGAAGATGATGTAGATCCTCTTAAATATGTTGACCCTAGGACAAAGATTGAGAAAGATAGCCTTTTTAATATGCAATTTCCTTGTAAAATCGGATATAGGAGTTTTGATGCTTACCTTAACTCATCTTTGCCAATGAATTTAATTTCTTATGCTAATTATAATAAAATCATGGTAAATGAGTTAGAATATCAATGAGATAATATTGTGGCTAGGGTTGAACCATTGCACGTTTTTGTTGGAAGTTTTGTTTACTTGATTGATTTCATGGTCATGGAGGATTTAGGAGAGTTTATTGATGACAAATTACCCCAAGTTATATTTGGAAATCCCTTTAAATGGTTAACTAAGTTAGATGAGAAACTTATGGATGGTTTAATTACATTCTCGGATGGAGACGATGATTTTCTTTATCAAATGCCCCGTTCGCACCCTAGGTTTAAGGATTTTTCAATTGAGGAATGTAATAGATTTGCTCCACTTTCGATTTTGAGTGAGAATGATAAAAGGAGTGGACTAAAATATATCCACATGAGAAAAATATGAGATATTATCGTAGATGTTTAGAGTTGAATGACGAATATAAGAAAGATGAGGCAACAATTAGGTGGCTCATGCTTGGTTTTGTGAGCATAGATGATACAAGATAGGTCATGACTTTGAGTCTAGATACAAGACTCGTTAATAAAGAAAAGCGCTTCTTGGGAGGCAACCCAATCTTTTTTATTGTTTGTTTGTTTGTTTTTGTTTTTTTTTATTTAATATATATGCTCCATCGTTACTTGTTTATCTTTCATGTTTCGAATATTTTGTGAAAATGTTTTATCTTGTTTTTAACCTCGTCTTACGGCGTCAGGCACTGTAGCAGCATAGTATTCCAGGATTTTGTTTTTCTGCTGGATCCTAAAAATTTTCAGAATTTTAAATTTCTAGGACATTTATTTTGCAAGCATTATATCTTAAGTGTTTTCTAGGAATTAGTTTTTATATATACAGTGTTTACTGCCGATTTTATGCGAGGTTTTGTGTTTCATTTTCTTAGTGAATTACAGGTTATATTGGACAAGAAGATGAAAGTATACATTGGAAGTGAAGCTTATCAAGTTTGTTTTCTTGAAGGAAGATTTAACCATGTTTTCACATCGTCCATGCCGAGCAAATCAGGGGAGTATTAGTTTCTTTCATCTATTTTATTTTCCCGTTATCATAACTTTGATACTTTTCAAGAACATTGGGGACAATGTTCAATTTAAGTGTAGAGAGGGTAAAATGGGATACCTTAGAAACTATAACTTCGCTTGATATTTGTATTGTTCTAGAGTAAATGCGTAATAAACTAGGAAACATACTTGTTAGGGAAATTTTAGCACCAAATTTAAATTTTTTTACAACATGTAGGAGTGAAACTTTAGTCTTAATAAGCGTCTCATGGATAGGAATTATACAGCTAGCACAAAAACCCTTCCACTCAAAACCTAACACCCAAAAAATATGAGGTTCGCCTTTAGATTATTAGGAAAAAGCATTCACTTTTAATGCTTATGAGTGTACCGGTAGTATATAAATTCTAGAACTTACGTTTGTGATGCATCCCGAGATCGCAAGTGAGACTACATTCGTGTAGTTAGGATTTACTAAATGATAAGAGGCACTAGGATAACCCTTGTTTTAAACCTGTATTATAATTACGTTGGCTACATTAGTCAAGTAATTCTCCCACACCTTTGCAATGTACTAATTTTTAGTACACGATACCCCCAGTACACCCCTCAGAGCCTAATCCTTTTTGCGTTTCTCGTGATATTTCGGTGGATTCTGAAATATTAATGAAGAGCATTGTTTACAATCCACCCCCAAATGTACACCCAAATTGCCTTATCCTACCTTGTATGCACTCATTTTTAATGCATTATTGTTACAACATTTATGTTAAACCCTTTGTTAATTATCTAATTGGTTACATGGTTGCTAAGTTGAGTTATATCTTGAAAATGCGGTTTTGGGATGATTGGAACTCATGGGTAAAGTACTAGTTGTTATGGAATAATGGGGAAGAATGTCACATAGTTATCCCCATATGTGCGATAATGTTTAAAGTATTCCAAGTGTTTTGATTTTCTTAAATCGGGTCATTAGTTAGTTATGTGTAAAGTATGTAAAAGTTCAAGTGTAGGGAGGTTGTAAGATCCCTTTGATGTATTATTTTGGATGGTATGGTAAGGGTGTATGAATATATATATATATATATATAATATCTATAATGTATATATATATATATATATATATATATATATCTATAATATGTATATAACAGGATAAACATGACTAGATAAAGCCACATCATCACAATTAAGTCCACGCCAGCATATTAAGTCCACGTCAAAGGCCACATCATCACATTAAAGGCCACGTATGCAAGAATTCGCGTGTTTATTTTTGGGTCAAAAAATCACATGCATGGATTCGAACTCAATACCATGTTCATATTATGTCGTGTGTTACCCACTTAACCACCTTAATTTTTTTGTTACATTATGCAGACGAATTTCTATAAAGGATGCTACGCAATCATCGTATTTTTAGTATTTGATAAGTATGGAAAATATTGATTGTGATCCTAGCCTCATTCGGATTTGATGTGTATGTTTTTAACCCTAATTGTACATTGTATATATGGTTTATTATGTCATATCATAACCCATTCACAAACACACATTATACACGATCCATATATCAATATGCAACCACAAAGACATTCAGCAAGGCTGTCAAGATCAAACGCAAAAAAAATGTCTGAAACTGGAACGCAAAAGAAGAAAAGCAAAAACACTATAGTTGATTCATCGGGTAATTTTTATAATAAACAGTTATGCATTGATTGTTTGGTTATGAATATGAATCGTATTATGATTCAAACATTGATTATTTGTTTATGAATATGAACTCTATAATGAACTGCTTATATACTTTTTGAATTATGTGTTACTAAAAAACTTTAGCAGTACTAAGTTTAAATTAGAAGTACTAACTTGAAAGTTAGTACTGCTGTACCGATTTTAAAGGAACAGTACTAACTTGCAAGTTAGTACCGTTGTAACCTAATTGTTAATGGAGCAGTACTAACTTGCAAGTTAATATTGTTGTACCCTAATTATTATAGTATGTATGATTAGGTTTTCTAATGTAACCAAGAATTGTTTGTGTACAAATTTTCAGCAGTAACAGAGGATGGACAACAACATTATATTGGATTCAGCAGGTGGTTTGTTTATTAACAGTTAAACATGCATGGTTTTATACATATTAACGTTCATTGCATAACTCATATTTTTAAATCAGCATGATTCATATATATTAATTCGATTAACAATTAAGTCTTCTTTAATTTACAGTGTTGAATGAAGCACCAGGTGATAATCAGGAGAATAAAAACCTACAAGGTATTTTATCAGTTAACACAATTTATTAATTACTTTGTATTCTTAAAATCACATAAAAATAAATACTATTTAATAGATGAATGTATGTTTGAGAGTGACACACCTGGAAGAAGATCTAGAACTCATGATCTCAATTTACAAAACCCGCTAAAAGGTAGTTATGTTATAAACAAATTTAGTTTTTAATATTTTATAACTATTAATATAAAGAGTTATCGTAATAATATGGTGAGTGATCGACATGATGCAATAAACTTGCATTAGGAAATACTCATAAGATGTATGGTAAACATGATTCCAATCTAGATATCCAGTCAACAAGTAATTTGTCAAACATCATGAAGAAAAGAGTGTTGCAGGTTTGTTTGTTTGTTGTTTGTTTTTTATATTTTAACGTACTCAGTTATAAAAAATCAATATATAATTTAATATATTTATTTATATCATGCAATAGATGGATGCATGTTTGAAAGTGATACTCCTAAAAGGAACTCTAGATCACATATGTTGAATTTAGGAGGGCAGCAAAAGTTAGAGTCTGAAAGATGTCCTATAACATAAGTCGTAAAAAAGAATTGAGATCTCCAACAAGAGGTATTATAGTTACACAATTAAGTAATTTTGTATGGTTACATAATATTAATAATATATTAGCATTATAATGAAATCTTTACTGTTTGACAGTAGTGAATGCATTGCCAAAGATAGCACAAGAACAGACATCCTCAAAGCAAAATTTTGGATATCAGACATCCTCTTTTGACTGCCATTTAGATCATGAAAACTCTGAGGATTTTTCATCAGGTGTTTTAATTGTTATAAATTTAATATACACTGCTTATTAAAAAATTTAAATTACCATATGGTCCATAACATAACAAGACTATGTTAAAAATTGTATAGGTATGAAGGTGCATAAACACTTAAGGTTTCAGAATCATTCTTCCAGTTTTAAAACCCCATCAATAGGTATTTTGATTATACTTAAAGGAATGTATATATATTTAAAAATGAATTACAACACAAGTTTATACTCATTATATTGCAGGGGTTAAGCCACAACAATCAAGGAACAGTAGGTTACATTCTGCCAGTTTTGGAAAGACCACCCCAGGTCTATATTAATAAAGAACACATTGTACATTATAATTATTTGTTACATATTAAATTTATATTATAATTTTAAAACATGTTATGTTTTATGTATTATTTTGTAGTGCCTAAATCGCATTATCAGAAAAACAATGGAATACACAATTCAAGCTCTCAGCGTGTTTCACCAGGTATTTAGATATCAAGAGTTTTGCGTTTACATTATTGTGTTAAATCACTATATAACTATATTATGTATGGTTTAATTTAACAGCAACTAAGATCAAGGAACAAGTAATAACTGCCGTTAGTCATATCAGTCCAATGGTTGATAATATGGCAATAAAAGCAAGATGTATTTCTCTATGGCATTCCCACAAGTTGAATGAAGAACACGATCCATATAGTTTGGATTGTGTCTTCCAAGATAAAGAGGTGATTTTACATTTATAATGAATAACATGTATTTTTATTTTTATTTTTTGGTTCTTTTAATAAAGTATATTTAGAAAAATTGTATAAACAGGGCGAACGAATTCAGGTTTACATAAAAAAAGAATTTATGTTTAAGTTTGAACCCCTTCTTTAAGAGGGTCAGTGTTATATCTTCACTGATTTCGAGTGGCGGAAAACAGTGGAAGATTGTCGTTGCTTCCCAATAGGTGGAAAATTTCCTTTTACAAAGGAACAAAAGTGACTAGAACATATCAAATTGATGATAACTTTGTTGGATTTATAAATGAACCATTCACACGTATCTTAGACAGCAACAATGAGTATCATGAACACGATTATGTCGGTATGCATTTTATGTTTTCTTTCATTAGCAAACTTTTTGAGTTTAAGATTTTATTAACAGTGACATTTTGTATAAATTCATTGCAGACGTGATTGGAACAGTTGTTGCTATTGGAAACATTGTAACTGTCAATAGCGCGGGCGGTCCTAAAATTCGTAGGACAATTGTTATAGAAGATGCTGAGTTAGTACATATATATACAGTTTTTAAGAATAGATATAAAACACAATATTTATGTAATAATATTTTAAAATTTCAATATACAAATCTTACAAACTTGATTGTACTTTCTGGGACAATTGGACGCAAATGTGGAATGCATATGATGAGAAACTTGAAGAAGTTGGGCATCTAGACATCCTTTTGATGTTAGAGAAAGTTAAATACTAAGATAGTAAGTTTAAAATATACTTATTGTAAATTGAATACATTAAATTATGTTATATATAGTTAATACAATTGTTGATGGAACTTAATGATTAAATACAGACAAGCCTGCAATACAGAATGCTCTATTTGGATCAAAGATCTATATTAATAGAAGAATACCCCAGCTACTGTCTTTCCGAGAGCGGTAATATCTTTAACACATGTATATTTGATTTTAAATGTAGATGTAATTACATGTGAAACCCTAAATGTCTAAAATGTTCACATTTTGTAGGTATGAAACACAAGATGGTTATGATGCGACTCAGTTCCGCATTGAAGCCTATTCTCAGGGTGCGCATGTTGTTACACCTGCGGAGTTTATGCATGGATGCTTAAAGAAAATGGTTGGTATGATTCTTAGCATTGAACCGGTAAGAAATCATTGATTTATGAAGATTTGATACATGAAATTGTTGCATTCAACTTTGTATTAATACTGCATAAAAAAATGATAATCAATCAATTTAACCAAAATGCAGAAAACACATTGTGTTGTGTATGCAACTGTGCACAACATAAAATATGAAAATGGATGGGCTTATACAGATTGCAAGTTATGCAACAGTAGAGTTTCTCCAATTACTTCTAAAGGAAACAATTTTTCAAGAAGCAAGAAACAACTGTGGTACTGTAAGAAGCATGGAGAAATATACGCAGTTACATCTAGGTATGAAACCCACACCTCTAATAAAAAATAAAAATCTAAATCCCCCGTACCGAATATAAAAAATACAAAATTGACTATTCTTTATGTTTCATGTGTAGGTTCAAAATCATTGTTCATATAGTTGATGAAACTGGTACTGCACAAATTGTGCTTTTTGACAAGAATGTGCATAAGATGACTAATTTGACCGCGTTCTAAATCATGAAACAACATGGCATGGATACTGATCAATATTTTCCAGATGAGCTTGATCAAATCATTGGAAAAAAATATCTTTTTAAGATTCTGTATTCTGAGTTTAACCACAACAATAACAGCCACATATATCGAGGTGAAAAAGTTACTGAAGATGTTGATACAATCAACTACTTTAAGAACGGCTTCCTAGAGGACGAGGTTTTGACACTGCATTATTGTATTATTTGTTGATCCATATATCCCAAGTTCTTACAAATTGAACTTTTCGTTGTCAAATAAAACAGGAAGCCGAAGATTACTTACAAGATGACGAAGATGATTTTGAAGATGATGAAATTGTTCCAGATGATGCTGACAATGAGTTATATGAAGATGAGGATGGCAATGCAAAATTATCTACAGATATGAATGAGGTATTATATGCGTATTTTAAAGAAAATAACGCAATATCTTTATTTGAAAACATTTTTGTATTACTGTTTTTTTTATTAAACATTGTAGGCTGTTGAGGATGGCTTTACAAACACATCATATGGTATCGATGAGGTAGCATAATATTTAATAGTTAAATTCATTCAACATGACAACATGCATGAAAATGAAATTTAGTTTTCACCCTTTCTTGAAATCGCCACATGAAAACAATTTAAATCGAACCAGGTGTGGTACCTTGGATACCACTACAACATTATCGACCGATATGAATGAGGTATTATTCACTACCTTAATAAATAGATGTTTACTCATATTCTTAAATCCATTTAACTTCGTTACATGTTTAAAATGAAGATTTTATATTAGTAGCCATGTTTTAATAAAACACAGGAAGGAGATGTTGACAACGGTGACCCTACCATGGTCGAACCCTGTGGATGTGATAAAAAAAAGAAGTCGTGAAATGGTTGAGCAACCAAATTATGAAACTTTGAAAAGGATGCGTGATATGAAACGGAATTCGCTTAGTTTTATCCTTCCACGTTTCATTTACATTGAACAATTGTTTTTCGTTTAGCAGTTATTTTATTACTGGATTTTTATTTGGCTTTTTATATTACAAATTACATTATATTGTTTGTTTAGTTGTCACACCTCGCCAAGGCGGAAACGCGAGTGTAACTTCATAGATATCATCACAACACATGGTGTCTAAATAGAGAATTACTACATGCGCATAAATAGAGCAAAGTACAGACACAAAGTGTCGTAACGATACCCCAAAAGAAAATAACCAAAATAAATCTCCAAAGGTATCCTCAATAAAACATAAAGTACTAGTCGAAAAACATTAAAGTATCACAATCAAAATCAAACATATTCAAATAAAAACATATAGATAAATCGTTCTCAAATGCAACTAAGTCTCGTCTAGTCGCTTCCCTCTACCTTAGCTTTAGAATGCTCACCTGAAAATGATGCTTAAAAACGTCAACATAATGTTGGTGAGGTTCATAGGTTTAAGATACACAATATATCTCAGGTAACCAGTTCACTGTGATTATAAAACATAGCAGGACAGTAAGACTAGTCATTATACTAGATAGCATGCAATCTCAGTCATTCAACCAACATACCACTTAAGGGACATAAGGGACGGAACGTGCCCACGATCCAAATAGCAATATCCAACATCAATTGGGACGGAACGCGCCAACGATCCAAGTTCACAATAATGGGTAAACCATACCCTCTGATCAGACCACACAGAATAATAGTGAGCAGAGCTACTACTCTTCAATTGGATAATGGGAGCATAGCTACCCTCCAAATGGACCACACAATAATCTCATAACATGCAATACAAGTATAATAACACTTACAAGTCCATGCATTTACGACCACATAATCACAGTAACTCAAAAATATTTCAACACAAGCATCATTCCCATCCCAAGTTAAAACAAAGTAAAAATGAGACTATGAAACTCACCTCAAACTTTGTAGCTTCCAAAATCAATCACAAATCTATACAACAAAATAAGATCACATTACACGCGACCAAGCTAAAAGCTATAGTCCATGTAACACACATACGATGGATGTCTAAGGTTCATGTAAGCCACCATGGATCACCTAGACTCCACACTAACCACTACCAAACACTTACACTCACTAAATCTCTTGCATACACTTTTTCAGAATACGCAGATTTTTGGAGTACTTTTACCCACATGAAATCACAACAAAACAAGCTCTAAAACTCACACCAAAAATTCACCATGGTCCTTCATGAGCATACAAGCTTCTCCCAGAAGGCCATGCACTAAAAACACACACAAGTGCTTTTTGAAAAATCAAACATAAAAACTATCCAGATTCGGATCTGAACGCACACCAAAATGTTTTGACCTAACAATCATATTTGCACAACTTATTAACGCATACCCTTCGCGTGGAAGTCAAAGGGAATATAGAACTCAATTTTTACAGAAGGGGTAACCCAAATTACACTTTTAAAACCACTTTTGACCTCAATAATTTTAACCTAAATCTGTCCCGGTTTAACTGTTTTTCACACCTATACTTGCAAAAATCATTAGACTGACTTCCGGACCTCGAAATCGCTCGTGGCTGGACTTTTTGGAAAGCACGTTCTCTGAACTACAATTTAGACTCAAGAATCATCAATTAAATCATCTCCATCTATTAAATATCTTCGTATCTTTACAGCCTTATGAATCTGTCCAAACCCTAACTCAATAACTAACATGTTTTATACCCTAATCTCTTCACCAATCATCATAACATTACTAATTAATAATCCCAACATGTTTTATATTAATAATTTACAGAACCTTCATAAACCCTAGATCCATCATAACTTGTATTACATGAATCAAATCAATAATTAAATGAATTAGGGATCACTAGGCATACCTTAAGCTTGTTTTTCTTCACAATAATGAAATCCTAATTTTTTCTTCTTGTTCCTCCCCTTGGTCGACCGAATTCACAAAAAGAATGGGTTGGGGTATTTTGGTTTTGTATTTATACTACCCTAAGAATATTCTAGATAACCTCCTTAATTAAAAATTATAATTGGAATAAAATTTTGTTTCCTTTCCCCCCCCCCTAAACCCAAATCGGCCGCCCCCTATATATATATATATATATATATATATATATATATATATATATATATATATATATATATATATATATATTTTTCAATATTAATTATTACATTTAAAACCTTGTACTCTCGATATTTTATAAGAACCCATACGAAACCTAACGCCTTACGCGATAAACTTTCATTTTACGACAACTCGAATAATTATCATTTTCAAAACAAAGTTTTCAAAAATAGAATTTCACACTCATTATTAAATATTAATATAACCCATAAAACCGATCTCCACTTAACTTACCAACGCTCACAAACTTGAACACAACTCATTACGCAAAAACCCCGAACACAAAACCATACAAGTCATTTCCACGTCACCAAAGTGAACAAAATGAACTTATTCAAAACAACACTGCTCAAGACACACCAATAGAGTCACACAAGGGATTTAGTTCCAAAGCACACATTTATCACACATATGCCACACGAAACACTTAAGTCACACCAAGCAAAAATTAAATTGATCGAAACTAATAGTTAGACTAACCTGCTAAAATCACGGTTGTTACATCATCCCCCACTTAGGGAAATCTCGTCCCGAGATTTAGCTACTTGTCTCACCAACCACATCAGAAAACAAATTTGGGTACTTAGACCTCATCTGATCCTCGCGCTCCCAAGTAAACTCAGGACCACGCTTCGAATTCCAATGCACCTTTACTAAAGCTATCTTACCACGCTTCAAACTCTTGACCTCTCGGTCCATAATCTCAACAGGTTCTTCGACAAAATGAAGGGTCTTGTCAACCTTAATCTCATCTAATGGCACATGCAGACTAGCATCCGCCAAACATTTCTTTAAATTAGATACGTGAAACGTATCATGTACACCACTTAGCTCCTGAGGTAATTTCAGTCGATATGCCACAAGTCCAATCCTTTCCGTAATCTCAAACGGTCCTACATATCTCGGTGCTAATTTGCCTTTCTTACCGAAACGCACAACACCCTTCCAAGGGGACACTTTCAGCATCACAAGATCACCAACACTAAACTCTAAAGGCTTACGGCGATTATCCGCATAACTCTTTTGGAAACCTTATCCGTAGTCTCTTGTACTAGTTCAGGACCAATTAGTTGGCTTGTCCCAACCTCTGCCCACAGAACAGGTGATCTACATTTCCTCCCATACAACATTTCAAACGGCGCACACCTAATACTGGAATGATAGCTGTTATTATAGGAGAACTCAGCTAAAGGTAAATGAGTATCCCAGCTTCCTCCAAAATCGATAGCACATGCTCTAAGTAAATCTTCTAAAGTCTGAATTGTTCGTTCACTTTGCCCATCCGTCTGTGGATGATAAGCTGTACTCATATCCAAACGTGTATCCAAAGCCTTCTGTAGCGACTGCCAGAACCGCGAGGTAAACCTACTGTCGCGATCAGATATAATAGACACTGGCACACCATGTCGTGCCACAATCTCATTGATATAAATTCCTGTCAGCTTCTCCATCTTATAATCCTCACGAATGGCCAGAAAATGTGCAGACTTCGTCAGCCTGTCCACTATGACCCATATCGTGTCATGCCCATTACTTGTTCGAGGCAACTTGGTAATAAAATCCATCGTTATATTCTCCCATTTCCACTCAGGGATCGGCGATTGCTGTAGTAATCCAGAGGGTTTCTGATGTTCAGCCTTAACTTTCAAACAAGTCAGACACTTACTAACATACTCGGCTATTTCCCTCTTCCTTCCTGGCCACCAATAAGCATCTCTAAGATCGTAATACATCTTGTCAGATCCTGGATGAATTGAGTATCTCATTTTATGAGCCTCGTCCATGATCAACCTTCTTACATCTCCCACCATCGGAACCCATATCCGATCCAAGAAATACAATCCACCATCCTCCTTTTTCTCCATTTGTTGATCCAACCCACGCAGCATCTCAGCTGTTGCGTTTTCATCCTTGAGGGCTTCCTCTTGTGCTGCCAATATCTTCCTCTTGATTCCCGATTGCAAGTTCATGCACATAGCTCGCACACGCTTAGGCTTAATCCTCTCCTTTCTACTCAACGCATCAGCCACCACATTCGCCTTTCCAGGATGATAGCGAATCTCACAATCATAATCACTAAACAATTCAATCCATCTTCTTTGTCGCATATTCAGCTCCTTCTGAATGAAGATATGCTGAAGACTCTTATGATCCGTATAAACAACACTCTTTGTGCCATACAGATAATGTCTCCAATTCTTGAGGGCGAACACTACCGCACCAAGCTCTAAATCATGAGTGGTGTAATTCATCTCAAGAATCTTGAGTTGTCGGGATGCATAGGCTATCATTTTCCCTCTCTGCATTAGTACACATCCAAAACCTTGTTTCGACGCATCACAATACACCACAAAGTCATCTGGTCCGTCTGGAAGCGCCAGAATAGGTGCATTGCACAAATTATCCTTTAATGTTTGAAAAACCCTCTCTTGCTCCTCTCCCCAGACATACTTCTTATTCTTCTGGGTCAACAATGTGAGGGGTTTGGCAATCTTCGAAAAAAATTCGATAAACCGTCTGTAATACCCTGCCAATCCTAAAAAGGAGCGTATCTCTGACGGCGTCGTAGGAGCCTTCCAATTCTTGACCGCTTCGACCTTTCCAGGGTCTACATGTATGCCTTCACTATTAACTACATGACCAAGAAAATGTACCTCTCTAAGCCAAAACTCGCATTTTGAAAACTTAGCGTACAACTTCTCCTTCTCCAGCAATTTAAGGACCAACTTCAAATGCTCTCCATGCTCCTTCTCAGTCTTAGAGTAGACTAATATATCATCGATGAACACTATCACAAATTTATCCAAATAAGGCTTACAAATGCGATTCATTAGATCCATGAATACCGCAGGTGCATTTGTCAACCCAAATGGCATAACCGTAAACTCAAAGTGTCCATAACGAGTCCTAAAAGCAGTCTTCGGAATATCTTCGAAAAGAATCGAGAACCTTGCAGCTGGTCAAGGAGATCATCGATTCTAGGAAGAGGATACCGATTCTTAACAGTTAACTTGTTCAATTCCCGATAGTCAATACACATCCGGAATGAACCATCCTTCTTCTTAACAAATAACACAGGTGCTCCCCACGGAGAGTGACTGGGTCGGATAAACCCCTTATCCTAAAGTTCTTGCAACTGCTCGGACAACTCCTGCATCTCAGAGGGTGCTAAACGGTATGGAGATTTCGCCACAGGTGCCGCTCCAGAGATCAATTCAATACGGAATTCAACTTGACGGATTGGAGGCAACCCAGACAAGTCTTCAGGAAAGACGCCAGGAAATTCGAACACCACAGGAATATCTTATATTTTAAGTTCTTTGGATTTCGCATTCTTGGGGGATTTCAAATCATTCTCCAAGCATTCTCCTTGTATCCGAAGTATAATACCACTCTCTAAAGGAATACGAACTACCTTTTCATGGCATACAACCTCGGCCTTATGTTTAGACAACCAGTTCATCCCTATCACCACATCAAAACTCCCATGTCCAAAAGGTATCAAGTCAATCATAAACGGAATGCCCTCTAACACTATAGTACACCCACGAATAACCTTGTCAACCTCTACCTCCCTACCACTAGCTATCTCAATCGCAATACTAGACTTAAGTTCACTAGGTTCAACATTCAACAATTCAGCAAATTCAGTGGACACAAAGCAATAATCCGCACCCGTATCAAATAAAGTAGTAGCATAATGACCATTTAGAGAGAAAGTACCAGTAACGACGTGCGGGTCTTGACGCGCCTCGTTCGCATTTATGGTGAACGCCTTTCCCCTAGCTGCATTCTTGTTGTACCCTTGCCCTTGGCCTCCTCCAATGGCCAACCTGTTTCCCACCTGACCAGGTGCCCTGTTCAGCTTGGGACACACATTTCGGAAATGATCTATACTTCCACACTCATAACACGCCCTACGATTGTACCTTGCGCCAACCGAGTCGATTGGAGTCGCTTGAGTAATCACCGTACGACATTCTCTAGCAAAGTGTCCAGGTTTGTTACACCTGAAGCACGTACGACACGCAGCCTGCTCATGATGATAACCATTGAATTTAACACATTTGGGAGCAGAACTAGTGTACCCCCTTCTGTCTGTGTTTCCTGTCACAGCCAGAGTAGCTGCCATCGCAGGACTCGCTGCCACCACAGGATTCACCGCTACGAACCCTCTCCCATTCCTTGCTCTCTTATTGTCAGCACCAGAACTAACCTGCTTACCTGCTACAGTCTCCTCCTTCCTCTTCTCACTTGTCTTCGCGAGTACCCCACTCCTAACCGCTTCATCAGTTAGTGCTCCAGCCTTCTGAATAGCACTCTAGAGTGTCATGGGTTCTGTAACCCTAACCATGCTACGAATCTGTGGAACCAACCCACGAATATATTTATCGATACGTTTCGACTCAGGAGTTACCAAGTGAGGGACCAACTTAGCTAACTCATGGAACCTGTCAGTATACCCCGCGTGATTAGCTCCAACCATTGCATGGTTCCAAAATTCTTCCTCTAATTTTTGCATCTCATTTCTTGTGCAAAACTCCTCCACCATCAAGGCTTTGAAATCTTCCCAAGTTATTCCCATCGCAGCAACTCTACCCCTAGCTTGGACTTGCGTGTTCCACCAAGTCAAAGCCTTATTGATCAGAGAACTTGCTGCATACTTGACTTTTTGGGCTTCAGTACAGCCACTAATATCCATTACTGCTTCCATCTTCTCTATCCATCGAGTGTGCGCTATCGCACCACCCTTACCATCGTACTCTTTGGGCTTACAAGCCATAAACTCTTTGTAGGAGCATCCGTTGTTGCCACCCCCACCACTTCCAGCACCATTAGGTTGAGCACCATCACCCATCTGTGCGCTCACATGGCTAACAATCTCTGGCAGTTGAGCTTCCAATTGTTGATTAATCATTTGCTAGAAGATGGGGTTACTATCTCCAATAGTGGGTGTCTGTGATGCGAGGTTTTGCGACCTTACAACAGGTTTTACCTCTCAAGGGATCTTGAGAAGTTTGCAATCCCCACCAGGCAGTGTACCTGACCAATGTAGTATAGTGAAGTGGCAAGTACCGGGGGATTGATCGTTCAACTCAAAGAATAGTGTTCGTTAGGATTGAAATTTATCTACTAGGTCTAGAGGTGAGGGATGATTCTTTTTGTATTTTTATATTTTATGAAAAGCAAGTAAAATCTCTGGTTTGAAGGAGTGGGCGGAATTAGTTGCTAATCAACTAACCCAAAAGCTACTAATTAAACTAATGTGCAGGAAAGTAAACTAGGGTTCTACAAGGGAAGTGAAGCATGTCTACCTATGATGTATTACTCCTTGCTAGCTATCCAATTCTACCTATTGAATTGTAACCTTGTTTTAATTGACGGGTTGTATTCCTTAATACCATTCGTGGGGTGGCGTACGTACTTCCCCAACTCTATAAGCTCCTACTTCACTCCTATGTCGAGCCGGCTAAGAAGCTCCTAACATGGGATCATTAGAATTCGCTCATGCATTAAATACAACCATAAAAACCTTAGTACGCATTGGTTCATGTTTCTTAAGACGTTCAAGCAAGTTACCGTATAGGAGGTTAGCCAGTTTTCTTAAGCCTAACATCGATATCACCCAATCAAACAAGAGGCAATAGGAAACAAGAATTATAAGCTAAACCAATAAGATCTATTGAAGTGTCACACCTTTATTGATGACGATAGATACATACATCAGCAAGGAATCAATAAGATCTAATTAATTATATACAAGTTTCACACAATCATAAGTAGACACAAGGTGAATTAGCAAACCATGATCAATGAAGGGCAAACAACCATAATAATGAAAGACATAATTAAGTTAGAATCAACAAACCAATATTTGATGTTTATGAAGTGATTGAAACCCTCTAAGTTGCTAGAAAAACACCTACCTAAACCCTAGAATCGGACTTAGGGTTTAGGGCTTACAAAAAGTGAAGTTGTGATGTTGTATTTATAGCTGATTTTCTGTCCGCATCGATCTGACGGCGTCAGCCTTCACAAGTGACGGCGTCAGCTCCCCTTTTTCACCAAATTGTAGATCTTTTCGTCCCGATTCCGTGGCCTCTTGAATCACCTAAATCCGAGTTCGTATGAAGATTTTATGGCCAAAACAGTGACAGCTACTCCGCGCGTAAGTTGTGATTGTCTTGATTAACTTGTGGCGGTTTCACTAAGGTTCCTTCTCGTGTAAGAATACTTTGACGCCGTCACTCTATATCATCTGACGTCGTCAGGTCTATGATCCTGACGCCGTCACCTTCAAAAATCCTCTGGCCCGTCTCTCTTTAACTTAACAATTGACAGCCTACATCCATTAACACGTGACGCCGTCAGACTTCCTATGTAAAACTTTCTGGCGCGTCACGTGTATAATTCCACCACTTTCAACTTCAAGTGACGGCGTCAGCATCCAAAGCCTGACGCCGTCAGGTGTAAAATCCTGACTTTCCTTGGTCTTTTTGTTTTCTTCATTCTTGAGCATAAAAATGTCCAAAAAGCTCCAAAATGCTTCATATTCCAGAAATCACGTCCCAAGTACCTAAAATGAGAAAAGAAACGATTTAGGGCAATATTTGATCATATAATCGCGGATTAGGGCTTAAATGACCCCCTAAAAGCGGTACACTTTTCGCTTCATCAAATATCCCTACACTTGGGATTTGCTTGTCCTCAAGCAAATGAGCTTTTCCACCAATTGAAATACAAGTTAGGGGTCATTTAACATTAATATAAAAGTAATTACAACAAATGATCATTCCACCTTGGTCAAAATAAGCACGGAAATTATACACTAGCACCTCACAATAAGTGTTTGGATACTCTCATCCCTCGGGTGTTGTAAATTTATATATCATAAATGGAAATGGAAGAATATCGCTCACTACCTGTCATAGAAAATAGATTACCATAGGCTTGGGAAAGGATCACGCCTCTACCACTTTTGGCGTAAGCACCTAGGATAAACTATCAAAGAGGTATTTACAAAGGGTTATAACGTTAGGTGTAGGGATAAGGAAAACACGGTTTGTTGGATAAGGATATTTTTACTGGTGGCAAGTCAATCATCTTGGTCAATTACATGTAGAATGAGGCATTGCTAAGCCAAGACTCGACTCAACTTAAACTAATCACGAACTAATAAACATAGAACAAAACAAAACATAAATAAAAGATAGAGGCGGATGGTAGTCCGTATGCTTTTTCTTCACTTTTTCTTTTTTTCTCTCTTTTTTTTTTTTTTTTTTTTTTTTTTTTTCTTTTTGCATACACTCTTGCCCTACCATCCAAAACAATACATCACTAGGGATTCTTTGTACCATCCCTACACTTGAACTTTTACATACTTTACATAAAATTATTCTAATGACTCGAATCAAGATAATCGAAACATTTGGAGTACTTTAAAATATTAACGTACATATGGGGGTAATAAATGATGTTCTTCCCCATTACTCCATTACACTAGTACTTTACCCATAAGTCCCAATCGTCCCAAAACAATACGTACAAGGATATGACTCGACTTAGCAACCATGTAATCAATTAGATAATTAACTAAGGGTTTAAACAAATGTTGTCACAATAATGCACTAAAGATGAGTGCACACAAGGTAGGCTAAGGCGATTTGGGTGTACATTTAAGTGGGGTGTAAACAAATTCTTCCTTTAAGTAAAATGCTTAAAGGTCGAAACGAAAAGATAGGCTCTGAGGGGTGTACTAGGGGTATCGTGTACCAAAAATGGGTACAATGCAAAGGGTGTGGGAGAATTACTTGACCAATGTAGCCAAAGTAATTATAACAAAAACACAGGTGTAAAACAATGGGTTAATCCTAATGCCTCTTATCATGTAGTCAATCCTAACTACACGAATGTAGTCTCACTAGCGGTCTCGGTATGCATCACAAACGCAAGTTCTAGAATCTATAAACTACCGGTACACTCATAAGCACCAACAATGAATGCTTTTTCCTAAAGATCTAAAGGCGAACCTCACATATTTGGGGTGGAAATTTTTGAGTGGTATGGTTTTTGTGCTAGTCATACAATTCCCTATCCATGAGACGCTTATTAAAATCAAAGTTTCACTCCTATATGTTGTAAAAAATTTTAAATTTGGTGCTAAAATTGCCCTAACCAATATTTCTCTTGGCTTTATTACACATTCACTATTAAACAAAACAAAAATCAAGCGAAGTTGTAGTTTCTAAGGCATCCTAATTTACCCTCCCTACACTTAATCCGAACATTGTCCCCAATGTTCTAGACAAAAGATGTAAAAGTAAAAATAAATGAGAATGGAAGAAACTAATACTCCCCTGATTCGCTCGGTATGGATGATGTGATAATATGGTTAAATCTCCCTCCAAGAGAATGAACATGATAAGCTTCACTCCAGAAATATAATCATCCTCTTGATGTGTTGCACGTACATCTTCTTATCCAATAATACCTGTAACCAACAAACACAAAAACCAAAGCATCAAACCGAACAAAGAAAAACCACCACTAGATGTATTTCCAGACTTAGAAATAAAAACAAAACAAAGCAATAAAAGGATAGGATACTTGCGGGATGACTTACAAATAGGGACTCATAAAACATGTCCACAAGTATTGACACATAAACAAGATAGAATATATGCTAATCATAAATTGTGAATTTTTCATGTTTGAATTTCGTCCTTTTTAACAAAATATAAGCTTCCCTACACTTATCTTTTTGTAAAATACCTTTATATGCAATTAAGACGAGGTTAAAAATAAGATAAAGCATTTTCACAAATTATTCGAAACATGAAAATTAAACAATTATGATTAAGCATATATGACACAAACAAACAAATAAAATAAAAACATCAAACAATTAAACAAATAAAGCTTGGGTTGCCTCCCAAGAAGCGCTTGTTTTTGTTCGAGTCACGAGCCTGACTCTACCCTTATTTAACAAAAATAGGGGAGGTTTTCCCTACACTTAGGATTAAGTGCGGGTGAAAGTAGCGATACACACCCTTAGGGTGGAAATATGCCACGTGAGGTGAAGGGGGTGAGCGAATGGCTTCCTTAATCCTAAAACTACCCGGATAATATGGGTTGATGGGTGGGTTGGTTCCTCTTTTGTCTCCTAGAAATGTATCTAAGGATGGAAAGTTGTGTAAAGGTTGAGGTTCCGGTTCATCAACACTAGGAAATTCCCTAGAACTAAGAGTAAGGTTATCACTATAAGTATTCAAACCTATATCCTCTAGTGGTGCTTGGTCCAAGGATTCTACCTCCATCGGGATTCCTAAAGTCACTTCTACTTCTTCCAGGTAAGTCACGGGCGGTGTGTGTGCCTCAAATGATGGTAGGACTTGTGGGGTATTTAGCGGGCTTATGTTACTTACCTCATCATTCCTTGTGTCAAGATCACCTATGTGTTTGTTTTGTACTATGATGTTACATGACATCCACTTAGGTATCCCAAAATAGTCATCCCCAGACAAACTTGTTTCATGATCCTTGGAATTTGTGGTCAATTGACTTGTACTAACGTTTGTTGGGTTGTCTACTCTATAATAATACTGGGCACAATCTTCAATGGCATCCCATGCTTCTTCAGCATTTAATTCCCCAAAGTCCCTATTGGCAAAATCGTTAATGCACATTTGGTCATATCGGTCGACACGATCGTAAAAGATTTGGGTTAGGGATGCTAAATCGAAGCTATGATGAGGGACTATTCGGAGTAAGTTTTTAAAACGAGTCCATGCATCATATATGGGTTCATCTCGATATTGGTTGAACATCAAGATGTCATTAGGGGCAAATGGATTTCGTGGTCGGTAGTATGGTGGGTTCGCGTACTCCATATTGGTGAACGGAAGAGTCAATGGAAAGGTTTTTACGAACAAAGACACAAAGAAAAGATAGACTACTAGAAAGCTAATAAAAAGAAAATAAAAATCTCACTAGATAGGAATCTAATGAGTAGACCTAATAAAAATAAATTTCAACCTAAGCAATAACTACTCCCCGGGCTGCGGCGCCAAAAACTTGATGCGTGGTTTTGCGACCTTACAACAGGTTTTACCTCTCAAGGGATCTTGAGAAGTTTGCAATCCCCACCAGGCAGTGTACCTGACCGATGTAGTATAGTGAAGTGGCAAGTACCGGGGGATTGATCGTTCAACTCAAAGAATAGTGTTCGTTAGGATTGAAATTTATCTACTAGGTCTAGAGGTGAGGGATGATTCTTTTTGTATTTTTATATTTTATGAAAAGCAAGTAAAATCTCTGGTTTGAAGGAGTGGGCGGAATTAGTTGCTAATCAACTAACCCAAAAGCTACTAATTAAACTAATGTGCAGGAAAGTAAACTAGGGTTCTACAAGGGAAGTGAAGCATGTCTACCTATGATGTATTACTCCTTGCTAGCTATCCAATTCTACCTATTGAATTGTAACCTTGTTTTAATTGACGGGTTGTATTCCTTAATACCATTCGTGGGGTGGCGTACGTACTTCCCCAACTCTATAAGCTCCTACTTCACTCCTATGTCGAGCCGGCTAAGAAGCTCCTAACATGGGATCACTAGAATTCGCTTATGCATTAAATACAACCATAAAAACCTTAGTATGCATTGGTTCATGTTTCTTAAGACGTTCAAGCAAGTTACCGTATAGGAGGTTAGCCAGTTTTCTTAAGCCTAACATCGATATCACCCAATCAAATAAGAGGCAATAGGAAACAAGAATTATAAGCTAAACCAATAAGATCTATTGAAGTGTCACACCTTTATTGATGACGATAGACACATACATCAGCAAGGAATCAATAAGATCTAATTAATTATATACAAGTTTCACACAATCATAAGTAGACACAAGGTGAATTAGCAAAGCATGATCAATGAAGGGCAAACAACCATAATAATGAAAGACATAATTAAGTTAGAATCAACAAACCAATATTTGATGTTTATGAAGTGATTGAAACCCTCTAAGTTGCTGGAAAAACACCTACCTAAACCCTAGAATCGGACTTAGGGTTTAGGGCTTACAAAAAGTGAAGTTGTGATGTTGTATTTATAGCTGATTTTTTGTCCGCATCGATCTGACGGCGTCAGCCTTCACAAGTGATGGCGTCAGCTCCCCTTTTTCACCAAATTGTAGATCTTTTCGTCCCGATTCCGTGGCCTCTTGAATCACCTAAATCCGAGTTCGTATGAAGATTTTATGGCCAAAACAGTGACAGCTACTCCGCGCGTAAGTTGTGATTGTCTTGATTAACTTGTGGCGGTTTCACTAAGGTTCCTTCTCGTGTAAGAATACTTTGACGCAGTCACTCTATATCATCTGACGTCGTCAGGTCTATGATCCTGACGCCGTCACCTTCAAAAATCCTCTGGCCCGTCTCTCTTTAACTTAACACTTGACGGCCTACATCCATTAACACGTGACGCCGTCAGACTTCCTATGTAAAACTTTCTGGCGCGTCACGTGTATAATTCCACCACTTTCATCTTCAAGTGACGGCGTCAGCATCCAAAGCCTGACGCCGTCAGGTGTAAAATCCTGACTTTCCTTGGTCTTTTTGTTTTCTTCATTCTTGAGCATAAAAACGTCCAAAAAGCTCCAAAATGCTTCATATTCCAGAAATCACGTCCCAAGTACCTAAAATGAGAAAAGAAACGATTTAGGGCAATATTTGATCATATAATCGCGGATTAGGGCTTAAATGACCCCCTAAAAGCGGTACACTTTTCGCTTCATCAGTCTGCTTTCGCTTCTTCGGCGTTCGGTAGGCTCCACTCATTGGTGACCTAGTAAAAAGGCGTCTCGGTCTTTTTGGTGCCATTTCCTGGACATACAGAACGTTGATACCATTAGGCGCCGTTCACGAAGTTCACGAATACACATTCATACTTAACGCAAGTACTCCCCATCAAATGGGACAATTAATACAAATATCAAGGTTAAACTTAATCCTACTACACGTAAGCATGTCATCATTGGTCAACGTAGCATTGGCCATAAGTCCACATGTGTCGTGATACATTTATAATTATGTTGGCCACCCATAATTATAGATGTATCCTTTCACATGTGTACTCGCTTCCAATACCACGCCTAACAATAATAACACCTCACAATTATAGATACACAAACTCAAAAATTAATATAACACACCCATTAATCACATATCACACACATAAAATATTCAAACTCGCTCAAGCCTTATTATTAATTACTTGGGTAAAATCCCAGAATTCAAAGGAATTCGCGATTCAACATAACACCAAACATCAAAAGTCAACATAAGACATCCCAAAACATAACACTAAACCAAACAGAATCGCACACGGCTCGAGCTCCACCCTAACGTTTGCCCCTCTCATTCAGCTCGGATTAAATCTACTACTTGCCGTCGACTCTAGATCTGAATCCACTTCGTACTCTTCCTCTTCACTTATCCATCCATTCCGGTTTCCCTCTTTCTGTGGTAGTGGACGACTGGCAAAACCACTCCTGAGGTTCCTTTCTTCCTCCTTTATACGGTCCACAAACCCATATAGATTATGAGGCTCAGTCCAAATCTCTCCTCCATCTTCTAGGAATTTGGGACACTTTCCAGGGTACCTAATAATGTAGCCGTCTTTATTGGTCACCTTTGTCTCGTACCTTTCTATCTCCTTTCCACCCACGTTCACTAAAGTCATCTTCTCCTCGATCTTACATGGACACATGCTAGCAGGAACTAAGATCCTCTTGTTAGCCCGTTTCAAGCTACCAATCCTCTTGCAACCAGTAGCGACAACGATAGTCCAACGAAACTTGCTACTCGCGAGAGGTGCCATGCTAAAAGTGACATATATAATGCTAAGTATAGGGGTTCAATAGGCGTCCAAAACTCGTCAAAACCTCTCATAAACTTTAAAAAAAATAGACATATAAAATACCATACTTATACATAAGCCCTAAATGCAACTATATAAGGGACTCCTAGGTTATAGTCTAGGTTCAACCACCTACTTCTCTATAACCAAGGCTCTGATACCAATCTGTCACACCTCGCCAAGGCGGAAACGCGAGTGTAACTTCATGGATATCATCACAACACATGGTGTCTAAATAGAGAATTACTACATGCGCATAAATAGAGCAAAGTACAGACACAAAGTGTCGTAACGATACCCCAAAAGAAAATAACCAAAACAAATCTCCAAAGGTATCCTCAATAAAACATAAAGTACTAGTCGAAAAACATTAAAGTATCACAATCAAAATCAAACATATTCAAATCAAAACATATAGATAAATCGTTCTCAAATGCAACTAAGTCTCGTCTAGTCGCTTCCCTCTACCTTAGCCTTAGAATGCTCACTTGAAAATGATGCTTAAAAACGTCAACATAATGTTGGTGAGGTTCATAGGTTTAAGACACACAATATATCTCAGGCAACCAGTTCACTGTGATTATAAAACATAGCAGGACAGTAAGACAAGTCATTATACTAGATAGCATGCAATCTCAGTCATTCAACCAACATACCACTTAAGGGACATAAGGGACGGAACGTGCCCACGATCCAAATAGCAATATCCAACATCAGTTGGGACGGAACGCGCCCACGATCCAAGTTCACAATAATGGGTAAACCATACCCTCTGATCGGACCACACAGAATAATAGTGAGTAGAGCTACTACTCTCCAATTGGATAATGGGATCATAGCTACCCTCCAAATGGACTACACAGAATCACCACACAATAATCTCATAACATGCAATACACGTATAATAACACTTACAAGTCCATGCATTTTCGACCACATAATCACAGTAACTAAAAAATATTTCAACACAAGCATCATTCCCATCCCAAGTTAAAACAAAGTAAAAATGGGACTATGAAACTCACCTCAACCTTCGCAGCTTCCAAAATCAATCACAAATCTATACAGCAAAATAAGATCACATTATATGCGACCAAGCTAAAAGCTATAGTCCATGTAACACACATACGATGGATGTCTAAGGTTCATGTAAGCCACCATGGATCACCTAGACTCCATACTAACCACTACCAAACACTTACACTCACTAAATCTTTTGCATACACTTTTTCAGAATACGCAGATTTTTGGGGTACTTTTACCTACATGAAATCACAACAAAATAAGCTCTAAAACTCACACCAAAAATTCACCATGGTCCTTCATGAGCATACAAGCTTCTCTCAAAAGGCCATGCACTAAAAACACACACAAGTGCTCTTTGAAAAATGAAACATAAAAACTATCCAGATTCGGATCTGAACGCACACCAAAATGTTTTGACCTAACAACCATATTTACACAACTTATTAACGCATACCCTTCGCGTGGAAGTCAAAGGGAATATAGAACTCAATTTCTACAGAAGGGCTAACCCAAATTACACTTTTAAAACCACTTTTGACCTCAATATTTTAACCTAAATCTGTCCCGGTTTAACTGTTTTTCACACCTTTACTTGCAAAAATCATTAGACTGACTTCCGGACCTCGAAATCGCTCGTGGCTGGACTTTTTGGAAAGCACGTTCTCTGAACTACAATTTAGACTCAAGAATCATCAATTAACTCATTTCCATCTATTAAATATCTTCGTATCTTTACAGCCTTATGAATCTGTCCAAACCCTAACTCAATAACTAACATGTTTTATACCCTAATCTCTTCACCAATCATCATAACATTACTAATTAATGATCCCAACATGTTTTATATTAATAATTTACAGAACCTTCATAAACCCTAGATCCATCATAACTTGTATTACATGAATCAAATCAATAATTAAATGAATTAGGGATCACTAGGCATACCTTAAGCTTGTTTTTCTTCACAATAATGAAACCCTAATTTTTTCTTCTTGTTCCTCCCCTTGGTCGACCGAATTCACAAAAAGAATGGGTTGGGGTGTTTTGGTTTTGTATTTATACTACCCTAAGAATATTCTAGATAACCTCCTTAATTAATAATTATAATTGGACTAAAATTTTGTTTCCTTCCCCCCCCCCCCTAAACCCAAATCGGCCGCCCTATATATATATATATATATATATATATATATATATATATATATATATATATATATATATATTATATATATATATATATATATTCAATATTAATTATTACACTTAAAACCTTGTACTCTCGATATTTTATAAGAACCCATACGAAACCTAACGCCTTACGCGATAAACTTTCATTTTACGACAACTCGAATAATTATCATTTTCAAAACAAAGTTTCCAAAAATAGAATTTCACACTCATTATTAAATATTAATATAACCCATAAAGCCGATCTCCATTTAAGTTACCAACGCTCATAAACTTGAACACAACTCATTACGCAAAAACCCCGAACACAAAACCATACAAGTCATTTACACGTCACCAAAGTGAACAAAATGAACTTATTCAAAACAACACTGCTCAAGACACACCAATAGAGTCACACAAGGGATTTAGTTCCAAAGCACACATTTATCACACATATGCCACACGGAACACTTAAGTCACACCAAGCAAAAATTAAATTAATCAAAACTAATAGTTAGACTAACCTGCTAAAATCACTGTTGTTACATAAGTTGTATTCCATTTTGGCTTAATTATGATTCTTAGTGGTTTTTAGGTGTAGTATATTAGACTTGATTAGTTTGTTAGCTTCTATAGTGGTTACTAAGTTTACATGACCAATATTAACTTTCAAGTTTGTACTGCTCCTTTCAATTAGTACTGTTAAAGGTTTTTAACAACATTAAGGTTCCAATAGTACTAACTTTCACTTTTTAGAAAAAGTGCCTTCATAATTTGTTAGACAATGAAAAAGGAATATGATATGTGTTGTTATTATGAAAATTCTTTTTGTTTTATAAGGTTGGTGTAAATAAATACATGATATCCTGCAAAGATAGCTTTCAGAGTGCTTATTCAGTTGTTAAAAACGTTAGCAGTACTAAGTTTAAAAGAACAGTACTAACGTAAAAGTTAGTACTGCTTGAACCTTATTCTTCATAAAAACCTTTAACAGTACTAAGTTTAAAGGATCAGTACTAATTTGAAGTATAGCCCTGCTGGTTCTGTTTAGCTAATTCCCATCTTAGTTAAAAAGTTTTAGACAAAGGGCATTCATAAAAATTTGCTTATCTTTATTTGACTTACTTTTAGTGAACTTCTTTTATTAGACAATCAAACATGAATATGATATGTGCTGTTATTATGAAAATTCTATTGGGTTTATAAGGTTGATGTAAATAAATACATGAAGTCCCACATAGATGAAACAGTAAAATTGAAGCTACTTTATAAAGCTATCTGTGCATAAGCGGTATGTGTTTGGTTTAGCTTAGTATGGAGTTCTATTATATCTTGGGCGGTTATATGTTATTATATATCTAGCTACTCAAGTTATAATGAAAATTTATATGAATGCTTAACTTTCGTTAAAAAATATAATAGTGCTTGTTTTTCATGTTTTACTAATTTTATTTACAACTTATATGTTAATGATTTATTTTATTCATGTTTATCTCATAGACTTTATATTGATTTAGAATGTTATTCTTATGATGAATTTATTTGGCATATTCATCATAGTTTATTAAATATAATGTATTAGTTCTTATATATGTATTTTAATTTTAAAATTTTAATAAAAATATTTTGTTTGGTATTACTAATTTATATGAATATCCAAAATACACAAATATATATAACACAAACACATAATTGATAAAATTCCTTATTGCTCTCAATCAGATTTGTCATTGCAATATAGTTCAACATTTTTATCAATATAATCAAATTCAAAATTCCACATACATTTTTATAAAAAAAAATTATTTTTGAAAAAAAACTTTGTCAGAATTTTGCTTTACGTATGATTCAAGGTTTGTGATCAATCAGATCCAAAGTTAAACAAATATCAATAAAGCACTTTGCATGCATGGTCTAATATTGCAAAAAAAATAAAAATAAAGTGATACTTTGCTAATATGTACTAATAATGCAGATATGGTTTTGTTGGTATTAGGCCATGACTGCCTTAGGACTCTAGCACTGCCTTATGACTGCCTTAATAGTCTCATTCATTGCACTATTTTTTCCTCATCTAGCACTGCACATTGACTGCCTTTTGACACTTGCACCAACTAACCCTTCACATATTATTTATATAAAGGCATAAACAAAACCTCATTTTCATCTTACATTTGTAACAAAACTTACATCCGAAAAAATGAGCCAAAACAAGAAACCAAGTATTTTCTTCAAATGCACACCCTGATTTCTCATATCTTTTTTTTTTTTTTTTTTTTTTTTTTTTTTTTTTTTTTTTGCAGAAACCATAACCATAAGCAGTTATTCTTTTGAAACATTCTACCCAATGCCATGGTCAAAGTATTTTTCACATCAAGATGAAGATTCAAGCAGTGATTCAGGATATGCTGAGCTGCAAATGTATAAAAAAAAATTGCTAGCATGAATCCAACCCCCAACCATACTGCAAAGCAATCTTTTGCTGATAGGATTAAGGTGCTTGGCATGGCAAATAAGGAAGCATGTGATTTACTTTGTATCAAGCCATTTGCTCTCAAAAATCGCACAGATGCAAGTGCCAGTCAAAAAGGGAAGGGAAAAAATAGATGGTTTAGTATGTATGGTGTAGCATCATCGTTTATTATGTATGGCTTAAATGTCCTTAAATAACTCTAATGTAACCTGTCAGATACTATTGAGTGAATATGCTTTCTAATTTATAACCCATGCATGCATGCAAATGCAATCACAACTAACTTTCCTTACAAACACATTTATCGAACTGACATAAATGACGAGATGATGATGATGATGATGATGATGATGATGACGATGATGATGATGATGATGATGCAGATTTAGAATGTTATTATTATGATGAATTACATTTGGCATATTCATCATAGTTTATTGAATATAATATATTACTTTTTATATATGTATTTGGATTTTAAAATTTAAATATTTAAATTATATATAACATATCAAATTATGATTTAATTATTGCTTCACAAAACATCAAGTCATAAAATTCGGAAAAACATAGGGAATAAAAGTATAATATATCAATACCCAAATTATGCATAATTAATTTGTAATTGAAGATAAATATGTACATATAATATATATTTATATTTTATATTTAGTATCAAAACATATTTGTTCCAAAAATATATTCGACAATGCACTCTATAAATAAAGGTATATTGAATGTAAACCGTTAAACCAAAACATAATATTCAGCGAATCAACAAACACGAACGATGTTGACACCTAAATCAACGAATGATAAGTTCAACAGAAATGTAACAGTAATCACTATGTTAGACGATGAAGAGGTATGATATATGTTTTAATTAAGACTAATTTGTTTATAATTGTATTAATCTATGTAAATGTTATATTAACTTGGTACTTTTCAATGTAAAAAAATATGCAGAATAGGGAAATTTCAAAAAGTCATACTCAACCTTTTTCTCCAGATGTGAAAAAAAATGACATACCAATTATTGTTTTATCGGATGATGACGAGGTAAAATTACCGATTCAGCATTGATTTAAACATGTCACCAAATACATATGTCGGTATTCATGTTTTAATCAAAATTAGTTCATTAATTATGTGTTAAATTAAACTAACTGTATAGAATACCAAATACGTACTAACACTTTTGCATGTTAATTATATGCAGGAAAACAAAAAAGCACCAGCTAAAACCCACTCTAACCACTCAAACCATAATGATAGGTTCACAAAATATAAACCATCCATTGTTATATCTGACGATGAAGAGGTATCACTAATAGGGTAAATTCGTATTATGTCAAACTTGTCAATCAGAAAATCTAATTATCTTTCTAATACTTGCAGGTTGTTCCATCAGATGATGAGGTATTATAACATACATGTGTTTATTATTATTGACATTTATTTGTGTTAGATTTACAAAATTAATTATAAACATAAGATATACAGATTTATGCTGCTGGTGTCAATGGTTATCGAACTACTCCAATTTGGAATAAGCAAAAACAAAACAATCCATATGATACAGATAATGAGGTATTATATAAAATTTTAATTACGTAGTATTTTGCATTATAGTTAACATAAAATATTTATTAGTTTTTAATTTTTTATGCACTGTTTAGGTTGTTTGTTTGACACACAACAGTCGGAGATTGTCAAAGGCGAAATCTGAGACCGGTAAAAACATATGCAAGTTTGATTATTCTGAATATGAATCTGATAATGAGGTATTTTTATTAAATTTTGGTAATATTTTATTATGTCAAACTCATCAATCAGAAAATCTAAGTATCTTTCTAATACTTGCAGGTTGTTCTTTCAAAATCACGCAAACGACGTAGGTTGTTCAAGAACAACAAATGTGTCAACACCAATGATGTTGTTATTATTTCATCAGACGATGAAGAAGCACCAAAATTTGATACATTTAAAAAAAATACTAAGCACAATCAAGCAGGAGAAACAATGGTATGAATTTACATTACAATATCATAAATTATCTTTGATCATGTATACATTATAACTTACACTATGTTTTTATATTATGAATTTGGAATTCTATAAGTCTGATGATGAAGAACAGGTTGTCATAAACGTTCTACAACATCACATAAGTCAAAAAACACATTACATAGCAAATGTATGCTGATAGACGAGGATACAGATGATGAATTTGATAACATCAATAGCAACAGTGATGATGGCGTTTGGACAAACATCAATGATTTAGAACCGTTTTATGCTTTAGATGAATATAAACCCAAATAGAATATCCTTGATGAAGAAATCATTGAAGACTTCACAACAGGTTGTTTGTTCTAAAACAATTCTATAAACATTTGTAGTTGTAAAGTGTTTTAAATGCCAGAACTTTATACTTACATAATTTATTTTTGGATTTACACAGATGATTACAAATATAGTGCATGATTTTTATTCAATTACTATGATATATTTTTAATGATTATTTTGATGTTTTAATCTTGGAAATTATTTTTTCCCACCAAATATATCAATACAACATTTATGAGTATTTTAACCATACTTACAACTCAAAAATATGGAATATACACATACTAAGTTTACACATTAATAAAAAACCGTACGTATTGAACGTATAACTGTATTTTTTTTTAAGATATGTTAACATGTAAATTACACACTAATAATAAGGATTATTGCATTTAACTAACAATTTGACCATTTATATCACTAATAGCGTATAAGATTTGAGAATATAAACAGTTGCAACGTAAATAGTAGTTATGAAAGTGGTACCCTTCCACTGTGTATAAATACATACATATAAACAACAATATATTGCATAATTTCATCATGTGTTATACTCTTTGGTATATAACTTCAATGGCTTCATCATCTTCTAATCCTGATTCAAAGAAGAATAAACGTAGCAGAGATACTTCTCCTCCTCCAATCCCTTCAAAATATAAAAAATTTGACATACCCCAAGATATTTGGGACAAATGTCATTCCGGCAAATATGCGACTGAAAAACCATTGGTTGAACTTTATAACAAGCGTATCAAAAGGCTTGAAGAACATAACAATGAATACCAGAAGATCACATTGGCGCACCAGAAGAAAATTGATGTTCAAAAACAAGAAATAGAAGATACCCAACAGAAAATTGTTGGAGTTTACAAGGGTATTCATGATATTTTATATATTTCTTAATTTGTCATTTTGTTTAAATGTATGTTTTTTTAATGGTTCAGCATGTTATTTGAATACTTCAAAAAGAAATATAATATGTGGTGTTATTATGAAACTTCTATTGGGTTTATAAGCTTGATGTAAATGAATACATGATGTCCCACATATATAACTTTTGTACTGCTTATTCATTTGTTAAAAACGTTAGCAGTACTAAGTTTAAATGAGCAGTATTAATTTCAAGTTAGTACTGCTCATGTAAACTTAGTACTGCTAAAGGTTTTCAATGCATTCAAATAAAATTAAAAAAAACAGTTAATACCTTTTAAACATATAAGTTCAAAATGGATTAAATTTACATATGTGATATTAAGTTTGGTTTGGGATAAATACCAAATTTGAAACGTGGTAACTTTGGAGATGATCACAACTGTATTTAAAACCGAATAAAATTTACATATGTGATATTAAGTTTGGTTTGGGATAAATACCAAATTTGAAACGTGGTAACTTTGGAGATGATCACAACTGTATTTAAAACATATTTTAATAAATATACCAAACGAGTTTTTAAAAAATATATATAGTAATCCTGGTAAACAAAAAATAAATAAAAACAGTATACATCATATAAGCAAATTTAAGAATATTTATGTTAGTACTATTAACGTTTAAGCAAGCAGTACTAATTTTCATGTTAGTACTGTTCATGTAAACTTTGTACTTCTAATATTTTTTGACAACTAAATAAGTACTCTGAAAGTTAACAAACTAATCAAGTCTAATGTATGACACCTGCTCTAATGTGTGTTTAAACAACAATATGCTATTTTAATGCATTCAAATAAAAATAATAATTAATACCTTTTAAACATATAATTTTAAAACGGCTGAAATTTACATATGTGATATTAATTTTGATTTGGGACAAATACCAAATTTGAAACGTAGTAACTTTGGAGATGTTCACAATTGTATTTAAAATATATTTTAACAAATATACAAAACGATTTTTAAAAATATATATATATACTAATCCTGATAAACAAAAGAATAAAACACTCGACATCATATGAGCAAAGTTGAGAATACTGTTGTTGAGAAAATCTTACATGATAACATGTTGAATTATTCATATCAAAACACACTCCATCATGGTACCGACGCTGTAACTAATGACTATCTACCGCGACGTATTGGCAGACCTCCAAAAAAACATATATTGAAACCTCCATCACACTATAAACCTCTTCAACATGATATCGCACGCCGACCAATGGGACCTCCTGTGAAGAACAAAAAACATGAATATAATGCAGTTTCAACGACAAAAGAAAGAACTCTAAATACAACAATAGGTATGTACCATATACTTTTCCTAATTCATAAAACAAATACATGTGTTTGTAATGTACGAACAAATTGATATATGTTGCAAATGATCATGGAACAGCACCACAACAATCAATTGATACCGCACGTCGACCAATGGGACGGCCTGTCAATAACATAAATAAGGAATTTAATGCAGTTTCAACGCCATCAGATACACCTGTGCATACAACAATAGGTATGTAGCATACACATTTTCTAATCCATACAACAAAGTGATATATTTGTAATGTTCAAACAAATTGATATAATGTAACATTAATAATTAGGTGATAAAAACAACATTGGAACAGAATCACAACAACCAATGGATATAGCACGCCGACCAAGAGGACGCCCTGTCAAGAACAAAAACCCTGCATGTGAGGAAGTTCCGACAATAAGAAAAACACCCGGTGACATTCAATGTACTCCATGCGGAGGACAATACTCTAAACGCAAATCAGAAAGGCTGCGAGAAAAAACAAAAATGATTAGACACAAAACATCCCATCATTCACTTTGTAATGTTACAGACCAAGCGATCGAACAAAGCCAGCAAAGAGAATCATTTGTTGGAATATCAAATTGTACGAAGACTTTATCCTTTTTCCAAACCAATGTTCCAAACACTCCTTTATTAACATTAAATAAACAATTTGTAACTTTGTCTTGATTAATTGTGTTTTGTCAGATTACATCGACCATGGAGATCCAGTTTTCACGTGTGAATCTTGTGGCGCGTTGTTATGGCATGCTGAGAGTATGGTAGGACACACACATACAACTTCGGATTCATACTCTATGTGTTGTGGGAGAGGAAAAATCAAATTAGGCGATGAGGTGTAAAATCCACCAAAATTGTTGATGGAGCTTTTGAACGGAAACCACCCGAAAAGCCAATCATTCATCGAGAATATCAGACGATATAATGCAATGTTTTCATTCACTTCTATAGGCGCAAAACAAGATATGTCTGTTTCTATTGGCGGTGGTCCATATTGTTACAGAATACAAGGCGAAAATTACCATAGAATGGGTACGTTGCTACCACAACAAGGAAAACCTCCAAAGTTTGCTCCGCTATATATTTATGATCCACATAATGAGATCCAAAATAGGATCAATGGTGTCAGGTAGCGTACAACATTCTTACACATAATTTATAACAAAACAATTATGATGTTTACAATAACAATATCATATAACTTAATCAATATATGCATCCTACTAAAGATTTAAATTATTTTTTTTATACAACATAGAAACAGATGCATCAACAAACAACCATCCTATGGACCACCAGCTAACAATTGATTTACCAGACATGCTAGATAGCATAAATCCATTAGTTGCTCAGTTCCGAATGGCTGGTGAACGTTTTGTCAGTGAAAAAGAAGAAAAAAACTTTAAGTTACGACTTATTGGTACAGGAAAACGAGATGGAAGAAATTATAATCTTCCTACGGCTACTGAAATTGCTGCACTAATTGTAGGAGACTTTGACTCTACAAAACATAAAAGGGACATTATTCTACGTATGCAAGAAGGCGGACTCAAGCGAATCAGCGAGCTGCATCCTTCATACCTTGCACTCCAGTATCCATTGCTTTTTCCATACGCTGAAGATGGTTATCGAACAGATATATACCATTTTGGTGTCACTGATGAAACACCCACCAACAAGAAGACCAGAGTGACAATGCGAGAATATTTTGCATATCGCTTACAAGAAAGAGCAAATGTTTTCTCAACGGTACTGAATGCAAGGAGGCTATGTCAACAGTTTATTGTGGACGCATACACAATTATTGAATCTGAACGGATGTCATACATAAAAAACCAACAAAAAGACTTAAGGAGCGAAATCTACTCAAAATTAGCTAAATTGGCGGATGATGAAGAATCAGGAGTGAAACTACGAGGTAAAAAAGTTATATTGCCATCATCATTTACAAGAAGCCTAAGGTATATGATGCAGAATTATTTAGACGCAATGACAATTTGCAAGGTCTACGGATACCCAGATTTGTTCATTACATTTACGTGCAACCCAAATTGGCCCGAGATTGAACGTTTTGTAGTTGAAAAGGGTTTGAAATCTGAAGACAGACCCGATGTAATCACACGAGTTTTTAAACAAAAACTTGACACTCTTATGAAAGAATTCAAGGAACACCATTACTTTGGCCGCCTTAAAGCAGGTATTTACTTATTCAATTAATTGTATGCATAAACTTATTACACAGTTCATCATACATTCTATATAATTAATTGCATTATGTTTTTTGGACAGCTGTTTACACTGTTGAATTCCAAAAGATAGGCCTTCCACATGCGCACATTTTGCTTTTTTTGGAAGAAGATGATAAAATTAAAACAACTGCACACATAGACAGGTTTATTTCATCAGAAATACCAGATAAAAATGAAGATCCTGAACTTTACAGAATTGTCACCGATCACATGATTCATGGTCCATGTGGACCACAACGGCCAGGTTGTCCGTACACTGTAAACAACAAGTGTACCAAAAAATTCCCAAAGCAATTTAATGAACAAACTTTTGTTGATGAGAGTGGGTATGCAATTTATAAAAGAATGAATGACGGGTCGACTATAAGCAAAAGTGGAATTGAATTGCACAACGGCTATGTTGTTCCCTACAATCCCGGCTTGCTACGACGTTTTCAATCACATATTAACGTTAAGTGGTGCAACCAGGTAGGTTCTATAAAATACTTATTCAAGTATATTAACAAGGGTCCAGATAGAGCACCAGTTGCTCTAGAAGATGAAGACATTGATGAAATCAAAGAATATTACGATTGTAGATATATTTCGGCATGTGAAGCAGCGTGGAGAATATATGGGTTTGACATACATTACAGGTTACCACCCGTAGAAAGATTACCGTTCCACTTAGAAGGAGAACAATCTATCATATTCGATGCAACTGAAAGTATTGATTTTACACTGGAAAAAGCATCAGTAAATGAAACAAAATTTGTCGCCTGGATGGAGTGCAACAAGACAGATACAGAAGCACAAAAACTGCTTTACCACGAGTTTCCCCAACATTACGTTTGGAAACAAGAAGAAAGGATGTGGGTGAAAAGACAAAAAGGTACATGTATTGGTCATGTACATCATGTACCTCCTTCGTCTGGTGAGAGGTTCTATTTAAGAGTATTGCTAAACAAGGTAAGAGGAGCACAAGATTGGATTGATTTCAAGAAATTTGATGGTGTTGTTTACCCAACATATAAAGAAGCATGTCAAGCACGCGGCCTATTGGAAGATGATAAAGAATATATAGATGGTTTGATGGAAGCCAGTCTATGGGGATCCGATAATTATTTACGGACTTTTTTTGTCATGCTAATTACAACAGATAGCATGTCAAGGCCAGAGATTGTTTACAACAAAACCTGTGAGGTATTGTCCGCAGATGTTGAACATATTGAAAGAAGAAAAAGAAATGACCCGGGTATGAAATGAATTTCTATTTGAGTTGATTACATAACCGTATTTAAGATTACAGTTAAATATTAATCAGAATTAACTGTAACTCAACACCCTATAAAATTTGTCTACACATAAACTAAGCCGGAAATAAGTATTCACATAACCAGTAGTACTAACTTTCAAATTAGTACTGCTCATTCAATTTATTTCAAATAACTAATCAATTTCACAGCGTTAAATTTAATAATATGCTTGAAATAACTAATCAATTTATTTTCATGTACAGATTTAGAGCTTACAGACATTCAAAAGTATAATATATGTCTGACATATATTGAACAATTGCTCCTTCGCAACAACAAAAGCTTGAAACAAATACCAAACATGTCATATACCCGAAAGAAATGTTCACCATGGTAAACTACAATAGGTTGGTGTACGATGAATTGAAGTACAATACAGAGGAATTAAACAAACAACACAAGAAAATGTATCGTACATTGACACACGAGCAAAAAGACATACATCAAACCATAATGAATGATGTTTGTCAAGAAAAAGGAGGGATGTTCTTCGTCTACGGATACGGAGGAACTGGTAAAACATACCTTTACAAAACATTATCTGCCGCATTAAGGTCAAAAGGCGAAATAGTGTTAAATGTTGCATCAAGTGGTATTGCGGCGCTTTTGTTAGAAGGTGGAAGGACAGCACATTCTCGGTTTGCTATTCCAATCAATGTGGTTGAGGATTCTATATGTCATATTCCAGCAGATAGTGACCTCGCTGAATTGTTAAGAAAGTCTAAACTTATCATATGGGATGAGGCTCCTATGACACATAGACATTGTTATGAAGCGTTTGATAGGACACTCAGAGACGTATGCAGGACAAACCCATTCGAAACTTCTGATAAGGTTTTTGGAGGTAAAGTAGTTTTATTCTGTGGAGATTTCTGAAAAATATTGCCGGTGATTACAAATGGCAGCAGGCATGATGTGGTACACGCGTCAATTAACTCTTCATACTTGTGGCAACACTGCAACGTCATGCGTTTGACTATCAATAATAGGCTAGAAATGGGTTCTAATGCTACTGAACGGAAAGAAATCCAAGACTTTGCAGATTGGATATTAAGCATCGGTAACGGAACAATTGGGGGTAAGAACGATGGAGAAGCAATGGTAGAATTCCCAGATGATATGTTGATACCTGATTCAGACGATCATATTGGTTAAATCATTCTGGAAACAAACCCCTAATTGATCGATAACCTTTATAATCCCTATTTTTTCCAAGAAAGGGCCATTCTTGCACCAACACATGAGCTCGTGGATATGATAAACGATCGTATGCTGCAACTTCTCCACGGGGAACACAAGATGTATGACAATTCAGACTCAGTTGGTATACTTGATATGGACTCAAATTTTAATAAGGCACTTTAAACAACCGAATTTCTTAATAGCATTCGCATTGCTGGCCTTCCACAACATTCTTTGAAATTAAAAGTAGGATCTCCCGTTATGTGCATGCGAAACATTGACCAAACACTAGGGTTATGCAACGGAACCACGCTTCAAGTACATAGGCTGGGTGTAAATATAATCGAAGCAAAGATCATATCCGGTGGAAGTGTTGGTACTATATGCGTAATACCAAGAATGGTCTTAAGCCCTTCCGATAATAAGATGCCGTTTAAATTTAATCGCAGACAATTCCCTGTCGCGTTGTGTTTTGCAATGACAATTAACAAAACTCAAGGGCAAACTTTAACACAAGTTGGTTTATTTCTACAAAGGCCGGTGTTCTCGCACGGACAACTATATGTAGCCGTGTCAAGGGTCAAAAATCGAAAGGGCTTGAAGATTTTATGCTGTGATGAAGAGGGCAAATACACGAAATCAACAAAAAATGTTGTGTATAAAGAAGCTCTGTTTAGAATTTAAAGTTGTCAATCATGAGATGTCATGGGTTGTTAAATACCAGTCAGCGGGACACAAAAAACTTTCTGTGAACATTTCATGTCATACTAATTAAAACAAACATCATGTCTCAACTATAGTTTCTTTATCAAAAAACAAAAGGGATGTATTAGCTGCTCATATGTTCTATGTTGAACAACTACACAAAAACTATCTAGGTACGCAACTTCAGGTTTCATAAAATATATTAATATCATCGTATCTCCATACCTTAAATCAATAACGCAATAAGAATTTTAAAATCCAATACACGTTTTCAAACAATGATTATCACAAAACAGATGACACACTGAAAAATCAATCAAAAATCACAAAACTAAACATACTATTAAAATTTTTTAACTACGCCGGAAATAAGGCAAACACAACCAGCAGTACTAACTTTAATGTTAGTACCGCTCCTTTTAAATGAATACTGCTAAAGCTATTCAGCAACAACCCGGTTTAAACAGTACTAACTTTCAAGTTAGTATTGTTCCTTTAAACTTACTATTGCTACTTCTTTGTAGCAACTGAATAACCACTGTAAAACATAATTCCAATGTAGACAATCCTAAAGCAGCCGGAACAGCTACATTGTAATTGCATACCATTCTTGATATATACTAAAACAAGCTACCAAATCCAAAATACATCCTTATAAATATGTGCTAAACAAACTAAACATCATTGTCTATACTTAGATACACATTAAACTAACCATAAACCTACCAGAACAGCGACTTTTTAATTAAATACAATACTTGATATATACTAAAACACTCAAACAGTACTAACTTTCAAATTAGTACTGGTCCTTTACACTTGGTATAGCAAAACTTTTTAAGCATCTGAGTAACCGCTCTACAACCTATCTATGTGAGACATAATGTATTTATATAGATCCTATAGGAAGGAGTGTATAACCTGTGTATACCGCATCTACTGAACAATCCTCTATCATATCATAACAATCCATCCCGTCTTAACCGACCTTCAAATGTTGTATTGCATTATACACAGGTTGCAGACTGCACCTGCTAGCAAATGTACACATAAATATAAGACTTTTTACTACCCAGACATGGACACCATAACCTATAATGTGTACACTAATTGCTATAATCAGTTTACTATACAATTTACCAAAATTGTCCATTTTCTGAATACATTACACAAGAATTTCTTGACATTTTAGCCAATCTATGGAGGATATCCTAAACCTACCAGAACAGCTACTTTTAAATTAAATACAAGACTTGATATATACTAAAACACTCAAACAGTACTAACTTTCAAATTAGTACTGCAAAAAATTTGTAAGCAAATGAGTAACCACTCTACAAGCTATCTATGTGGGACATAATGTATTTGAACAAAGCAACTATGTTGAGTAATTTGAACAGTACTAACTTTCAAGTTACTACTGTTCCTTTACACTTACTATTGCTAAATCTTTGTAGCAACTGAATAACCACTGTAAAACATAATTCCATTGTAGACAATCCTAAAGCAACCGGAACAGCTACATTGTAATTGCATACCATACTTGATATATACTAAAACAAGCTACCAAATCCAGAATACATCCTTATAAATATGTGCTAAACAAACTAAACATCATTGTTTATACTTAGATACACATTAAACTAATCCTAAACCTACCAGAACAGCTACTTTTTAATTAAATACAATACTTGATATATACTAAAACACTCAAACAGTACTAACTTTCAAATTAGTACTGGTCCTTTACACTTGGTACAGCAAAAATTTTTAAGCATCTGAGTAACCACTCTACAACCTATCTATGTGGGACATAATGTATTTATATAGATCCTATAGGAAGGAGTGTATAACCTGTGTAGACCGCATCTACTGAACAATCCTCCATCATAACATAACAATCCATCCCGTCTTAACCGACCTTCAAATGTTATATTGCATTATACATGTGTTGCAGACTGCACCTGCTACCAAATGTATACATAAAAATAAGACTTTTTACTACCCAGACATGGACAACATAACCTAGAATGTGTACACTAATTGCTATAATTAGTTTACTATACAATTTACCAAAATTGTCCATTTTCTGAATACATTACACAAGAATTTCTTCACATTTTAGCCAATCTATGAAGGATATCCTAAACCTAGCAGAACAGCTACTTTTAAATTAAATACAATACTTGATATATACTAAAACACTAAAACAGTACTAACTTTTAAATTATTATTGCTCCTTTACACTTAGTATTGCAAAAATTTGTAAGCAACAGAGTAACCACTCTACAAGCTATCTATGTGAGACATAATCTATTTATATAGATCCTATAAGAAAGAGTGTATAACCTGTGTAGACCGCATCTACCGAACAATCCTGCATCATATCATAACAAAATGACATGGCAAGATATTCCAAACATCATACTTAACCGTATCTAAATGAACTGATAGATAGATATGATAAACCCACGATCTCGACAGAATTGCAAAGTAACTAAGTAGCAATAAGTCAGTGCAAAACTACAACTACCATAATACTTCCAATCACATCCAACACCGATAATCCGATAATCCATAAAAACCACAAAACATCATAAACTAACCAAATTTAAACGAGTGAAGACATTCTGAAACAAACGCATTAAACTAATCAGGCTAAAATCCAAATCACCACACCTACAGAGTAATCAGATAATCACATACGACACCGATAATCAGATAATCCCTACAAACCACAAAACATCATAAAGTAACCAACTTTAAACAAATTAAGATATTCTGAAACACACCCATTAAACTAATGAGACTATAATCCAGACCTCAGTTACAAAATCAAACGAACGTACGAATACAATAAATACTACCTTAATCACTTAAGCAACTCCCAAATCCACATTGAGATTAATGATCAAACATTCAAATCCTTAAAGATATTCATTGATTTGATTGGTTGTTGTTTGCTTACATTTTTGTGGCTTGGAACTCAAACCCCTAAAATCGCTATAGCGATCTATTTCACCAAGATACGTTTATGTATGTGCTTTGTGGATGAGTGTGTGAGAGAAAAAGTGAAACACACAATAAACTCTAAATATGTTACCATTTTCAATAATAAATATAAAATATAAATGAAAAAAATAATAATAATAATAATAAAAAATAAATAAATAAATAAAAAGGATCAAATATAGTACTAGAAACTAATCATTGATCGGTTAAACTACTTATATAGATGTCAAAGTTCATTACAAAACAACCATTAATATCATCATCTACGTGAAACCAGCATAAACCCATACATATCAATCAAAAACCCATAACAGACAACCAAAAGAACATAATCAACCATTAGCTAATCAAACAGATCCATGATGCTAATATGATCCTCCTTCTCAGACAAACCACCACGGACTTCAATCAAGATAGCAGTTAAGGCCTCCAACCTCCTACGCTCCCTGATTTGAGCCTTCCTCAAGCACTCATAGGTATCCCAACCAGCTTCTTCATCATCGTGGTTAAGAGACCACACCTCCGCCATTCTCTCAGTGCGTATTTGAATCTTCCTTTCCAACTCATTGCAGCGCTCCCCAACCCACCTAATAAAAGCTTCATCTTCTGTGTGTTCTTGAACGAATAGAAACTTGAAGCATTCGTGAATCTTTTGTGACCCAAAAAATGCTTTCAATTCATCGATTAGAGGAGTATCGGCAGCCATTATTTGATTGTTAGGTCAGAGAGGATTTTTTTTTTTTTGTTTATAGAAATTACTAGAGATTATTAAATACGAAATAAGTACTAATGCAATGTATATAACTAAACTGGGTTGGAACTGAACAGGTTTCATCATTAGATAACTTAACTCCATCTTAATTCAAACAAATGGTTTAGTTTCTCATGAACAAATATCAAATACGTCTTTGTCAAAAACTTTTGGAATAATACATAAAACACTTCCACTTATGATAAAAGATGCATAAACACATAAATTTTGGCAATATAACATAACTAACTCTCAAAGTTTGCCAATTATGATAATCAAGAGGCATGACAACTTATACTAAATAGTACATAAATAACAACAGCATAACTCTATTTAGGTAAATTTTAAGTCATGCCAGCCCATCGGGCGGGCTTTGACAATAGTATATATATATATATATATATATTCGATATATATATATATATATATATATATATATATATATATATATATATATATATATATATATATATTCGAAAAATGAAAAAAAAATGAAAAAAAAAATAGAAAAAGACAAGAGAAAAATATACGGACTACCACCTCGTTTCTTTTATTTATGTTTAAGTCAAAATAGTGTCATGAAAAATACAAAAAGAGTTAGTAGTTAGCGAGTCAAGTTGAGTCGAGTCTTGGCTTAGCAACGCTTCATTGTACATATAACTGACCAAGATAATTGACTTGCCTCCAGTAAATTTCCCTATATCCAACAAACCATGTTTTCCATACCCTTACACCTAACGTTACAACCCTTGAAAAGCCCTCTTGGATAGTTTATCCTAGGTGCTTACGCCAAAGTGGTTGTTTTTTGATCTATTCCCAAGCCTATGTTAATCTATGTGCTATGACAGGTAGAGAGTGTTAAATTTTCCCGTTTCCATTCATGTTATATAACTTTATACACCCGAGATATGTGAGAGTCCAAACACTTCGTGAGAGGTGCTAGTATGTAATTTTCGTGCTTATTTTGACTAACATGGAATGATCATATGTTGTAATTACTTTTATATTAATGTTAAAAGGCCCCTAACTTGTAAATTTATTAGGTTAAAAGCTCATTTGTTTAAATCCCAAGTGTAGGGATATTTGATAAGGATTTATTTGGTACCTTTTTAAGGTGTCATTTAAGCCCAAAATCATAAAAATATGATCAAATATTGCCCTAAATCGCTTCTTTTTGTATTTTAGGTACTTGGGACGAGAATTGTGGAAACCGGCATGTTTTGGACTAAAATCGATAAGAAAATGAAGAAAAATGACAAAGTCAAGAATTTGTCAAGATGGAGACCTGACGGCGTCACAATCTATAACTTGAAGACGTCACTTGTATTTGAAGACCCAAACTCAGTGCAATTTTATAATGTGACGGCTCAGAAGAATTAAAGCGTGACGGCCTAGAAGCATCCTTGACGGCGTTAGAACGGCGACTTGCACAAGATGAAACCCTAATCCACGGCGAGCTGACGGCGTCAGAAGCTATAAGCTGACGCCGTCAGAGTTGTAAAACTATATATATTTTCAAATGTTTTCATTGTAATGTGTAACACTTTGGAGGACAAAACCCTAGACGATTTGGACAGCTTTTGTAAGGCTTTTCCACCCTTTTTCATCCATGTTTTATTGAAGATAAGTTATTCGTTTAATCATTCAATATTTCTGTGTGTTGTTTGATTACTTGTTTATATTTTCTTCTCTTTAACATGCTAGCTCAAGTTTATTTTTGCTTACTTAGATCTAGTGAAACCTAGTTATTGAATATTGATTTGTTGTCTCTTGTTTAGTTGATTGCCTCGCGTTAGGCTAAGAAAACTGGCTGACCTCTTATATGTAACTAGCATGAGCGTCTTAGAAAATGCAACCGTAGAGTGCACTATTGGTTTGTCTCGTTGTATTTATTGCGTGAATTGCGGCTTGCAGATCCTAGAAAACTTAATAGACTTTAAGTGATTTTGGGGAGACTAAGATTCATAGAGTTGGGGACTTCGGTACCTCCCTACGACCAATATTAAGGAATACAGCACTTCAACTAAAACAAGGACGTGACAATTCAACAAATCAGTAGGAGATAACTAGGGAGTAATTAATTTTAAGTGAACACGTTTTCCCTATCATAAGATTTACCACCTATTTACTTTTCTTTGTTATTAGAATAATTTTAGTTTTATAATTAGTTTTTGGGTTAGTTGATTAACAACTAATTCCGCCCACTCCTTCAAAACTGAGATTTTTAATTGCTTTTCATAAAATATAAAAATACCAAAAAGAATCATCTCTCACCTCTAGACCTATCTCGTCATACATCTTGACCTTTCCACAACTATTGCGAGACTATTCCCCTTGAGAATGATCAATCCCCCGGACTTACCTATACTACACTACAACGGTTAGGAACACTGCCTAAAGGATTGTAAAACGTTTTGCGAGGTCGCAATCTTTGCATCAAGTTTTTGGTGCCGCTGCCGGGGAATAGTTAATAGTTTAGGTTCAATTTCTATTTCGTTTAGGTGTACTCACTAGATTCCTATCAAGTGAGATCTTTATTTTCTTTTTATTTGCTTTCTTGTAGTCTATCTTCTCTTTGTGTATTTGTTCGTGATATATGTCTGTTATCCGTGTTTTTCTACGTAGAAATTTTCAGTTACCTGTTCCAGCTCCCGTTATGGAGGACGCAAACCCACCAAACCACCCGACCATCACTTTGGCAATGACTTTGAAATTAATGAATCCGATCATGATACCGACCATAAGAATGGCCCTTTTTATTTCACGGATTCTGATGAGGATTTAGGTGATGGAGAAGTTATTAATGAGGTTAGAAAAGAAGACGATGTAGATCCTCTTAAATATGTTGACCCTAGGACAAAGATTGAGAAAGATAGCCTTTTTAATATGCAATTTCCTTGTAAAATCATATATAGGAGTTTTGATGCTTACCTTAACTCATCTTTGCTAATGAATTTAATTTCTCGTGCTAATTATAATAAAATCATGGTAAATGAGTTAGAATATCATGGAGATAATATTGTGGCTAGGGTTGAGCCATTGCACGTTTTTGTTATATGTTTTGTTTACTTGGTTAATTTCATGGTCATGGAGGATTTAGGAGCGTTTATTGATGACAAATTAACCCAAGTTATATTTAGAAATCCCTTTAAGAGGTTAACTAAGTTAGATGAGAAACTTATAGATGGGTTAATTACATTCTCGGATGGAGACGAGGATTTTGTTTATCAAATGCCCCGTTCGCACCCTAGGTTTAATGATTTTTCAATTGAGGCATGTAATAGATTTGCTCCACTTTAGATTTTGAGTGAGAATGATAAAAGGAGTGGACTTAAATATATCTGCATGAGAAAAATAAAAGATATTATCGTGGATGTTTAGAGTTGAATGATGAATATAAGAAAGATGAGGCAACAATTAGGTGGCTCACGCTTAGTTATGTGAGCATAGATGATACAAGATAGACCATGACTTTGAGTCTAGCTACAAGACTCGTTAATAAAGAAAAGTGCTTCTTGGGAGGCAACCCAAGCTTTTTTATCGTTTGTTTGTTTGTTTTTGTTTTGTTTGATTTCATATATATGCTCCATCGTTACTTGTTTATCTTTCATATTTCGAATATTTTGTGAAAATGCTTTATCTTGTTTTTAACCTCGTCTTAATTGTATATAAAGGTATTTTACAAAAAGATAAGTGCAGGGAAGATCATATTTGTTTAAAAGAACGAATCCGAATATGAAAGTTAACAATTAGTTGATTAACATATATATTTGTGTGCTTGTTAGAGTCAAATGTTTGTATCGAGTCACAATGAATGTTCTGTAGTTTTTTCAGGTTTTATTAATCAGATTTTTCCAGAAACAAAACATAAAAATACAGTCAGGTTATACCTGACGGCGTCAGGGTTTACACCCGACGGCGTCAAGCACTGTAGCAACACAGTTTTCCAGGATTTTATTTTTCTGCTGGAACTTAAAAATTTTTGAAAAATTTTCAGAATTTTAAATTTCTTGGAATCTGTAGACATTTATTTTGCAAGCATTATATCTTAAGTGTTTTCTATGAATTAGTTTTTACATATACAATGTTTACCGCTGATTTTATGCGAGGTTTTGTGTTTCGTTTTCTTAATGAATTATAGGTTATATTGGACAAGAAGATGAAAGTATACATTGGAAGTGAAGCTTATCAAGTTTGTTTTCTTGTAGGAAGATTTAACCATGTTTTCACATCGTCCATGCCGAGCAAATCGGGGAGTATTAGTTTCTTTCATCTATTTTATTTTTCCGTTATCATAACATTGATACTTTTCAAGAACATTGGGACAATTTTCAATTTAAGTGTAGGGAGGGTAAAATAAGATACCTTAGAAACTATAACTTCGCTTGATATTTGTTTTGTTTTAGAGTAAATGTGTAACAAACTAAGAAAGATACTTGTTAGGGCAATTTTAGCTCCAAATTTAATTTTTTTTACAACATGTAGGAGTGAAACTTTAGTCTTAATAAGCGTATCATGGATAGGAATTATACAGCTAGCACAAAAACCCTTCTACTCAAAAATTACCACCCCAAAAATGTGAGGTTCACCTTTAGATTATTAGGAAAAAGCATTCACCTTTAATGCTTATGAGTGTACCGGTAGTATATAGATTCTAGAACTTACATTTGTGATACATCCCGAGATCGCTAGTGAGACTACATTCGTGTAGTTAGGATTTACTAAATGATAAGAGGCACTAGGATAACCCTTGTTTTAAACCTGTATTATAATTACGTTGGCTACATCAGTCAAGTAATTCTCCCACACCTTTGTGATGTACTCGTTTTTATTACACGATACTCTAGTACACCCCTCAGAGCCTAATCATTTTCGCGGTTCTCGTGATATTTCGGTAGATTCCGAAATATTAATGAAGAGCATTGTTTACAATCCACCTCCAAATGTACACCCAAGTCGTCTTAGCCTACCTTGTATGCACTCTTCTTTAGTGCATTATTGTTAAACCATTTGTTAATTATCTAATTGGTTACATGGTTGCTAAGTTGAGTCATATCTTGTAAATGCAGTTTTGGGATGATTGGGACTCATGGGTAAAGTACTAGTTGTTATGGAGTAATGAGGAAGAATGTCACATTATTACCCCCATATGTGCGTTAATTTTTAAAGTACTCCAAGTGTTTTGATTTTCTTAATTCAGGTCTTTAGTTAGTTATGTGTAAAGTATCTAAAAGTTCAAGTGTAGGGAGGTTGCAAGATCCCTTTGATGTATTATTTTGGATGGTAGGGCAAGAGTGTATGAATATATATATATATATATATATATATATATATATATATATATATATATATATATATATATATATATATATATATATATATTCGAAAAAAAGAAAAAGAAAAAAAAAAGAAAAAAAAAATAGAAAAAGACAAGAGAAAAAACATACGGACTACCATCCCGTTTCTTTTATTTATGTTTAAGTCAAAATAGTGTCATGAAAAATACAAAAATAGTTAGTAGTTAGCGAGTCAAGTTGAGTCGAGTCTTGGCTTAGCAACGCCTCATTGTACATGTAACTGACCAAGATAATTGACTTGCCACCAGTAAATTTTCCTATATCCAACAAACCATGTTTTTCATACCCTTACACCTAACGTTACAACCCTTGAAAAGCCCTCTTTGATAGTTTATCCTAGGTGCTTACGCCAAAGTGGTGGAGGTTTGATCCATTCCCAATCCTATGGTAATCTATGTGCTATGACAGGTAGAGAGTGTTAAATTTTCCCGTTTCCATTCATGTTATATAACTTTATACACCCGAGAGATGTGAGAATCCAAACACTTTGTGAGAGGTGCTAGTATGTAATTTCCGTGCTTATTTTGACTAACGTGGAACGATCATATGTTGTAATTACTTTTATATTAATGTTAAATGACCCCTAACTTGTAAATTGATTAGGATAAAAGCTCATTTGCTTGAGGACAAGCAAATCCCAAGTGTAGGGAGATTTGATAAGGATTTATTTGGTACCTTTTTAAGGGGCCATTTTAGCTTAAAATCGTATAAATATGATCAAATATTGCCCTAAATTGTTTCTTTTTGTATTTCAGGTACTTGGGATGAGAATTGTGGAAACTGGTGTGTTTTGGACTAAAATCGACAAGAAAAGAAAGAAAAACGACCAAGTCAAGAATTTGTCAAGATGAAGACCTAACGGCGTCACAATCCATAACCTGGCGCCGTCACTTGTATTTGAAGACCCAAACTCAGTGCAATTTTATAACGTGACGGCTCAGAAGAATTAAAGCATGACGGCCTCGAATCATCCTTGACGACTTCAGAACGGTGACTTGCACAAGACGAAACCCTAATCCACGGCGAGCTGACGGTGTCAGAAGCTATAAGCTGACGCCGTCAGAGTTGTAAAACTATATATATTTTTGAATGTTTTCATTGTAATGTGTAACACTTTGGAGGACAAAACCCTAGACGATTTGGACAGCTTTTGTAAGGCTTTTCCACCCTTTTTCATCCATGTTTTATTGAAGATAAGTTATTCGTTTAATCATTCAATATGTCTATGTGTTGTTTGATTACTTGTTTATCTTTTCTTCTCTTTAACATGCTAGCTTAAGTTTATTTGTGTTTGCTTAGATCTAGTGAAACCTAGTTATTGAATATTGATTTGTTGTCTCTTGTTTAGTTGACTGCCTCGCGTTAGGCTAAGAAAACTGGCTGACCTCTTATATGTAACTAGCTTGAACGTCTTAGAAAACACAATCATAGAGTGCACTATTGGTTTGTCTCATTGTATTTATTGCGTAAATTGCGGCTTGTAGATCCTAGAAAACTTAATAGACTTTAAGTGATTTAGGGGAGACTAAGATTCATAGAGTTTGGGACTTCAGCACCTCCCCACGACCAATATTAAGGAATACACCGCTTCAACTAAAACAAGGACGTGACAATTCAACAAATCAGTAGGAGATAACTAGGGAGTAATTAATTCTAAGTGAACTCGTTTCCCCTATCATAAGAGTTACTACCAAATTACTTTTATTTGTTATTAGATTAATTTTAGTTTTATAATTAGTTTTTGGGTTAGTTGATTAACAACTAATTCCGCCCACTCCTTCAAAACCGAGATTCTTAATTGTTTTTCATAAAATATAAAAATACAAAAAGAATCATCCCTCACCTCTAGACCTATCTCGTCATACATCTTGACATTTTCACACCTATTACGAGACTATTCCCCTAGAGAACGATCAATCCCCCGGACTTACCTATACTACACTACAACAGTTAGGTACACTGCCTAGAGGATTGTAAAACCTTTTGCAAGGTCGCATTCTTCGCATCACCTGGCGCATCGCTGGCGCTCCGACACGCCAGCAGAGCGCTAGGCACTGAAGTTGCTTTTTCTCATTTTGGATCTTGGCCTATAAATACCCACCCTTGCCTCTTGTATTCCTCACCCCTTGCCATTATTTCTTTCTCTCTTATTTCTCTTCTCTTAATCCTCTAACTGTATCTTGTGTTCTTAACCTTTCACATAACATCATTTGAAAGAAAACATATCATTGCAAGGGAAGAATCACAAGAACCTAATCCACTCTTATGATTGTGTCGAGGGTCTTCTTCTCTATACCCTTTCTACTAGAATCGAGTCTATAGGTTAGGTTAGGACTTGATTAAACAATCAAACACTTATTCATTTGATTTGGTTATAAGGGAAGTCTTGTGTCGAGGTGACCAAGCCTAGATCATTGGGTATCTAGTTGAGGTTTGATACTTTCGGTAGGAAGTCTTTGTGGTCTTAGTGGTCTTTGTGGTTAATTCGAATCACGAGTCCTTGAGGGTGGTTTTCGAGGGCCGAATACCGTTGGGAGTAGCTCTTCTTTGTGAGCGCCGATCTTAGTGCATATCGGTGGAGTGAAGTTGTAACGGTTTATAGTCCACTGAAAGGATTAAACTTAGTGAATAGTATAGTGTCGTGGATTCGCAACTAGATGTACGGATGGTATAAACCCCCCATTCTGAACCAGTATATATCGTGGTGTCTCTTTACTTGCTTTATATACTTTGGTTGTGATTGTAATAGTAGTAGTTTTTGTGTAAACCACTTGGTACTCTTTGTGGCTTAAAGTTTTTTTTTTAAACACAGACCGTATTCACCCTCCCCCCCCCCCCCCTCTACGGTTCTACAATTTGTATCAGAGCGGTATACTCAATTTTTTGAGCGTTAAAACCTTCCCGAGAAGTCGTTTTAAGTCAAAAACTTCTTTTTCAAAAATTTAAAATACCTAACGAAATTTTTGGAAAAGTTGAGTATAGATCCATGGCTCAAGAGAACTATATTGAGGGGTGTTCTATGCAAAGACCACCTTTGTTTGAATCTGAGGGATTTCATTTTTGGAAAACTCTATTTGACACCTATAATATGCATTTAACACCAACCAACACTGGACTAGCCCCAGTCTAGACATTATAAACCTTTTTGGTTCATAATTATCATATTGGAAAAGTCACATTTCACTTTTTCCATTTTCGTGTAAACTTCTTACGTTTTACTTTTTACGCGTTTAAACCTACATTTTCGTGTTTTAACAACATATATGCGATCCATTAAACTTATCACTCATTTTTTTATTTAATAATGAGTATATTGATGAGTTTAATCATTCCTACAAGTTTCATATTTTTACGATACCCGGTTTTACGTTTTGTGATTTAAATACTTACCGTTAGCGATTACCGGGACCAAAACTCACTCCGTAAAGTCAAGATAGTTATATAAAACTATTAACCCCCTCTTTTCCAGCCCTAGGTGGCGTTTTCTATGAGTCATAAGGGCACTTGGCATGATTGTGATAGCTTTGTCCAAGACCTTTACACATATACTAACTTAAGTCTTAAGTTTTGCCTAATCTAAGCTTACCAAGCAAGCTTTGTAAGTCTTCATTTTCTCCACCTCCTTTGACCAAAACTATCTTATATATACCCTCTCTTGGTCGTTCAAAACAACACACACACAAACACTTTCACCATTTGATTTCTACTTCAAGTATTACACAAGTATTGAAGTTACATGTAAACTACATCAAGTCTTTGCATTTCTTTTGTGATTTCTCTTGAGTTTAAAGCCACTCAAGTAACCAAAGTCTTTTCACAAGTTCTACAAGCTCACAGGAAGTATTGAAGACTTCTAAAGAGTGGAGTTGTGCTCTAGTCCTTGTCCTTGTCCTTGTTTTCCTTTTTCGAAAGCCAAAAGTTGTAAGCAAATATTGTGCTCAACATCATCATTCTTTTACTATTCATTTTATGCTTGATATATGCTAAATATGTTAGTTATATTGATCATGTTGTACAAAACACAAGTAAACATTTATATAAACTTACTTATGACTTTATGTTAGTAAACTAGTAAAACAAGTAGACTTATGCTATAAAATTGACAAAACCATGAACCTAAGACCTTAAATGAATCCATTCAGTTATAGAGGAGATCAAAACAAAACCGTGGCAATTCGAATCGACTAAATCGGGCTTATTGTTTGAAAGTTATGCCTAGTTAAAGTTACAAAAAGAGAATATCGATTTTTTCGAAAAACCTTACTGACCAGAAATTAAAACGCGGTTTTAAGGCCCTTCTGGTCTGAATCATTAAAATTGTAAAACACGAAAGTTGTCCGGAATGATATTTTACATCTAGCTTTTTGTGATCTGGGCCAGAAATGCAAAATGAGGGTTGTTTCCTATCAAAACTTAAGAAGACTATTTTTAACCCGAATTTGTTGAACCAAGGGTAAACTTTTATGAAACATGTTCTATTTTTAAGTCATGTAACTTGCAACAATTATTATTTCTAGTAAGGATGTAACATACCACAATAACATAAACTTTCCTAAGTTTATTTAAACCTGTTTTTCACATGTGAAACCATGTTTGAAACTTATAAATATTTTGGAGTAACGTTTTTCACATGTGAAAACCCGTTTTTCTCATGTGAAACTATGTTTGAAACTTATAAATATCTAACCTTTGGAATAATGTTTTTCATATGTGAAAACCTGTTACTTATAAACATTATAGATGTTATATACAAGTGCAAATTATATGTTTACATATTAAGTACTACGTTACTAGGGAACTTCATGTGAGGTGCTTCATTTGGGTAAACGTATTGACGAGTTGCTGGATTTACGAATTAAAGTGTCCTAGCTCCTTGAACGTTTACTACATGACCTCTAAATTATTATGGCCCGAACAGTAGTACGATATTTAAACTAAACACGTTTTATAAGCAAGTAAACCATTACAACGACAAACACGATTGCTATAAACTATTATGTACAGCATCATGATCAATATAAATGACTTATATAGACTTGTATATTTTTCCACATCGTTATTCCAAAACCTAAGACACAACAATTATTATAGGTTGCACGTAGAGGTTTTTCCGGCTTATCCATTGACTTCGTTATACACTTAACATCATTTACTCACGGTGAGTCATAGCCTCGTTTTTATACTTATTTTATAAATACTTTGGGGGAGATACATGCTCAACTACTTTTAATTTCAATCTAGATAATTTGCAAACTGTATGTTTTATCTGATCTAAATGTTTATTTATGCTAAATAACATTATTTCCCTACTTAGAGTTTCTATATCATGGACCATTAAGCACTATGTGTAGTGAGTACGAATATTATGGTTAGATTTATTGGGATTAATGTAACCATTAAGTTGACTCAGTTAGAGCAAACAAACACAACAAGCATTTGAGAACACTAGGTATAAGAACAGATTACCTACTAGGCTATGATTGCAACAATTATGCCAATTTCTATTGGTACGAGGTTAAAGATTAACCAGAACGATTATGCCAATTTCTATTGGTACGAGGTTAAAGGTTAACCAGAACGATTATGCCAATTTCTATTGGTACGAGGTTAAAGATTAACGATAACGATTATGCCAATTCTTTTGGTACGAGGTTAAAGATTAACCAAAACGATTATGTCAATTTCTATTGGTACAAGGTTAAAGGTTAACCAGAACGATTATGCCAATTTCTATTGGTACGAGGTTAAAAGGTTAACCATTACTATTATGTCAATTTCTGTTGGAACGATGTTAACCGGGGGTTAACCATTAGATATAACGACGAATTACGAGCTTAGTGCAATAATAATAATTGTTTTGTTTTGAAACTATGGGTGTATGACAACGTAACCTAGGATATACTAAAAAACGAAATATTTTGTTCAACTGTTTAAACTATAAACGTTATGAACTCACCAACCTTTGTGTTGACACTTTTAGCATGTTTATCTCAGGTCCATAATGATCGAGGCTGGCACGGAGGAGCACAGATACTCAAGAAGGCTATAAATTTTATTATCATTCGAAAACTCATTTAATGTAATTTGTAAACCGTGAAACTACTGGGACCTCATTTTGTAAACTCTGATATTTATATAATTTGAATGATAAATCTTTTAAAACGACTCAATTAGAGTTCCTTTTTTTGTTATTATAACTGTTTTTCCATGAAGTAACACCTAGTTTGCATTCCGCTGCGTTCACGAAATTGGGGGTGTTACATGAAGGCTTTGGTCTTGGGGTTTTGTAAATCACAACCCGAAAATCTAAAACATGTTAAAAGACCAAAATGCCCTCGTAATTTTAAAATTTAATCAAAGCTTATATAACTTATAAAATAATTACAAAACCTATGAAAACAAAACAAATATGATATGAAATAAATTTGAGGCATCATAAAATATTTGTACTAGCCACCAAAAATATTAAAACGCACTATGAAATACTTGTGAACCGAAAATCTTATGTTATATATGTTATTTAAATTGTAAAACTAGTAAAGAAAAGATGCTACAAATTAAGAAGGGAATTATAGCAAATTAATTTGTGATTGTGTGGGCTTTTCTTTTGGGCCGACCCACCCTCCTTTCCCCCCTCCTATATGTCGGCAAACACTTCCATAAACCAACCCTCATACCTTTTATTCATTCTCACAAAAAACCGACTTTCACTTGTGCTCCAAAAACCCTAGAATCTTGGTTCTGCCGCCTGTGTTTCTGCTGCTGTTCATCGACACCCAAAAGCCCCAAAAAGTATTCATCTTGATCTCATTCTAAGGTATACTCATAATCCTATATCAATACACGTTTGTACGAATCAAAAACTAATAAAAAAAAAATGTGTTTTGGCCTTTGTTTGTGGCTGTCGATCGAACCAAAGAAAGAGGGGAGGGAAGAAAGTTTTTTTTGTGTGGTGTTCTTGATTCCGTGTGATCGTGTTCTTCATCTTGTCATCAAGGGTATTGTATCTCTTTGCTCGATCCTTGTTCTCATTTATATGTTCTATACGAATCTTGGAATGAAAATCATGTCACATAAAATCATAAACCTATAAAACCCTAAAACTTGTACTATGGATCGATTGGTTTGTATATGGTGTATAATTCGATTTGAATATGTAACAAACTGATAAGAATTGATCTTAATGTGCTATGAACTCACCCAAAGTCGTTTGGTATAAAGAACTTATGAATGGGATGATCAAAACCCTAGAATTTACTTGTTATATTAAAAACTGCTACTGAGGTAAAACTTTACCCGACTTTAACCGGCTGTAAATTAATGATATGAACGTATATTTCGATGTTTATGGAGTCTAGATTGTAGTTTAATGAAATAGCTACCTGGAGAAATTTAGTTTGTAATTTTTAGAGGCCTGTAAGGCTACTTTTTGATTTTTAGAAAATTATGTGTCTGGTCGTATTTGTAAGTCTGGAAAATCAGTCCGGGTTTTTGAATTTTAATTTCCAAACCGTGTCTAATTAGAAAGAGCCCTTTGAACTGAGTAACCTTTGGGATGTCCATTAGTAACTGTAATTTTTGTAGATTTTTTTGAATTTTTCTGAAGGGGTTAACAAGTGATAACTTTTCGGTGTTCCATCAGATACGATTTCAGAACAAGTTGTAAAAGTGGATTTTTATTTCATACTTACACTAACTAATAAAATCTGGGAAAATTTGGTAAAATACTAGGGACATTTAGGTACCTTTGTGAATTTTTGTAGATTTTATTCCGGAGTTTTACTATGATTTTTAAATTATTTAATAAGGGTCCAGAAATGCCTAAAAACCTGAAAAAGTGTATAATGATATTTAAAAAGGGTTAAGTGTTAATATTCTAACATTAAAGGGTCTTTGTTGTTATTTTGATAATATTAAAGGGCTAAACTTGTAGAAACCTGTAACTTTACAATAATTACACCTCATACCCTAACTTTATGATAATTGCACAATTGGTCCTTAAACTTATCCTAAATACTTAATAAACCCTTAAATGAATAAAACTACCATAATAACCTTATGAACCTTGAACTACTAAAATGGATAGGCAAGCTAAACATGAAGTTATAAGGAACCGTTTGTAATTCTATTCTTCTACTCCTTTAGGTTTGAGGAGGAACTGATTTGGCTTTCTGTCAGTGATTGCTTTTGTTTTAGCTTGCTAATAAAGGTACGGATATTCTGCCCTCATTGTATAGGGTGCCTTCGTCTCACTTTCCTGATTTCTGACTCTTGGTTATGTTCTTATTTGTGAATCCTGTTTGTTCTTATATGATATTGTGAATCTTAATTGATTCCTTGTTTGAACCTTTGTTTTGATAAATTGTTTGAAACTCTTGTCCTGATTTTGTGTTGAAACCCTTGTCTTGATTCTTTGATTTGAACTTTGCTTAGGTTACTTTGTTCTGGACCTTGTCATGAACCCTGTTATGTTATTTTGATATTTGGACCAACCTATTCATCACTTGGTAATCTGGATAGTTGTGACTCTAGGCTACATTGAAGGTTCATTAGATTTTATAACTGAATGTACAAAACTCTTTTAAATTACATGTGACTTATCTTATGAAAACTGCTTTTTGAGATCATTTTTATAAAGACCATTTTAAATGATTTCTTTTGAAACTATGATATAAGCCTTTAAGTAAAAACCTTTGTTATGAACCTTGAATAAATTGTTATGAACCTTCTGATTTTGATACTTGCTCTCCTAATGTTTGATCCCCTGATATTTGATCTCCAGATATGTGACCTTCTGATATTTTGATATTGACCTCTAGTATTTGAACCTTGATGTTTGACCTCCTGATTATGAACCCTGTATTTGTCTCCTGCCTTGATTCTTGATGTGAACCTTGATATGATCCTGATATGTGTCTAATGTGAACCTTATGTGAACCCTGAGACCTGAACCCTGTGATTTGACACCTTAGACTTGATACATGACCCTGACCCACAGTTTGAGACTACGAGCCATCTACTAGGCATGAGGGTTTCATGTCCCTGTCATTGATGCACCGATGGCTTGACTTTAGGGCAAGGAAGTGATGTCTTGCCCCGTCCCCGGACTCTTGTTTCTGATTTATTATGTAGCGGAAGACCTTGTGGCCTGCGGGGGCGTATGGATGCATCCTAGTCGTGTCTTGATTTGCTTGTTCTTGTATATCTTGGTGACTGATGGTGTGTGCGATACACGTCTTTCACACCCTTGGGAGCTCATGACTCCAACCCCTGGAGGTATCCCCTCATTTCTTGGTACAAGGTCACCCCTCCGTACACCTTGGTATCCTGATATGTGATCTGGTTCAAATTGTGATTTGGTTCAGGCTCGTAGAGGATTTCTGTCACCCTACACCTCAACCTTTATTTGCCATTACTTGTTCCATATGTGCTATAACTTGATATATGACTTGCCATGTGATCTGATCTGATTAGACCTGGACTTGTGGAAGATTTTGATTTGGTTATCTTGAGATTTGACTTGACATGATTTTGACCTGGATTTCTGGTTTGTTTACTTTGATTCTTGACTTGGCATTTTGGACGTGATACTGGACTAGACTTGGTATGACTTGGGATGTGATGGGTTATTTGTTTACTTTGACTTTGATATCTGTTCCATGATTCCTGATATTTCTGTATAACTTTTGTATATCTCTTCCTGACTCTTGTCATCCTGGTATTTTCTCACTCATTCTCTATACTTTACTACTGCTTTGTTTCCGTTATATCTGTTCACTGAGCTTTTTAAGCTCAGCCGCGTTTCTTTTCCCGCGGCAGGTTTTAGTTGGAAGTTGGGTAAGAGTGAAGGGACTTTTGGACTTAGAAGACTTGATAGTTATTCTGGATTAGAGTTGATTAGAAGATAGTATAATTGTACTCACATTGTAACCTTGTAATTTCAATATTTCATTTGTAAACTTTGAAATCCTATTGTATAATTTAAGTCGTATGTTATGCTTGACTTTGATATGTCACCATTTACATGACACTTCTACCCTTGCCGGGTTGGGGTGTTACATGAAGGCTTTGGTCTTGGGGTTTCATCAATCACAACCCTTTTTTGAGTTGGCAACTTTTCTTTCAGAAGTTAAAGGTTTTAGGATTGATTTATTTTTGGATTGTGGTTCAGCACCCTGAAGTTTGTTCAAGGGTGGAAGTGGAGTTGTCTCCACTGAATTTGATTCTTCCATTGAATCAGATTCATTTTCTGACTGGTTTTCAAGAGTAAGAATCCTTCCAGTGTCAAAGTTGGGCATGCCAGGTTCATCAGCCCATCTCCTACTGATGATCTTTTTTGACATTTCTTTCTCATAACCAGTTGATGACTTAAAAAAGACTGTGTATTTAGGTTCAGTGTTTGATGAACCTTCAGTGAGCTGATCAACTCCTAAGACATGCCTCTTATGTTTAGGAATTTGTTCATTAATACACTGATTGACCATATCTGAGCTATCTAGCCAAGATTTGTTTATCAACTTTTCTTCTTCAAGTTGTTTTCTAAGGTCTTGATTCTCTTTGAGAAGCTCAGTGTTTTGGTGCTGAAAGATAGGGGCAGAAAGTTTTGCTTATTTTAGCTCTAACAGGTCATCCGTATATTCTTGACTGCTTCTTGTGTCCTCTTCATCTTCAGGATCATCTTGAAAATTCTGAACAACCGAGTTAGAGAAAAAAAGCAGTTGATATGGGTTTGGTGGTCAAGGTCAAGTCCTTTTTGTTGTCAACCTCATTTATTATGTCTGTTAATACAAATATCGTCATAAAAACGTTATTTATATTTTACGATCTTTGCTTAATTTTGTTAATGACAATTACAAAGTTTATCTTTAAGCAAAGCATAAATATAAGATTAAGTCTTTTACATTTATAGTGATAAGTCTTTTAAAACACATTTACACATTACAAGATTACTAGGAATAACATTATATACATTTACATTTTTATTTCTTAAATTAGAAATATTTAGGATGACATCATGGCATGCATCATGAACATAATCTTAGAAATATTTGTCAGATATCTTGTATAGATCTTCAAGCTAAAGAGTTGACATTTGAAGATATGGAAAGATTGTGCAAGATATGAAAAGATTTGAGAATCTCTTAGCTGTCCTGCACTGGCGGATCCAAACCAGTACAAGGGCGGATCCAATTTAAGGGATCCGCCAAATCCGCCAATTGTTTTATCAGTTTGCCTATAAATAGCAAGCTGATCATTCAGGCACATTTATCACTCATATAGCTTAAAATATATAATCATTCATTTGCATATCACTAACACATATCATTCATTTCATTCTTGTTGATCTCACTTTTGTAGCAAAGAAGATCAAGCATACAAGCTTCAACATACTTACTGTTGCAAGTTTCATTAGTTAGGTTCTGTGTGATTTTGTATTAGTTCACACATCATTGTTATACCTTTCATTCAGTAGAGTTTGGTTAGTGTTTTAGTCCTTAAAACACAAAGAGTGTCGGGAGTGGTTGTACCCTTGTGAAATAACCAACGAGAGTGGTTGTACCCTTGTGAAAGAACTAACGGGAGTGGTTGTACCCTTGTAAAGAACCCGGTGTTTAGCTTAGTACTGGATAAAGTGTAAGCGACGTGTAAAGATTTTCTCTGCCTGGAAAAGGAGCTTGTTTCATAGTGAAGAACAACTCTCGAGTTAGAGGCTCGAGGAGTGGAGTAGGGCAAGGAAGAGAGTCCTTCTAGCCGAACCACTATAAATACCCGTGTTGTGTGGTTTGATCATTCCTTTCCTTACTTGTTTCATATATTGCTTGATTATTTGTTTTACTTTGAAATCACGTTAAGTATACAAAGCAAATAAATTTTAAAACGGTAAAAACTATTCAACCCCCCTTCTAGTTTTCCACAATTGGCATCAGAGCTACGTTACTCAAGATTTTCAAAATATATTGTATTTTAAAACTTGAAACGATCAATGGATTTTGAAAACTTTAAAGAAGGGCAATCCCACCACTATTTGAACCAAATTGTTTCATATATTGGAAAAATCGCTTTGAGACTTATGTGAAGTCAAAGGATATAGATCTATGGTATATAATTGTAGAGGGTGATTACAAACCCATAAGTAATGACATTTCAGGTGGTCGGGATGAAGGTGCTTCTCTTACTCGTCACAGTGATGAGCAAAAGAAGTTGATTGCCAAAATAATGCTTTATAATGCTTTACCTAAGAAAGAATATGAAAGAGTTTTTATGTGTAAAACGGCTAAAGATATTTGGAAATCATTAATTGTCACTCATCAAGGGAACTCACAAGTCAAGGATAACAAAATTGATCTTCTTGTTCAACAATATGAACAATTTGTTATCCCTGAAGATGAGACCATTGATAGTGTTTTTGCTAGGTTTAATACTATTATTACATCTCTTAAAGCACTTGACGAATCTTTTTCTAGTAAGAACTTTGTCAGGAAATTTCTTAGAGCACTCCATCCGAAGTGGAGAGCAAAGGTGACAGCTATTGAAGAATCCAAGGATCTTTCAAGCATGACACTGGACGAGCTCATTGGAAATCTCAAAGTTCACGAAATGGTGATGGAAAAAGACTCAGAAATAGTTAAAGGCAAGAAGGAGAAGATGAAGTCCATTGCCTTGAAAGCTAGAGTTGAGTCAAGTGATGATGAAGAGTCTTGTTCTAGTAGCGAAGATGAAGAGTATGCCATAGCCGTAAGAGATTTCAAGAAGTTCTTTAGGAGACGAGGAAAGTTTGTAAGACCACCTCGTGAAGAAAAGAAATCCTTCCGAAAAGACCGTAATGATAGAAAAGGAAAGGTAGATAGGAAGTGTTATAGGTTTTGGAGATTCTAGTCACCTAATAGGAGAATGTCCAAAGCCTCCAAAGAACAAATCTCAAAGAGCGTTTGTTAGTGGAGCTTGGAGTGACAGTGAAGGTGATGACGACGAGCCTAAGAACGACGAAGTTGCTCTCATGGCTCATGACTCAGAAGAGGTACATTCTGACTCGTCATACTCCTCTATTGATGATGAAACCTTAGAAGTAGAATATAACAAACTGTGTGAAATTACCCTTAAAATCATAAACAAAAATAAGTTCTTAAAAACCAAAACAACACTTTTAGAAAACGAAGTTCATTGGTTAAAAGAAAAAGATATAAGAATAGAAAAGGGTAAAAGTGTTAAAGAAACATGTGTGTCGTGTCAGGAACTTAAATTAGAACCAGAAACACTTAAGTCCACACAGGAAGAACTTATCAAACAAAATTCTAAGTTTAAAAAGTTTGATAAAAACATAAGTTGTATAGATGAGATAATGTAGATGCAAAAATTACCTCATGATAAAACCGGACTAGGTTTTATGAAACTAGGAAGCTTAAGTGACTTTAAGAAACAAACAGTGAAAGAAAAAGAAACTGTTCCAACTAAGTCAGACACCCACGGATCCAACGGATCCAAAATTTTGGATCCGCCAGTTGTACCCAAGGGATCCGCAGGTACTGTTGATGAACAGAAAGTTCGTAATTCGGATCGTACTGAATTTGTTAAGGTCACTAGAAAACCTAGCACTAGTACAACTGTTAACAAACAAAAACCATCAGTCTCTATAGGAAAAGGTCAAGTTAGAAATGAGTATAGAGTTAAAACTGTTCAACAGACACCTAAAACTAGTTTTCCCAAACACCCCTTTTCAAAGGGTAACTTTAACTCACAACATCATTATCAAAATAATTGGAACCAAAACGTGTCTAGAAACTTTCAAGGTCCCAACTTCATGCCATGGAACACTTGTCCACCATTTCCATACATGAACCATGATAATGTTATGTTTAACCCAAACGGACCCATGAGATATTGGGGACCAAACGCTTGAGTTTTTCTTGAACATAGGTGTGCTTAAAAGTTGAGTTAGAACCAGATGAGTGGATTAAAGATAGTGGGTGTTCAAGACACATGACGGGGAACAAAAGCCTTTTCTCAACCTACCAAGTGTACGACGGAGGTAATGTCACATTCGGTAGCAAGCTTAAAAGTAAAATCATCGGAAAAGGTACAATCTCTCATAACTCTCTCATTATTGATGATGTTGCTCATGTAGATAACTTAGGTTTTAACTTGCTTAGTATAATTCAATTGTGCCACAAAAAGTATAACGTCCTTTTCAGCGAAAATGGAAGTAAAATACTTAAAGACGGTATAACAGTAGGAAAAGGTGTTTTAAAGAATAACGTATATGTTATGAAATTAGATAAAATACCTAAAGACAAGCTTTGTCTCACTTCTTTGGTGTCACGCTGTAGATACATCCACATATATCCTAAATCGAGTTCTAATTAGACCATTCTTGAAAAAGACTCCATATGAGTTATATAGAGGCAAAAGGGCTACTTTAGGATATTTTAGAGTGTTTGGAAGCAAGTGCTTCATTTTAAATACAAAGGATTATCTCACCAAGTTCGACCCAAAGTCGTATGATGGTGTATTTCTAGGATTTTCACAAACTAGTAAAGCATATATAGTTTTGAACAAAGAAACCTCAAGAGTCGAGGAATCATTGAACGTAACATTCGATGAAAGTCCACCTCCCTCTAAGACATCACCTTTGGTAGATGATGACTTAGTTGAAAGTCAAATGGTTGAAAATCAGGAAAATATTGAAAGTGACAAAGAAGATGAACCGGTAAAAAGAGAAATAGTTAATATCAAAGAAACCAAAAGTCATCCATTAGAAAACGTCATAGGAAAAATCAATGAAAGAACATTAAGGTCTAAAGCTCAAAATGAAAGTAATTTCTTTTGTTTTGTTTCAACAATTGAACCTAAAATGTTAATGAAACCATAAAAGATGAATCATGGGTCATTGCGATGCAAGAGGAGTTAAATCAATTTGTTAGGAATGACGTTTGGACATTAGTCCCACAACCTAAAAATCAAACCATAATAGGTACAAAATGGGTTTTCAGAAACAAAATGGATGAAAATGCCGTAGTATCAAGAAACAAAGCTAGGCTAGTAGCACAAGGCTACAATCAACAAGAAGGTATAGATTATGAAGAAACATTTGCACCCGTCGCTAGACTTGAGTCAATTAGGATACTACTTGCATATGCATGTGCACATGACTTTAAACTATTTCAAATGGATGTCAAAAGTGCATTTCTAAATGGTTTTATAAATGAGGAAGTGTATGTAGCACAACCTCCTGGCTTTGCCAATTTTGAAAAACCAAATCATGTCTACAAACTTAAGAAAGATTTATACGGACTTAAGCAAGTACCAAAAGCTTGGTATGATCGACTTAAGACTTTCCTAGTTGACCATAAGTATACAATGGGCCTAGTAGACAATACTCTTTTCACCAAGAAAAAGGGATCACATATTATCATAGTCTGGATATATGTGGATGACATTATATTCGGTTCAACTTGTCAAGAGTTATGCGATAAATTCTCAAAATCATGCATGATGAGTTTGAAATGAGTATGATGGGGGAACTAAACTTTTTCTTAGGTCTCCAAATTAAACAATTAGAAGATGGGATATTCTTCAACCAATCTAAGTATATCAAGGATATGCTTAATAAATTTGGTCTTGAAGATTCCAAACCCATGAAAACACCAATGTCTTCCGAAACCAAACTCACCAAGGATGACGAAAGTGAATCCGTAGATAGCACTAAATATAAAGGGATGATTGGTAGTTTACTTTACCTAACGGCTAGTAGACCGGACATTATGTTTAGTGTTTGTCTATGTGCACGCTTTCAAGAAGATCCCAAAATATCCCATCTTGAAGCCGTTAAACGAATCTTTAGGTACATAAAAGGCACTACACATTTAGGATTATGGTATCCCAAAGGAACGAGAATGGAAACCATAGTGTATGCCGACTCAAACCATGCCGGTGATTATGTTGATAGGAAAAGTACAAGCGGTATTTGTACTTTTGTAGGACATTGTCTCACCTCATGGTTTGCTAAGAAACAAACAGCCCTCGCAATATCAACAACTGAAGCAGAGTACATGTCAGCAGGAAAAGCTTGTCAACAAGCACTGTGGATGAAACAAGCTCTCGTCGACTATGGAATTGAAATCAACGACATTCCCATTCTTTGCGACAACAAAGGAGCTATCGACCTCAGCAAAAATCCAGTTCAACACGCTAGAACCAAACACATAGAAATACGACACCACTTCCTACGCGACAATGTTCAGAAGGGAAACATCTCAATCGAGAAAGTATCCTCAGAGGATAACATTGCCGACATCCTCACAAAACCCCTTAAGAAAGAACCTTTCAGCTATCTTAGACTAGGTTTAGGATTAATGGAACCTAGTGAGTAGATAAAATGTTAGCTCAAACCTTAGATTAACCAAACACGGCAATAACCCAATTTTGTGTTCTAATCCTGCGGATCCAAACGACAACAAGGGCGGACCCTTTGTTTTGGATCCGCCGGATCCGTAGCCTGCTGAGCAAAATTTCTATATTAAATAAACTCCATGTACTATTCATCACATTTCCCAAAAACATATTAGCTACTGGAACTCGACCATTATTACACCAAATTCACAATTTAGGCCATCTTTCACAACCAATTTGTGCTCTAATCATCACTATAAGTATCCTAATCACGTCTACATTCCTGATCTGCGTCTAGGATTTCTATTTCATGCACAAAATCAAAACTTGGGGTTTATGCATAATTCTTGTAAAATCATGAAGCATATTTACTGAATTGCATAACAAATCATGTTTTTCATAGTTAGGAATTGCACATCATAAGGCATTATCATAATTCATCAAAAACCCCATGAGAAATTTTTGCTAAAATCTTCTCACGACTAGGAAAAACGGTTTTTGGACATTGTTCATACAAATACAAAAACGTTATGTTTTAAAACATCACTTGCATAATGTCTCTTGAATGCTAAATGAAATGCATAACTAATATGTATTTTCAGGTACATTCAAACGTAGCTACATTGAAGTAGGAGCGTTTGGGTTATCTCTCGTTTTATCATAAAACTTGCATTAACAAAATTTTCTTGCATCAAAAGGAGTCGAGATAACCGCACCTCCACATTGTCCCCATGTAGGCACACACTAGAAATTAATATACGTATTTTCGATAATTTTAACGAAATTATGAAATTCTTGTGTCTAGGATATTCATGCCTCCTGCTACAAATTACGAAAACAAAGAAACCGTTAAATACCTACCCAAACACCACAAAACCAAAGGTCTCTCCGAAGCTCAAATCAAAATCTTCAAAGCATTAGAAAAAAGCTATGTCCACGAGGGTAGAACCGTAGACCCCTCATTCTATGAAGGTACCGTTCTCCGAGAACAATTAGCCGCGATTCATTTTGATAGCCTTCTAGACATCGATGAGCCCATCATCCCTAGGTTCATTCTCGAGTTCTATGCTAGTGTAGGACTTAGTTCAAATGACTATGGATATATGAATGTCCACTTCAAAGTCAACGAAACCCAATTCAATATTCCTTTAGATCAATTTGGAGATGTCTTAGGAGTTCCAAATCAAGGAACATGTTTCTATTCTGACAAGTGGTCGTTGACCATTCTAGAATCCAACCTTGAATGTTCGGCACCATATGCTACACCTTTAACCGCAAAAGAAGCCATTCGTGAGCATCTCTTTTTGCCTAGGAACAACCAAACTAGGTTGCATCGAGGTCGTCGAGTGGATAGGGATCCATTTTCCATGAAGCTAAATGAACTTATGCCCCAATTTAAGAAACTTGAAGAAATTCTAAGGGCTAATGTCATAAGCACCATAGGGAATATGGATCATGTTAACGCTAGCCTTTGTTACATGATGTATTGCGTGTCAAACCATCAACCCTTCAACCTCGCTTACTATATCGCAAAAGAATGGCCGATATTCCAGTTCAAGGTACCACTGCAATGCCTTACGGGATGCTTTTGACCCGTCTCTATAGAGCCTTTGCACCCATTCCTCGAAATTCTTTAGGATTCGTTCCCGACTACCTTGAGATTCCACACACCTTTGTTCCTCTAAGTGATCATAGGGTAGCAGTGGCAAAAGGAAAACGTCCACATCCTCCTACATCATCATCATCATCATCCATGAGTGAAGAGGATGGTTTGCCAAACTCAAGGATCTCACCATCCGAGTACTTGAGTCAACTTCCTCCAATCCCGAACGAATCAGCGGAGTTTAAACAAACCAAAGAATGGTGAAGAATTTGGGTCGTTGGATATGAAGCTTCACAAGAAAATGAGCAAGAAGTGAAGTATTGGAGTGTTTGCATTAGATATTTTCAAACAATGATGTGTTGAACTTGTATGTTTCTTAGGGTATTATGCTAGTACTTAACTTGTACGTGAACTAACTCAACATTGTAGGTCGATAACACTTGTTGTTATCAATTTTTCGAGATTAAGCCACTGTTTGGCTTAACCACTTTTATGGTAAGATATTATGATCGGATTAATCTATGTGTAAACGTGTGTTAGAACCTATGTATTTAGTATTTTTTCTATCACATATTAGTAGTTACATATGATTAAGAACAATTTTCGGATTTGAACGAGTAACGAAAATTTTGACATATGTTCTGTTAAGAAACTGAATCTCCATATGGCGGATATGGCGGATCCCATATTTTGGATCCGCCTGTTGTATCCTTTGGCTCCGCCAGTCATGTACCTGCGGATTCCGCAGAACCAAAAATTTGGTTCCGCCTTTGTTGTCGATTGGATCCGCAGGCTTCAACAGTAACTTTTTCAAAAATTCCCGACTAATCCCGATCCTTAGATTATTGATTCGAGTCTTTAGAATTCTTCTACTGATCATTAAACTCATTAGGATTATTTAGGAACACTTAGAATCATAAGAAATCCATTTCCCACCAAAATTTGAATATTCAAAATTTTCCATGTGAGTTACCTTTCTGTAACAAGCAAGGAACCCTCAAATTGGTTCCTTGAAATCCGTGGGAACATCACATCAACTGAATTTCCACTCACTCCTTGCATTTACTGCAAATCTTCTAAAATTCACTCAACTTAAGCTCTATGGTTTGACTTAAATGATGTGACTAGCACAAATTTTTGTTCCAAATCATTAGGAACCAACATTCCTCATTGGATTCACATCAAATCCAAACACACAGATCAACAAACCTTCTATCTATAAATTAGAACCTCAGGATCATCACAAATCACACAACAACCATCACTACTAACTATCATTCCTGTACCTTAGAGAAACTATTCTCACATTTCAACAATGCCAAAATCAAATAACTCATCTACAAGCAGACCCGTACGAAAGACAGCTCGTATGAGTGTCCGTCCTTGTTGCTTCGTGAACTTAGCTAATTCATCATCAGAGGAGTCATCTCCACTTAACATATCCTCACCAATAGCCAATGAGAATTTTCTCAATCTTGCTACTCCAACACCATCTAACACCATCATCAACACACCACCTCCAACAATCACTCCTGTAGCAACCACACCGCCACCCGCTCCATCACAACCTAATAGATCACCTTCACCACAACATTCACCACAACTTCAGCCCCTAGAGTTGTTTAGAACTCCACCTTCATCACCTCATCCATACTTGGATGATTTGGAAGACCTTCCACCAAGGTCAACCAATCCACCTCCCATGACCTTTGAAGGTCAAACACCTATGCTCTTCCATCCCATTTATCGGGATATCCATGGACCACTTTACCATGATCCACCACCACCACAACCACAAACACAACCTCTCTCACCTACATCTACACTCATTGCCATTGATGAGGCAATGTGGATCAATCAACCACAAACCCATGAAGAGATCAATAAGGAGCTCACCCGCCTCTATGCTCTCTCCAATATGGTGGATTCCCGCCTTGGTGAAGCCATGGATCTTCAATCCATCTTGCTTAACTCCCTCACAACTCCAATATCAAACAACCAAACACCACCACCACCAAACAACCAACCACAACCACCACCACCAAACAACCAACCACCACCACCACCACAAGCCATTGAACTCACTCTTCCTCCTAACTTTTAAAGGCATGATTGCTCACAATGTGAGAGGATCGCTCACTTGGCCCAAAGGACCAACATCTTGGTCCATGAGCTTCAAAACGAGATGAGGTTCATTTTGAACCATATTCTCGAACGCCTAAATGCAATCTCTCATCCTCCGCAATAGGCAAATTTTAGTTTCTTCCTAGTTTCCTTTTATAGGATTTCATAGGATTGTTTTAGGAATTTTCTATTTTTAGGAACTTTTTATTGTAACATCATGTTTTGTGACTTATGTCACAAACAAATTTTCAAGTAATGGATGTTATATTTATGCTTATGGGTGATCACTATTTGGCATAATATCTTGGTTTGATTAATTTACTAACTTAATTGTATGGTTGGACCACTTCTACTTAGGTGCATTTTTGATCAGACACATATTTTTGACTTTTTAAAGTCAAATGGGTTGAAATATTGTGTTTGTTTGACTTATACATATGCATTATGATACTTGTTTGGATTGATTCACAACTAACCTTTGTTTTGGAGCTTTTCTCAACTTTGAATCATATACGTTAGTACCCTAGCAACGGGGAGTATAGATCAAGGGGGAGTATATCATGTACTAACTCATCATTTTATAGCATTTTCTCATCCTTGAAACGTATACGTTGGTACCCTAGCAATGGGGAGTATACATCGAGGGGGAGCATATCATATTCTAACCATTTGTTTTGTAGGATTATGCATTTTAACCTTGGCACTCCAATTAGGGGGAGTATTATCCAAGGGGGAGCTTTTAAAGTTCTCAAAATCATTGAAACAATCTTGGTACTCCAATTCAGGGGGAGTAATAACCAAGATTTTTTCACCACATTCCGCTACGCATATCTTTTTTTTGTTTCGACAAAAAAGGGGAGATAGGATTAAGTTTCATACATACTGTTAACATCACAGTACATGTTTTTATACTTAAAATTGTTTTCAAAACTTGCATAAAACCAACTTAATCTATATTTTTAAAAGACTCATACTTTATTTATTTCATAGCTTAAAAATACACTTTATGTTTTGTCATCAACAAAAAAGGGAAGATTGTTAATACAAATATCGTCATAAAAACGTTATTTATATTTTACGATCTTTGCTTAATTTTGTTAATGACAATTACAAAGTTTATCTTTAAGCAAAGCATAAATATAAGATTAAGTCTTTTACATTTATAGTGATAAGTCTTTTAAAACACATTTACACATTACAAGATTACTAGGAATAACATTATATACATTTACATTTTTATTTCTTAAATTAGAAATATTTAGGATGACATGATGGCATGCATCATGAACATAATTTTAGAAAGATTTGTGAGATATCTTGTATAGATCTTCAAGCTAAAGAGTTGACATTTGAAGATATGGAAAGATTGTGCAAGATATGGAAAGATTTGAGAATCTTTTAGCTGTCCTATAAATAGCAACTATTTTAAGGGATCCGCCAAATCCGCCAACTATTTTATCAGTTTGCCTATAAATAGCAAGCTGATCATTCAGGCACATTTATCACTCATATAGCTTAAAATATATAATCATTCATTTGCATATCACTAACCCATATCATTCATTTCATTCTTGTTGATCTCACTTTTGTAGCAAAGAAGATCAAGCATACAAGCTTCAACATACTTACTGTTGCAAGTTTCATTAGTTAGGTTCTGTGTGATTTTGTATTAGTTCACACATCATTGTTATACCTTTCATTCAGTAGAGTTTGGTTAGTGTTTTAGTCCTTAAAACACAAAGAGTGTCGGAAGTGGTTGTACCCTTGTGAAATAACCAACGAGAGTGGTTGTACCCTTGTGAAAGAACTAACGGGAGTGGTTGTACCCTTGTAAAGAACCCAGTGTTTAGCTTAGTACCGGATAAAGTGTGAGCGACGTGTAAAGGTTTTTTCCGCCTGGAAAGGGAGCTTGTTTCATAGTGAAGAACAACTCTCGAGTTAGAGGCTCGAGGAGTGGAGTAGGGCAAGGAAGAGAGTCCTTGTAGCCGAACCACTATAAATACCCGTGTTGTGTGGTTTGATCATTCCTTTCCTTACTTGTTTCATATATTGCTTGATTATTTGTTTTACTTTGAAATCACGTTAAGTATAAAAAGCAAATAAATTTTAAAATGGTAAAAACTATTCAACCCCCCTTCTAGTTTTCCACAATGTCAATTATTCTTTCTTCATATTTGAATTTCCCAAAGAGTGTGGCTAAGTCAAGGTCTCTAACATGGTTAGAGTTTTTCAAACTTTGACAAAAGCTTAGCCATTTCTTGGGAAGGCTATTAACAAAAAAAATATTTATTTCATGTTTCTCAAGCTTAACACCATCATTGATAAGTTCATTTAACAAAACTTTGTACCTAGTGAAAGTTTGATAGACAATTTCACCTTCCAAATGCTTGAAGAAATTACATGCGCAGTTTTAAATTCATGACTCTATTTTCTTTAACTTCAGATGCACCTTCTTGTGATAAACACATTCATCCATGCTTTTCTAGCAGTGGGATAATTTATGACTTGTTCCATGAGGTCATCTAAAAGACATGAAATGATGAGACTCTTCAAGTGTTTGTCAAGATTGACAACCCTTAGTTCATCATTTGACCATTGTGGCTCTGGTTTGTCCAAACCAACAACAGTTTTTTTGGACATATGGCCCAGTTGTAATGGTTTTCATGAATTGAGGTTCTATACTCACAATATGACATATAACCTTTTTTCCCCATTTTGTGAATTTTTCCTCTTCTAGTTTAGGAGTAACATTGTAGCCACCCCTATCGTTTAGAAGTTGAGGAACTTCATTGTTTGCCATGGTGGATCTTGATTTTAAAAAATTTGAGCAATCTGTTTTGAAAAAGTTTTATAAATCAGATGGATCTAAATACACTTATTGGACCTTTTGTAACGTGTTATAACTTAAGAACTAAGTTAAAAAACGTTCCATGCAAACATATAGGCGTGCATAAACAGTTAAGATAAACAGTAAGTAAAGCAATTTAAAGCACGAGACACAAAGTTTAATTTTCAACGTTTAAAATTCTTATTTGAATTAATCAAATAATTTGACAAGGTTTGCTTGTGGAATATCAAACCTAGTTGAATGGCAATGTGTAATGATCTCCTCTCAAACTAAAACGCAAACCTAAGTTAGTGTTTAAGAACCAACTATTCTTACTCGTTGAATATTCAGCGGCCTAGTTAGGTTCGAGGAGTAAAGTGTTCTCTTGAAGACTTTGTTGTTTGAATTGCAAGAGATAGTTTACTCCTTTACAAGCATTCCCTTTTATAGAAGGGAATTACGGTTTCGCGAGCTTCCTAAAGTACACATGTTAAGCATCTAGTGGAGAGATGAGATGCGTCTAAACAAGTACTAAGTTAGGTCTTACTTTAGGCCTGAACCATTCTAGATGTATAAAGTATCTTTTCCCGCCTTGAAACATTCCAGATGCTAGGAGTTCTTTTGCTCAACATCTTTGCATAGGAGATCAACATCGTTCAGCAAGGTATTGCCACCCTTGTTGAACTGAACTTCTACTTTTAGACTTGGTCTTCAGTTGCTGAACCGCATTAGTATGTTGAAGTGAAGACTTTGTTTGTCTTCAAGGACTTTGAAGAAGTTGGAGCTCAACTTTTTTCTTAAGTTCAACTTTGTGCTATGTGAGTTGAATTTGTCTTCAACTTTGTACTTAGTATATTTTATATTCAAATCTTGTTCAAAGGAATAGGCACTGAACTGACCCAACATACTTCTTCTGTTTACTAAACATTTGAACCTTTTATAGTTTTTATACTTTCATCATATTTGACTTTACATTAAAATTATATCAAACTCAGCCATCACATTGATTGTACATGCATACTTGAAACACCCATAATTTTTTTTTTTTTTTTTTAATTTTTTTATATTGAATACGCTATATAGGCCTGAACCCTATACGCTGTATATAGTCATACGTCGTATACAATCATATGCCGTATAGGATCTGCCCTATACGCTGTATAGACCTGCAATACAAAAACTGCACAAACTGAAATCTGATTCTGGAAAAACTTGTAAATTCTAAAAACACATTTCATTAACATAAAACATGAATACTATACATGTATTTCATAAGCGGAAGCGTAAAATACTACGAGTGCGGGTGTTAACCCAAACACCCATGTTTTTTTACCCATTTTCAAATACTTGTTCTAAATATATATACATGAATATCAAAACTTGATTATTACAAGTCTGATATATAATTATAAAGTTTGGGGCATTAACAAGCTGAATAACAAATAATGGTTGAGATGCTCGTTACCTATATACCCGAGCATTACCGATCTCTTAAGTCATCTTCTTAATTTGCAAGCCTCAACGTCCTTATGACCTAACCTGCAAAACATGGAAACTGAGAATGGTAAGTCCTGATGACTTAGTGAGTAAATGATTCTCTGTAACGTGAGCTACAATAAATCTGATGTGGTGGCTAAACTATAATGATTTCGATTAATAATTGAACTGTATTAGATCCACTAATAACTAGGTCTGAAACTGAATGTGGTTATGTATCTGGAAACTGAATCTGAGACTTAATTTGAATCTGTATCTGAAACTGAATATATTTATGTATCTAAAACTGGAATGCTACTTTATTGTACAAGTAAGAATCTGGGTTTCTGCATAAGTGCATCAGCACGGTTATGAATCTAAGCTATAGTTGAAACTGGGTAACTAAATATGCGATATCGACTTTCTGCTAAGGTGAAATTCTCTAGCCAACGAGTACTCTTCTTGGGGCTCTGACTTGTCATCGTGATTTTCTACACTTGGTTCATCCACAGAGGTCGCTTAATCATGTAAGCTTGATAAGCTATTTCCAAGCTTGGGTTATCCGTGAAGGATATAAACTATGTTAAGCACGGGTCATCCACGTAGGACGCTTCTGCGGGAGTTTCTCATCATGCACTTCTTAGGCACGATACGTAACTAATGGTGCATTTCTTGGGCACCCTTATCATGACTAACGATGCTTCTTGTGAGCATTCTACACATGACTTGTTTTTGGTTATTTCTGAATCGTGATATGATAAGTATACTCGGCTATTCCTGAGTCTATAAGCATGGAAACATTCAAATATATCCGAAACTATGCATACATTTTAAAATCATGTCAATTATAATAATATTAGGCTATAATATGTACTTTCTTACTAAGAGTGTAACTAATACTTAGCTATATCCGAGTTCATGACTTAAACATAGTTATTGGTGCATGGCTATAGCACCCGTGACATAAGCTACTAATTATCTGAAACTTTCTATGCTATAAACTACTGAATTTTAATACATGATAAGTCTATTACTTTTTCAAATAAACATATACATGCTATGCTTGCGCCAAAACAAGCTATAATCACATAAAATGGCTAAAACTAAACCGTTACTCACATTGGTTAACTTAGACACTCCTCGGACATTCCTGGACTTCTGAGATCACCTAAACACATAAATATATCATTCTATAGTCGTTAGAACCTGCTATAACATCCTTACACATAACCTATATTAATATTGCTAACATATTGCAAAAGGGTTGTTTCCTTATTTTTCGGACAACCTGCTGTAATTTGCATATTTGACCCACTTAAATTTAGAATTAGAACTTGAAACCAATTGCATTGGAAAGTAGACTCATAGGAATAAAAGTTGGTTTTTACCTCAAGTCAATCCGACAAACGATCTATTTTCTACGGCCCTTCAAAGTCAACGCAAAATTCTACGCAACATGCTGTTCTACTTTTTAAACGTGTCCAAAACGACCCAAAAGCGATAATACTATTATACTATTTACTAAACTTATCTCAGCTTATTAAATATGTTATGACCATTTTTCAACAATTCTATAAGCAATCTTACTATTTTAAGCACTTTATGCGCTCATACCAAACACCCCTTTAAGAATTATAAGCTAACATCATCTTCTTCATTAACATGATATAACTCATAATCTCTGTACATCAACTTCATAATTCAATAATATAATTAATCCAAAAAAAAAAAAAATGCTAACATGGTCTATGATCATAAAATTTGATCTAGCATGGTAAACATAACTAAATTTCTCAATAAAACACTTATTAACCAAAATCTCTAACTTCTTTCATAATAATGAAAGTAAAACTTGAACTTAGCTCATAACTTTGATGAAGAACATGTTAAGGAAGCTCATATCATCTTGTGGCTAGCATGATTACTTAAAAATTCATCATAAATCATCAAAAATGATGATTCTTCATATAAAGAAACTAACCCTTTTTCTCTATATGTGAAAATTATGGAGTTTTTGAGTTATAAGACCCAAGGGCAAATATGTAATTTCTGTTCTTAAAGTTAACTTTTCACCGTTAGTCCATGTTGTTAAATATTTTTTCACCGTTAGTCCTTTTTCCATTAACTATTTTCACTAAAGGTCCTTATTTCTAATAAAACTAACGAAATACTTTTCTAATAATCTAATAACAATAAAATATATTTCTCACTAAAACAGAAAAATTCGGGTGTTACAATATATCCCCTCAATGGTTAAATCGCGTAGAAAAATTAAACAACACCACTAAACACCAACATGGATGCTACAACAAAAGATAAGGAAACCACTTAAAACCGACAAACATAACACCAACCACCAACCATCGAGTTCAATACATGTCTACTTAATTTAACAATTCCTCATACACACTTATAAAAATGCCCGGCATAAATCACTATCAATATTTTATTATTAGGTTATTAGTCTTAACAAAAAATTACGTTTACATTTTGTTTACCAAAAACATAAATTAACGTTAGTTAACCTAGACAATGGAGCATCACATCGGATTTTTATCCACCACGATGTGCTTGGAATCACTCTTATTACACAATAGCATACACTCATCATGATTTCCTGATTTAGTCAAGAAACTATCAGAAACATAAAATAACATTAAACACGAGAACACTTGCAATGAAACAGAGTTGACACGTAAGAGAAGAAACATACGTTTATGAAAGAAACATACGTTTATGAATTCTTTTCCTGTTTTAACGTCATCATAACGTCAGCTTCGCGTAACAGAAGAAAGATACGTATACGACACAATCATGCTTATTTAGTACCACAAACCAAACAAACAAAATGACCTAAGTTACTCACTCTCCAATTTCACCGAATGCATTTTATCACATATCGTCAAAATAAACAGATCTCGAAACTTCACGGTTAAGAATAACTTGTCACTTACTCACTTAGTATAATTTTACACACCCAAGGTACTGATTTTGCAATTTACCCAAACCTGAAAGTGTACAACATCAAATCCCAAAATAAAGGGCAACCGTAATTATATGAAAGGTTAAAGGTTGATTTCCAAGTTAAGATAACAATTATGAGATATTGTGTCATTTCATTTATGTGTGTGAGATTAAATACCAAAAAACACATAGTTGTAGTGTGTGTGACAAACTAAAGCACAAAAAACACCTCAACATTTTCCAATGCAATAAGATGTAATTTTCTCTCTCTAAAACACACCCCTTTACTCTCTCTCACTTTTTCAGTTTCATCATCTTTAATTTTTCTCACTCACTTCTTTCTCTCTCTTTTTCTTCTTCACCGGAAAATGCCTACCAACAACAAATCTTGAAAATCAATTTCTTTAAATTTAGCCAACTTTTATAAGATTTTGAACAAAACCCATTTCATAAACATGCCAGAAAAGGCATTAAGTGATACCAACAAGAAGAAAAAATCAAAATCAGAAGATGAAACTGACCCTAAACCCTTTTCCGTTCACCGGAGCACCAGATCTCCGGCGACCACCCGCCGTGTATCTCCGGCTGCAACAATCACAGTTCCGGATACCCTTTTGGCTCTTGATTCTAACCCACTAATTATCTCACCATCTCTGGCAACTTCAACTTTTCCGGCGAGTTCTCCGGTGGAGAAATACTTACAAAACGGAGATCTTTATATTGGCGATTTTTCAGGGAACGTACCACATGGATCTGGTAAGTATTTATGGTCAGATGGTTGTATGTATGAAGGTGAATGGAAACGTGGTAAAGCTACCGGTACCGGAAAATTTTCATGGCCATCAGGTGCTACTTATGAAGGTGAGTTTAAGTCTGGTAGAATGGAAGGTTTTGGTGTTTTTACAGGAGCTGATGGTGATACTTACCGAGGTTCTTGGTCTTGTGATAGGAAACATGGTTATGGTCAAAAAAGTTACTGTAATGGTGATTACTATGATGGTTATTGGAGAAGAAATTTACAAGATGGTAATGGTAAATATGTATGGAAAAATGGTAATGAGTATGTTGGTGAGTGGCGAAACGGGGTTATTAATGGGAGGGGGGTTTTAATATGGGCTAATGGAAACCGATATGATGGTAATTGGGAAAATGGTGCTCCTAAAGGTCATGGTGTTTACACTTGGACTGATGGTGGTTGTTATGTTGGTTGTTGGAGTAAAGATAGTAATTTTAACTTTAAGAATCCTTTGAAACCTAATCACATTTTGAATGGTACTTTTTACCCTGGTAAAAATGGTTTTACTAATGGTAAAAATGAGAATGGGTTAGGGTTAGGGTTTGGGCATAAGTTAAGTGCACCTTTTTTGGAAGATGGTTTTTGTGCGAAAAAGCGAAGTTCGGTTGACGGCTCAAGAGGGAGTTTAGGTGATGCTAGGAACTTTCCGAGGATATGTATATGGGAAAGTGACGGTGAAGCTGGTGATATAACTTGTGATATAATTGATAATGCTGAGGCTTCGATGTTGTATAGAGATGCTATGGGTTTAGGTGGTGAGGAGATTAGACGGTTTAGACGGAATCCGTGTTGTTTTAATGGCGAGGCTAAGAAGCCGGGGCAAATGATTTCAAAAGGGCATAAGAATTATGAGTTGATGCTTAATCTTCAGCTTGGTATTAGGTAACATAAAGTTTTAATTTGATGTGATTATATGTTTTTTATATGAGGTTTGGTTTGTGTTAATTATGTGTGTTTGGTTGCTTGGTTAAATGTAGATATTCGGTTGGGAAACATGCTTCGATTATACGTGACCTTAAGACTAGTGATTTTGATCCAAGGGAAAAGTTTTGGACTAGGTTTCCGTCTGAAGGGTCGAAACTTACTCCCCCACATCAATCAGCGGAGTTTCGATGGAAAGATTATTGCCCGATTGTGTTTAGGTATTGTCTAAACTGAATTGCTAGAATCGTGTATTGAGAAATCATGTTATTGTGCTGTTAATAATAGTTTGGTTTGTTAATGATTTCAGACATTTGAGGGAGTTGTTTCAAGTGGATCCTGCTGATTATATGATGGCAATATGTGGAAATGATGCTCTTCGTGAGCTGTCTTCACCGGGGAAAAGTGGGAGCTTCTTTTATTTGACACAAGATGATCGTTTTATGATCAAAACTGTGAAAAAATCAGAAGTGAAGGTACTACTTGATTCAGATGCATATAATGAAACCGTTGATGTATTGTTACTTGAACATATTGAAACTGAAGTTACGCAATGAATTTTTAGGTACTACTTAAAATGCTGCCAAGTTATTACCAACATGTTTCTCGTTATGAGAATTCTCTAGTCACAAAGTTCTTCGGTGTGCATTGCGTCAAACCTGTTGGTGGCATAAAGGTAGGTAGTTGCTAGCTGGTGTTTGAATTTACGTTTCATAGCTGATTGCCTGATTACAGTGTTTGCATAAACACATTCTGCTCTTTTATGTTATTTAGGTTTAAAAATGCCAGTCTCTAATTGCATCACATCTTATAATCTTTAGGATATATGAATTTACCGATTTTCTCATATTACCTTAAATTTGAAGGACTTACTACGATATCTCAAATCTGTCTACCCTTTTCACCATCATGCCATTTTTGTTCACTGTATCAATAATTTTCAAATTACTAGAATTCAGCAAACACTCCACATTTAAACGTTTTTTTACTACACAACTTCAAACAACAAAACTACATTCAAATGCTATACTATATTTCTATAAGGTCTGTTTACTATTTATACAACCTGTTTTACTATAGAATTGTTTAGCAATTGCATAATCACTTACAAAACATACATCCATAGTTCCCCATGTTTTCAGTTGCCTAGTGCTGCAACAATGTCTAACTATGTCCATTTGTTGCCATGTAAAGACTCGTTTCATTGTGATGGGAAATCTTTTTTGCTCGGAGTATCGAATCCATAGAAGATTTGATCTTAAAGGATCATCACATGGACGTACGACTGATAAACCTGAGGATGAAATTGATGAAACTACCACACTTAAAGACCTTGATCTCAACTATGTGTTTCGCCTTCAAGAAAGTTGGTTCAAAGAACTCATCAAGTGAGTCAAAATCCAATCAATCATTCTATTCAATGATTCTATCAACATTATACTTGATCATTACTTATATAATATGTTGTTTTGATCATCAGGCAAATCCACAGAGATTGCGAGTTTTTAGAAGCAGAGAGGATAATGGATTATAGTCTTTTAGTTGGCATGCATTTTCGTGATGATAATACCGGTGACAAAATAGGTTTATCACCGTTTTTATTGCGAAATGGTAATTTTTTTACCTATTTAACAAATTATTATATTTGTAATTGGTCAAATGCTAATTAACGTTTTTTTGGTATTGTTGAACCCCATTTTAGGAAAGAGTGATTCATACCAAAATGAAAAGTTCATGCGTGGCTGTCGGTTTCTTGAAGCAGAGTTACAAGACATGGATAGGGTTTTGGCTGGCCGGTATGTTTCTTTTAAATTACAGAATCTAGCCCCCTTAAAAATATTATAGTTAATTAGCAAGCTTTGTCATTCTTCCTAGGTTTTGTGGTTATTTTTCGTCCCCTACAACAAATATTAGTCAATTGTGAATTCGTCTTTTCTTTATATTTTTTCTGGTTCTGCTATTGGTTATTCACCGGCCAATGTCTATTTAATTTGATTATAATTGTGACGTTGCATGGTAGTTGAGCTTATGTTGTTGAATTTTAATGGTCATTATGTTGACAACGATTTTATTTGAATGATGATGTTTAAATCATGGTAGCTGGATATATTTAATTAGAATTTGGTGTTTGGCTGGCTTATTTGATATGGTTCACCATGCAACATTTGTTTGTAGGGGACCTAATTCCATATTTAGACAGATGTTCTTCCTTTGACTTTGAACTTTTCTTCCCATATTTGCAAACATAATCCTGTAATTGCTCATATGTTTCTCCATGTGGCATGTGGGAGTTCATTGACTTGATTAAAATAATCATTGGATTCTAAATATTTTATCATTGCTTTTATCAGGAAACCGTTGATAAGGCTTGGAGCGAACATGCCTGCAAGAGCCGAGAGGATGGGTAGACGAAGTGATTTTGACCAATACACTCCTGGTGGTTTAAGCAATTTCACACCTTCAAGAAGTGGTGAAACCTACGAGGTAGTACTCTACTTTGGAATCATCGACATTTTACAAGACTATGATATTAGCAAGAAACTTGAACATGCATACAAATCGTTACAAGCTGACCCCACATCCATCTCGGCTGTGGATCCAAAGTTATATTCCAAGCGGTTTCGTGATTTCATAGGACGGATCTTTGTTGAAGACAGATGAACTACAAACAAAGATTCATTCACCAACGACTCTTTGAATCTAAGAAACAGTCGATTCAATGCTGAGTTTTGGCACATCAGCGTGGCTCGGGTTGTATGTACATGTCAAGGTGAGGGGAGAAATTGGATTATTATGTGTTTTTTTTTCTTGAATTATTTTCCTTGGAAATTTTTGTGGGTAGCAAGGAATATGTGAAGAAATTAAAAAAAAAAGAGAAGGTTATAGGGATGTTAAGATGAGGTGGTGTTTGGGAATAAGAGAGAGTTGTACAGGGATGTTGTTATAGAGTGAAAATGAAAAATGGAACAATGGTGGATTTTTTGGTAAAGGTTATTTTGGTAATTTGCTATACTTGTGAAAGCAGTAGGCTGGACCAGAACAAGAGAGTGTGGTTGAATGACTTTTACTTTTGTTTTGGGAGGGGGACACAGAAGTTGCATGAAAAGCAGTGAAAGCAAATGGCAAAATTTTGAAAAAAAATCACATATAGGGTGCTAATTTACCTTCTAGCCCACCTGCCTTTTATTTTATATTATATTTTGCAGTGTGTCAATATTTAGTAGGTTGTCCTTGTTGATTCTTCAAGATCTCTAAATATTTCATTGCTTTGATAATTTAAATTAAAATTATATACGTAAATGTTAATAGTCACATTTACAAGAATAAGATAAGTTAGGATAAAATGATTAAGTTACTATATAAAAGGACCATGCTTTTGTGATTTTGACATGTATATTATTCAACTAATAATTTCTGTTTTATTTATTTGGTTTGTTAGATGATAACCAAAATGAAATGGGTTATAAGATTGCCATGAAAATACGTAGTAATATTTTTTAAAAACAAGATTTGAGTTTAAATAGTAATATATTCAATAGAATATTGTGTTCAGATGAATAGGCTAAACTCTTAAGTGATTGGTTGGTGTTAATGAGACGTGACAGCACGTTGTCTGTTCTGTTAAAATATATATATGGCTTGTTTTTTAACGTTCAAAAAAAAAAATATATATATATATATATATATATGGAAGATAGGAAAGAGGGGTAAAAAGGTCATTTGAATGAGGGTAAAAGTGTAAATAATAAGAAACAAGGTGGCTAGCTTTTACCAACTTTGTTGACCAAAAAAAACCAGCCTCAATATTCGTGTCTTATGCTTTCAGAGATCCGAAGCATGGTCTGTCATGAATCTGCCTACCTCCAAATGGACTTTGTCATTTTTATTTTCTGTTTTGTTACTATTAATAGTAACAGTGTAACACAAAGAACTATGTACTTTCTTTGTAACAATATACGAGTAAATTGAGTTGATTGTTTATAGAAACAACAATTTATTGTTTTTGTTTTTATAGATACACGTATTTCTAAAACTAGTTTTGGATACCTGCGCACAGCGCCGCGATAAATATAAGTTTATATTATAAGAATAGTAAATGAATTGCTAGCCCAACTCTCCCCGAAAAATTCCCTACCCGCTTAGTGAATTTGTTTCACAACACTCCGAATGTATATGTGTGTTAGTTGTATGTGTTTGCTTGGGCTTCCTGTATCTTTCCCGTGATATTATTATTCCCGCATATAAAAAGACCCTCATAATCTCTTACCCCTGTCAAAATCACTCCTCCCAAAAGTACATGATTTTGACGAATCAAGACTGTATTGATTGAAACAAAGCTAAAAGTTGTAAAAATTTGAATTAAAATAAAATAAACCCACTAAAAATCTAAAAACTCATAAAAATATATCAAAATGGATGTTGAATTAAAGAGTATAAAATTTTAAAAAATATGATGAAATTAGATCATTAAAAAAATAAAAAATAAAAAGATATTTCAATTTGAAAATAAATTTGATTTTTAGTTGATAAGTGACACATATCACCTCATTATTAAAGCTCCTTATCTTAATTTTTGGTTAAGAGTTAGGCTTGCAGTTAGGCTTTCCTTATCTTAATTTTTGGTTAGGAGTTATGCTTGGAGTTACTATTAGTTATCCACGCATTATATAATATAAGTATATAGATAATATAGCCAAGATCCGTTAACAACCACATATTCGACTCGAGGTGTATAAAACCAATGTTCAAGTTGGTGAGAAAAGTTCAAATGCTTACTCTTATTTTGGTGCTTACCAAGGGACAAATCTTCATCATTCATCTAGTTTAATCTAATGGTGGGGATTAACCTAAGATTAAATATGAAAACCTAAGTCCTATGTCTTTTTTTTTCCCTTTTCTTTGTCTATTTGTCTTTCATATTATTATTATTATTCTTATTTTTTTGTTCCTTTTTTCTAATTCATTTTTTTTTAATCCACGTTTTTTTTGCTTTCATACGTTTTCGTCTGCTTTCATACGTTTTCGTCTGTTTTTCTATGTTTTCGTCTCTTTTCAAACGTTTTCGTCTGTTTTCGTCCTTTTATACGTTTTCATCCGTTTTTATACGTTTTCGTCCGTTTTCATATGTTTTTGTCCGTTATCATACGTTTTATATATGTTTTCGCCCGTTTTCAGACGTTTGTCCGTTTTCGTCCGCTTTTTAGTTTTTCGTCCATTTTTAGACGTTTTCAGATGTTTTCGTCGGATTTTATCCGTTTTCATACGTTTTCGTCCGTTTTCTTACTTTTTTGCCCGTTTACGTCTGTTTTCATACGTTTGCATCTGTTTTCGTATGTTTTCGTTCGTTTTCATACGTTTTCATCCGTTTTCGTTCGTTTTAATACGTTTTCACCCGTTTTCTTTCGTTTTCGATCTTTGTTATACCTTTTTGTCTGTTTTCAGACGTGTTTTTACGCTTTCATACATTTTCGTCTGTTTTCTTACGTTTTCGTCCGTTTTCTTACGTTTTTGCCCATTTTCATCCATTTTCATACGTTTTCATCCGATTTCATCCGATTTCGTTCGTTTTCATACGTTTTTGTCCGTTTTCATCTGTTTTCTTTCGTTTTCGTCCATTTTTCATATGTTTTTGTCCGTTTTCATACGTGCTTTTACGCTTTCATACTTTTTGTCCATTTTCATACGTATTCTTCCGTTTTCTTACGTTTTCGTCCGTTTTCTTACGTTTTCATCTGTTTTCTTACGTTTTCATCTGTTTTCTTACGTTTTTGAATGTTACAAGTGATATTCAGAATATCACTTGTCATTTTTTGAATATCACGTGATATTCAGAATATCACTTGTGATATTCTGAATAACACTTGTGATTTTCATGTTACAAATGATATTCTGAATAACACTTGTGATTTTCATGTTACAAAACATTAGTTGAAAATCACTTGTGATATTCAGAAAATCACTTGTGATATTCTGAATATCACAGAATATCACTTATGATATTCAGAATATCATTTGTGGTACTTAGAATATCACAGAATATCACTTTGATATTCAGAAAATCACAGAGTATCACATGTGATATTCAGAAAATCACTTGTGATATTCTGAATAGCGAAAATTACTGTGCTACCCATTTACATGGGTAGTGATGAAGCGAAAAGTGTACCACTTTTAGGGGGTCATTTAAGCCCTAAATCGTATTTATTTGATCAAATATTGCCCTAAATCGTTCCTTTTGTCATTTTAGGTACTTTGAAGAAGAAATCTGGAAAAGGAAGCATTTTGGACGTTTTTGGAGCATAAAAGTGAAGAAAACGACAAAGTCTCAAAATTATGCTGGAAAGTACCTTTGACGGCGTCAGGGATTGGTCCAGACGGCGTCATGGCTTGGCAAAAGTGGTGGATATGAAAATTACTCATGATAAGCCAGAGAATTTCACAAGGGAAAATCTGACGGCGTCACCCTTTAATGTGATCAAGGTCGTCACGGCTTAACTTAAAGAGGGACGGCGTCAAGCCATATTCTGACGGCGTCAAGCTTTGATAAGCCAGAGCGGATTTTGGAGGTCTAAAGAGGGACGGCGTCAGGAAGGCCATCCGGGAACCCTAGACATGGCGAGGTGACGGCGTCAAGTCCTATAACGTGACGCCGTCAGCCCTTAAACTCTATATATAGTTTTACAATCTTTTGTCATTGTGTGCAACTTTGTGAGGAGAAACCCTAAAGACGAATTTCTGCCATTTTTAAGGGTTCTCATACCCTTGGATCTCCCATGTTTAATTGAAGATAAGTAATCGTTTAATCAATCAATATGTCTATGTGTTGTTTGATTATGTCTTGTTCTTGTCTTTTGATTAACATGCTAGGCTAGATTTATCTTGTGTTTGCTTAGATCTAATGAAACCTAGCTATTGATTATTGGTTATTAGTGTGTTATTAGTTGTATTGGATGATTGTTTATCTATGTTAGGCTTAAGAAAACTGGCTAACCTCCTATTCGGTAACTTGCTTGAACGTCTTAAGAAACATGAACCAATGCGTACTAAGGTTTTTATGGTTGTATTTAATGCATGAGCGAATTCTAGTGATCCCATGTTAGGAGCTTCCTAGCCGGCTCGACATAGGAGTGAAGTAGGAGCTTGTAGAGTTGGGGAAGTACGTACGCCACCCCACGATTGGTATTAAGGAATACACCCGTCATCCACGCAATTAATACACACTAATCAACCGGTAAAAGATAGTTAGGGAGTAAGGAAATCTAAGTAAACACATTTCTCTCCACATAAGTTTCACAACCTTTTCATTTTCAGTTATTTTATTTTATTTGCATTCGTAGTTATTTGGGTTAGTTGACTAGCAACTAATTCCGCCCACTCCTTCAAACCCGAGATTTTTACTTGCTTTCATAAAAAATATAAAAATACAAAAAGAATCTTCCCTCACTCTTAGACCTACTAAAGTAGTTTTTCATACCTAACGAACACTATTCCCTGTGGAGAACGATCAATCCCCCGGTACTTGCCACTTTACCATACTACAACGGTCAGGTACACTGCCTGGTGGGGATTGCAAGCTTCTCGAGATCCCTCGAGAGGTAAATCTGTTGCAAGGTCGCAAAACCACGCATCAAGTTTTTGGCGCCGCTGCCGGGGAATAGTTATTGTTTAGGTTGAATTTTTATTTTATTAGGTCTACTCACTAGATTCCTTTCTAGTGAGATTTTTTTATTTTTCTAGGTTTTTCTTTAGTCTATCTTTTTTCTTCGTTTCTTTGTTTGTAACCATTACCATCCGACATCATGGAAGATGGTAATATCCTTGATCCCAACAACCCACCACCACAACAACCACCACAACCTCCTAGAGCCCGTACCTTAGGAGACTACTACCGTCCTAGCCACCATGGCTATCGAAACACCATTGAGCTCATTCAAGGAGCCAATGTCACTCCTTTGCGATCCGACACCATCCGGTTGGTGCAAAGCGGATGCGCATTCCATGGACTTCGTTCTGAAGATCCTAATCAACATCTCAAGGACTTTCTCAAAATCGTTGATTCCATAGACCTTGATGTTGCCACTCGAGAGACGACCCGACTGCGTCTCTTTCAATTCTCTCTGCGGGACCAAGCTAGTCAATGGCTAGAGCGTCTACCCGCAGGATCCATCACCTCTTGGGATGATCTCACCACTCGTTTCCTTGCTCAGTTTTTCCCACCGGGAAGAACTACCAAGCTAAGGAAGGATATCTTGATGTTTGAACAACGTCGAGGCGAAACCCTCTACGGGGCATGGATTCGATTCAAGGACTTACTCTAAAAAGTCCCTCATCATGGCATAAATCTCTGGCTTCAAATCCAAATCTTCTATGACCATGTGGATTATCACACCAAGCGTGCCATCGATCGAGCCGCCGGGGGCAGATTGCGCGACAAAAGCGCCGAGGAATCATGGGAAATCATTGATGAGCTTGCATCCGACGATGATGAATTGTGGCAAGTTTCCCACGACGTACGCTCGGCGGTCAAGACATATTCATCGCCCGATACAGCCAATCAAATCACTGAGGAAAGCGTTAGTGAACTTGAGAAAAGGGTTGCATATCTTATGGAAAAGCAAAAGAGACCCTTAAGTCCACAAAAAGCAACAATTAACTCGGTCTCAAGCGTTAAGCAAATACCATTGTCCGAATCACCCCTTAGGGAAAATACTAAACCCTTCCATAAGCACGCTCAACCCAACTCACCACCTCAGGAACTTAGTCCAACATTCGAAGCTCGAATGAGAGAATACAGGTCAAAACACTCCGAACGGTTGGCAAAATTTGAGGAAGCCGTCTACAAACAGAAGGAGGAAATGGAAGAGAAGATGGCGGAGATGATGAACCTTTTGAAAGAATACACAAATACAAAAGCTCCTGAAAAAGTGTTGGTGAGGAATGACGTTGAAGTTCCCAACACTAAATTTGTCAAGGCCATCTTCGTCGTCCAAGAGGGCGAAAATGATGGAAGAGGGAAATCCATAACTATGGAAGTTAACAAAATTGACCTCATCCCACTTAATGATGGAAACACCAATGCCTGCAACTGCGATTCAGACAAAGGCAAGGAGGCGCCCTCTAAGGAGCGCCAATTGGTAGAACCGCCAAAGTCACAACAAGTGAGGCATTACTTGAAGCACGATATAAACAAGGAGACCATAAACGATTGGGTGAGAAACTATCGACGTACTCATCTACCCAACAAGGAGTCCAAGAGAATAGAACCGGATGATGAATCCGACACATTACCCGGAGGGCAATTGTATGAGTGCCTCATAAGACAAAAGTTAGTGGAAAAGCAGGAATTCTACGGGGTCTTCGAAATACCATGCAGCATTGGAAAACTCAAGTATCTGGATGCGGTAGCTGACCAAGGTTCCGATGTAAATTTGATGCCTTTATCCGTTTATGTCCAGTTAACCGATGAATTGCCATCCATCACCCATACTAAACTCTCCTTTGCAAAACACTCTTATGAGTACCCGTTAGAAATTGCAGAAGATGTGTTGGTCAACGTTGCCGGATTCCTGTATCCGGTCGACTTCATGATTATTGAGAGGAATGATATGAATATGCCAATAATCTTTGGGGCACCCTTTCTCGCTACCACTAGGGCACAAATCGATTACGGAAATAGTGCCATCCTAATGAAGAAGGGGAAGAAAACGATAAACTTCCCAACGATCCCACATCATATACGAGATGTTGCTCTACAAAAGAAGATGGAGGCGAACCCCAATATAATCCGTGGTAATGTTCGAGAGAAAATCCGTGCATGGGAGGCAAGGATTAAGAATTACAAGGAAAATGAGATTAGAGAATGTAAGGGCGGAAATAACAATTATATTGAGGCTGATAAGCAGACCAATAACCCCGTTGAATTTACAAAAGGAGACTCAGTGCTCCTAAGGCATTCAGAAACAAAAGCACCTACCGATGAACCAAGTCCCTGGTGGTACGGACCATTCACAATTAAAAGTCTACACCAAGATGGGGTAGTAAGCTTGACCAGCAAGGGAGGAGGTGAAGTGACTGCGAATGTCGGGCGATTGAGACACCACCACCCTGATAACAAGGATTATATCTATCAGGGATACGTCATTATGAATGATGGAATCACGTAATGTACGGTGACTTTGAGTCTAGCTAAAAGACTCGTTAATAAAGAAAAACGCTTCTTGGGAGGCAACCCAAGCTTTATTTGCTTTGTGTGTTTATTTATTTGTTTGTTTGATTTTATTTGTTTCCGTATGTGTGTTTAATTTTTATTTTTATTGATTCATGTTCAAAACTAATTTGTGAAAATGCTTTATTTTGTTTTTAACTTCGTCTTAACTACATATAAAGGTATTTTGCAAAAGTTAAGTGTAAGGGAAATCCAAATCGGTTTATTAGAACAAATGAACATGAATCGTAATAATAATAAATTAACATACATATCAGTATTTGTTTGAGTCAAATGCTTGTATCGAGTCATAATGATGTTTTGCAGGAATTCCAGGAAGTAAGGTATAGGTTTTTCCAAAATTTTTTCGGAAACTTAACATGAGAATTCTGTCAGATCATTTCTGACGGCGTCAGGATTTACAACCTGACGGCGTCAGGTTTTAATTTTCAGAAATTTTTGAAAGTTTTGTTTTCATAAAAAGTTTTTATTAAATCTCTAACTTATAATCTCCAGGAATCTGCAAAATTATCATTCCACAAGCATTATATCCTTATATATAGAATTTATCCCGCCGATGTTATGCAGGTTTTCGTGTTTGTTTTCTCAGGTTTAACAGGTTATTTTGGACAAGGAAATGTATGTGGAATCAAGCTTATGGCGATGCATTAGTCGTGAAGCTTCAACATTACTTTGGAAGAAGATCTAACCATGTTGCCACATTATCCACCGAACGAATCAGGGGAGTATTTGATTTCATTCTTTTACTTTATGCTTTTACATCTTGTTATTTGAACATTGGGGACAATGTTCATCTTAAGTGTAAGGGGGGTAAAAGTACGATACTTTAGAGAATGCTATTACGCTTGATTTTTGTTTATTTAATAGTAGATGTGTAATAAAACTGAGAGAAACACTTGTTAGGGCAATTTTAGTGCCAAATTTAAATTTTTTTACAACATTTAGGAGTGAAACTTTGATCTTAATAAGCATCTTACGGATAGGAGTTATATGACTAGCACAAAACCGTACCACTAAAAAATTTTCCACCCCCAAATATGTGAGGTTCGCCCCTAGAATTGGTAGGAAAAGCATTTATGCTATGATGTGTGTACCGGTAGCACTTAGATTCTAGAACTTGCGTTAGGACCATTCCGAGGCCACAAGTGAGACTACATTCGTGTAGTTAGATTTACTACATGATAAGAGGCATTAGGATTAACCCATTGTTTTACACCTGTGTTTTTTGTTATAATTACTTTGGCTACATTGGTCAAGTAATTCTCCCACACCCTTTGCGTTGTACTCATTTTTAGTACACGATACCCTAGTACACCCCTCAGAGCCTATCTTTTCGTTTCGACCTTTAAGCATTTTACTTAAAGGAAGAATTTGTTACACCCCACTAAAATGTACACCTAAATCGCCTTAGCCTACCTTGTGTGCACTCATTTTTAGTGCATTATTGTGACAACATTTGTTTAAACCCTTAGTTAATTATCTAATTGATTACATGGTTGCTAAGTCGAGTCATATCCTTGTACATATTGTTTTGGGACGATTGGGACTCGTGGGTAAAGTACTAGTGTAATGGAGTAATGGGGAAGAACATCATTTATTACCCCCATATGTGCTAAATATTTTAAAAGTACTCCAAGTGTTTCGATTATCTTAATTCGAGTCATTAGAATAGTTATTTGTAAAGTTATGTAAAAGTTCAAGTGTAAGGGGAATGCAACGCCCCTATGATGTATTATTTTGGATGGTAGGGCAAGAGTGTATGAAAAAAAAAAAAAAAAAAAAAAAAAAATCAAGAAAAATACAAAAAAATGAGGAAAAGAAAAGTTGAAAAAAACATACGGACTACCATCCCGTTTCATTTCATGTTTGTTTTATGTTTTTGTTATTTTCTTTCATTAGCTTAAGTCGAGTCTAGTCTTGGCTTAGCAACATTGTATAGTACATGTAATTAATCAAGATCTTTAACTCGCCACCAGTAAAATATCCCTTATCCAACAAAACCGTGTTTATCATATCCCTACACCTAACGTTATAACCCGTTTAAAAGCCCTCTTTGATAGTTTATCTTAGGTGCTTACGCCTAGTGGAGGAGGTTTTCGATCCTTTCCCAAGCCTATGGTAATCTATTTGCTATGACAGGTAGTGAGAGATATTATCCGTTTTCATTTATGAGATTTATTTTGATGACACTTGAGAGATGTGAGTATCTAAACACTACTTGTGAGGTGCTAGTTTGTAATCTCCGTGCTTATTATGATTAAAGTGGAACGACTATTTGTTGTAATTACTTTTATATTAGCGTTAAATGACCCCTAACTTGTATTTTGATTAGAATAAAAGTGCATTTGCTTGAGGACAAGCAAATCTCAAGTGTAAGGGTATTTGATGAAGCGAAAAGTGTACCGCTTTTAGGGGGTCATTTAAGCCCTAAATCGTATTTATTTGATCAAATATTGCCCTAAATCGTTCCTTTTGTCATTTTAGGTACTTTGAAGAAGAAATCTGGAAAAGGAAGCATTTTGGACGTTTTTGGAGCATAAAAGTGAAGAAAACGACAAAGTCTCAAAATTATGCTGGAAAGTACCTTTGACGGCGTCAGGGATTGGTCCAGACGGCGTCATGGCTTGGCAAAAGTGGTGGATATGAAAATTACTCATGATAAGCCAGAGAATTTCACAAGGGAAAATCTGACGGCGTCACCCTTTAATGTGATCAAGGTCGTCACGGCTTAACTTAAAGAGGGACGGCGTCAAGCCATATTCTGACGGCGTCAAGCTTTGATAAGCCAGAGCGGATTTTGGAGGTCTAAAGAGGGACGGCGTCAGGAAGGCCATCCGGGAACCCTAGACATGGCGAGGTGACGGCGTCAAGTCCTATAACGTGACGCCGTCAGCCCTTAAACTCTATATATAGTTTTACAATCTTTTGTCATTGTGTGCAACTTTGTGAGGAGAAACCCTAAAGACGAATTTCTGCCATTTTTAAGGGTTCTCATACCCTTGGATCTCCCATGTTTAATTGAAGATAAGTAATCGTTTAATCAATCAATATGTCTATGTGTTGTTTGATTATGTCTTGTTCTTGTCTTTTGATTAACATGCTAGGCTAGATTTATCTTGTGTTTGCTTAGATCTAATGAAACCTAGCTATTGATTATTGGTTATTAGTGTGTTATTAGTTGTATTGGATGATTGTTTATCTATGTTAGGCTTAAGAAAACTGGCTAACTTCCTATTCGGTAACTTGCTTGAACGTCTTAAGAAACATGAACCAATGCGTACTAAGGTTTTTATGGTTGTATTTAATGCATGAGCGAATTCTAGTGATCCCATGTTAGGAGCTTCCTAGCCGGCTCGACATAGGAGTGAAGTAGGAGCTTGTAGAGTTGGGGAAGTACGTACGCCACCCCACGATTGGTATTAAGGAATACACCCGTCATCCACGCAATTAATACACACTAATCAACCGGTAAAAGATAGTTAGGGAGTAAGGAAATCTAAGTAAACACATTTCTCTCCACATAAGTTTCACAACCTTTTCATTTTCAGTTATTTTATTTTATTTGCATTCGTAGTTATTTGGGTTAGTTGACTAGCAACTAATTCCGCCCACTCCTTCAAACCCGAGATTTTTACTTGCTTTCATAAAAAATATAAAAATACAAAAAGAATCTTCCCTCACCCTTAGACCTACTAAAGTAGTTTTTCATACCTAACGAACACTATTCCCTGTGGAGAACGATCAATCTCCCGGTACTTGCCACTTTACTATACTACAACGGTCAGGTACACTGCCTGGTGGGGATTGCAAGCTTCTCGAGATCCCTCGAGAGGTAAAACCTATTGCAAGGTCGCAAAACCATATAGGTATTGTTTGGTTGATCAAGAAGAATTAGTGATTCTTTGTATGGGCCAATGAAAAATGAACCACCATTTTCTTGACCAGACCGTTTAATTCTAATTGATTCACGGGGCAAACGGTCATTTTCAAGATTGTTCCAACGTCTGGAACTAAATGTATAAACTGACACATACCATGGTCCTTGACCGTAATACGGGTAATTAATCTTTAAAAGGGTAGGGTCTAAGTTGTCGGGACGGACACCGAAACCGATGACCATTTTTGGTGAATCAGGTTGATTCAAAAAAGTAGGGATGAATATTCCTACAGATCTTTTTATCGATGGGTTCCAAAGAACAACCATCATATTTGAACCATACGAAAAGCACCAGACACCTTCAGAAGTAGCAATTGGCTTAAGAGTTGGAAGATTCAAAGTTGTATCTAGATTCGTAAAGGCTAAATTTTCATTTACGGAAAACATAAAACCAACATTACCTTGCATATATGTTAAATTGAAACAACACATATCTCTTTCACAAAAACCGTAACTACGGATGAAGTTCGGCAAGTCTATGGAAGACTTCCATCTCTTTGACACAGTACGAAACTATAGTAACGACTTAACTGGTAGTTTCTTCATGATATCAACTTGAAGGTCGAATGGTATGTTGTCCGACATATTTTGAAAACGTAAAGGAATGTATTAGTAAATGATTTTTACTAAGCGGTGTAAAGGATTGTGTGTAATTGGCGTAACAATGTAAGACTTAAATAGAGTATATCCCGCGTAAAAAATTAAATGTACACGCAATTGTCATAGATTAGTCAAATCATTGTCATATATTAGTCACATCATTGTCATAGAGTTGTCTAATCCGTGTCATATCCCGCGTAAAAAATTACACGTACACGCAATTGTCATAGATTAGTCACATCATTGTTATAGACTTGTCACATCATTGTCATATTTCGGGTCTAATCTGTGTCATATCCCGCGTACGCGCAATTGTCATAGATTAGTCACATCATTGCCATAGACTTGTCACATCATTGTCATATTTCGGGTCTAATCTGTGTCATATCCCGCGTAATAAATTACGCGTACGCGCAATTGTCATAGATTAGTCACATCATTGTCATAGACTTGTCACATCATTGTCATATTTAGGGTCTAATCTGTGTCATATCCCGCGTAATAAATTACGCGTACGCGCAATTGTCATAGATTAGTCACATCAATGTATGTGTATATAAGGAAAGATTTATATGCAAACGTAGCAAATACTTTTATTCTAATACAAAAAATTTCAGATATACATAGCAATGACTTCAGATATACATAAATTCAAATGTATATTACATTTTGATGACACTGAACGAGGTGTGGCTATGTATACTAATATCACGTACTCGTGGTTAGTTGATTATGTGCGTTCTAAATTCAATGTGGATCCCAATATTCGGCTGCATTTTAAATTTTCGCACCCTTCATTTGACGTTCGAATGGATATTACCGACGACGATGAGGTAACTTTTTTTACTGATTTCGCTTACTCGAATGCAGGAATGCCACATCTGTATGTGGTTAAAGCGAAAGAATTTGAAGAAACAACATGTTTTCGGTCCACCCAAAAAAACCAAACGTTTTACAATTTTTTTGAAACAACAACTAACCAAAACATCGAGTCCTCTGCTTTTCAAGAAAACTCATCTAATTTCTATAATAAAAACCATAATAAGTCTTTTTTTGATGATGGCCCATCTAAAAATTTTGAATCTAATGAATATGAAAATAATGGGTCCGGATACAAAGATGAGCCGTACTTTACAAACCCAGGATCATCGTTTGCATTCGAGGCCGATGAGGATGTCAAAGATGAAGAAAATGATGGTTTTTTTGGAGTTGGTGATAACCCAAAACCTATTCACCATGAATGGAAAAACATATTTTCATTAACTCCTGCTGTTCCAGAAACACCTCTTTACCAGTCCAAACCAATAAGTTCAAACCAATACAATTGTGATTCTGATTTTTTTGTCGGAAAGTTTTTTGACACAAGAGAAAAAATAGACGTTGCAGTTAGGTTGAAATGTTTAGAAGAAGGTTATCAGTTTTTAGTCCGAAAGTCGGAACCAGACAGGTTTGATTGTAAATGCTTTCATTATACACAATGCAAATGGAGAATTAACTCTAAACGCATGCAAGGTACAGATGTGTTTGTAGTTACAGGTGTGAAAGATATTCACACGTGTCCCAAAACTCAAACATATCCTAAGCATCGAAATGCAAATAAAAAAGTTATTGGTCACATTTTTAGTGACAAGTTAAAAGACAGTAGACGAGATTTAAAACCAAAAGATATGCAAAAAGACATGTTGGCGCAATATAAAATCAGTATATCTTACCAACAAGCATGGAGAGGAAAGAATTATGGGTTACAAATGATTAGGGGTTCACCGACATAATCGTTTGAAATGTTACCGTATTATTGTCACAATCTAGAAAAAAAAAAAACCCAGGCACAATCACGCGTATCAAGACAAACGAAAAAGGAGTTTTCGAGATGTTATTCGTTGCCATTGGTGTTTCAGTAAGTTATACTCATTTTTTTGAATTAAATAAATGTGATATGTTATTATACTTTTACTTATTAAAAGGGGTTTACGTTTTTTTTTTCAGATTCGAAGTTTTGTACAAAATCTCCGCCCTCTGCTTGTAGTCGACGGGGCACATTTGAAGGGTGTATACAAAGGGACAAACTTGTTAGCTGTAGGCATGGATGGAAACAACCAAATTGTGCCCATTGCTTACGGTATATGCAGAGGGGAGACTGGTGATTGTTGGTCATGGTGGTTTTCAGTCCTTAAAGAATGCATATCCGATAGCGAGGATTTGGTTATCATATCTGATAGGCATCCTGCTATTGCGTTAGCAGTACGCAATGAATACCCGTTGGCGTTTCATGGTATATGTTGTCGTCATCTAATGATGAACCTTTCTTTGAAAAAAAAAAAACCAAGGGGCTATATTGGAGTATATGCAAAGCGTATACACCTGAAGAATTTGAAAGTAAGATGCAAATACTACAGTCTATTTAGCCTGAGGCATAAAACAAGCTAGTTGAAGCGGATGTGCAAAGATGGTCCAGAGCACATTCCCCACGCACTCGTTACAATTATTGTACATCTAACAGCGTTGAGTCTGTTAATGCTTGTACTGTCAAATCAAGGAAGCTGCCAATCACAATGCTGACAGAGCAATATCGAAAAATGGTGCAAGATTGGTATTTTAAACGGCGAGAAGTTGCTGGTATTTATCTTCCAAAAGAAAATATATATTTTTTAGATGATTTTGTGTAATATAAAGTCACTGTTTTATGTCTATGTGGTTATGCAGCGAAAATGAAGTATGAAATAACAGATTGGGCTGCCCATAAGGTGGAAAAGAGAAAAATCAAAAGCGCAACTTGGAATGTATATGGGATTAACCAAGATCGGTTCCAGGTTTACGATGGCCGATACAATCGTGAGGTCAACTTAGCGACCATGTCATGCGACTGCCGCAAGTGGCAGCTTTTCGGGATACCTTGTGGTCACGTTATTGCTGTTACTAGGTTCTTAGGTCTAACAGATTGTGTGCAATTCGTACAAGATTGGTTTAAAAAACCGAAATACCAAGCGACATACGTAGAGTCGGTTAATTTTGTTGGAGAGTTTCACGAATGGGAGTATCCACCGCATATACAACCCATCAATCCTCCGCGAATGGACAACCCACAACCCGGTCGGCCAAAAAATACTAACTGTATACCATCTCAGAGTGAGGAACCACGAGTAAAACATTGTAGTAGGTGTGGTCAAGCGGGCCATAAATCTTATCAATGCAGTAACCCGGTTATCCCTGATCCACTATCAAACAAAATAAAACAATACCAAAAAAAAAAAAAAAAAAAAAAAAAAAAAACAGTGAACGAGCAACATGAAAGTCCACCTACGTTCGACGCATACCCGACTGAAACACATCATCACAACTTTCCAACTAATGACACACACCTATCGCAAGTATTTGAATATAACACATACAAACCGCAACTATATGAACAAGGTGAGGCTAGTCACGAACAAAATGCTCATTATAACCCGTCTCAAGGCTATGAACTATACGACTCCCAACCATACGCCTCTCAACATCTAAATGATCAAAACACTCAGGAATCTAATAATAGTTGGTTTAATTTCTTTGGTTTGTAGCAAGTTAGTTATTTTTTATTTATTTATTTTTTATTTTTTTTCCTGTAATTGTAGTTAATGTGTAACATACGTTACATATCTTGTAATAAATTCCATTTGTAATGCAAGTATGTTTTTCCACAACAACTCTGTTTTAATAGTAGGAAGATAAGTGGGTGAAAATGATGGTCACTGATGAGTGTCTAAATACTCATCATTTTATACCCATAATAGACACAAAAATGACCTAAAACACTGAATTATACTGCAGATATCCTTGGTTTGTGTTTTATGTGTCTCAGGTACTGAAAGATTGAAAACGGAACAAAAACGAGCATTTTTGGATCGACTCGACAATAATTGTGCATTTGATCAAGTGAAGACGAAAGTCAAAGACAGAGTCAAAGTCAACCCCCAAAATCCCAAAATGACACAAATGGTCCCTGGAAATAGTTTTGATTTTTGGCAGCTTTAGTCCTTGGATTTTCAGAATTATACAACTTTGGTCCCTCAAAATTAAATCAAAATCCAATTTAAATCCTAAGTTAACTAAAACCCAATCCAATCCTAAAACTAAACCTAGTTACATACCCCAGCCCACACAACAAATAAAACCAAGCCCAATCCCAAAACAACCCAACCCCGATCCTTTAGCTAACCAAAGGTTTGACTTCGGTCAAACCTTCTCCCTCAAAACCGTTTACCGCCAAACAAAAACCATACCAGAAACCACCATAGCCACCGCCTTATCCTGACACATCCACCCCCTCCACCCTTATCTCACTTCACCTAACAAGCCAAGGGCATTAAATGCTTCTTCCCCATTTCACTCCATCAGAGATAGTGGATTTTTCCACTATCTCAATTTTGGCGCCAAAATCCTTTTCAAAGGCTGAGATCATTTCAGAGGCATCCAAGGGTCAGAAATTGCTCAGAGATGATGAGGAGACACATCCCACTTTAGTTTAGTATATATAGGACATTTTGTAGCCATTAAAGGCAGTAGTTAATTTTTCCTTAATCGTTTTTATTTTATCAGTCTTTACTTATTGTAATTTTCAAGTTCCAGTGTTAATTCAAGTCATTTACAGTTATATTGTTATAATTTCAAGCTCTCTTTTACTCATTATCAGTTTTTATAAATTTCAAGTTTACTTTAATTCGTATTAAATAATAAGTTGTTAAGAATCACTCAAAAGCCATAAACACCCTTCCTATAAGCTTATGAAAGCTTTTCATAGCTTTGTGTAAGCTTATATTAGAAATAAGCTGTTTAAATTTCAAATGATGAAGAAAGTCAACAAAGTCAACATAAGCTCACAATAAGCTGTTCTGGGGGTATAAGCTATTCTGGAAGGCTTATATTGGGTTTCTAGCTTGTTGTTAACAAGCTAGGGTTTCTGATCCTTAGTTTCTTTGTTCTATAATCCAATTCTCAGTTGTAAGCTTATTTTTCATATTTTGCATTTTACTGTACAACTGCTTATTCATGTGCTTATTGTTGTTCTTATTACTGCTTTATGTTATTTGAGTTAAATTAAGTCAGTTTGGTAGTTTGTGTTAGTTCAAAATCTCATTTTCAGTTTTTAAGTCAAAAAGCCAAAAACAGCCAACTATAGTATAGCTTATTTTATTGCTTATTTCTGTTTTAAAAGTTGCTAATTATAGTTAATATGAGTCATACAATCCATAATAATCAGAAGTTATAAGTTAAATTGGTCTTTGCCTTTGAAAAACCTTAACAGACCCTCAAGAAGGACTGTTTGGTTCAAGACCCAAAGTGGGTCAAAGTTGTGAGAACTGTTCATTTGCTATTTTGCCAGCTTTAATCTTGCTTAACTTAGCTGTTATAAGCTATTTGTTGAATCTTTTAACCTAATTTGAAGCTTCTTGCAGTTTTACACCAATAGGTTCAAAGCTAGCACCTTAACTGTCATAATGAGCCATAATCAGCCATAAGCTCTTTTGGACCTTTTTCTTTGTGTTTCTGAGTCTCTTTAGGTCAGGTTAATTGATTCACAAAAGATTGGATAAGTCTCTTTTGGATTGTGCATGTTTCCACAAAAACTGATCACTCAGAACAATATGTGCAGACCAGCACATACTGAGCTTTTCTCAGCCTTTTCATTGGTCTGAATCTGCTTATCCTCTTGACCATTGTGCTTGAAATTTGGTTTTCTTAGAGTTAGTATTACTGGCTTTTAGAATCTAAGTTTGGTTTTCAATTTTGAGCTTATCTCCTAGCTTATAATAGGTCTGCAAAAACCCTATTTCACTGATTCAAGCCTGCACATTACCTGCAATCAGTTTTTATGTTTTTCAACCATCTGATCTAGCCTCAAATTAGGGTTTAATTGTGTGGTTAAAATTGGGGCTTTTTATGTTTTAGTGTAGCCAGTAGTACTAGGAAGCTTTTGCCCTCATAAGTTCCCACTAATCAGCTTATTGGAGTGCTTAATTTTGATCTGCAAGTAGGTGGTTTTAACTTGTTTCTGCCCTAATTAGTGCTACTGCTCCAAACTGCTTATTTGCTTATCCCTTGTGCTTATTTGTGCTTTTTCAGTTGTTTTAAGCTTCTATTAGTATAATAATTTGTTTCCTAGCCTTTGGTAATTTTTAGAGCTTTTTAGCTTATTTTTGGGCTTATTCCCAAACTGCTTATTAGCCCATTTGCTTATTAGGGTTTAGATAACCTTTGATTTTATTTTTCTTAGTTTAAGAATAATATTTTAGATTTTCCTGCAAAGTTTCATATTTTTCTAAAGTCATTTACTATTTTTAATCCTTTTAATTAGTTTCTAATATTTTTTAATTCATAATAAAAAATATAAAAGTCAGAAAAATATAAATCTTTTTTCTAAAATTTTCTTTTATTATTTAGGATTTAAGAAAAATAATTTTACACTTGTAGGATTAGTTTTCTAATATTTTGGTTTTAATCCCGTTTTTAGATTTCCCGTTACGCGTTTTAAATATAATTTGTTAATCTTAATTTTATTTTGAGAATTTGTTTCTCATTATTTAATTAGAATATAAAAAGCAAAATTTCATATCATCAGTGTCACAACTCGTAATTTCAGGCCATTTTTCCCGAACTTTTCAAATTTACTATTCATCGGTTACTATTCACCAACACTATTCATCATTTCACTATTCATCGTTTTTGGAGTCGGTTTGAGATATTGAGATGTTTTTCAGAAATTTTACTATTCACGAAACACTATTCACTCCCGGAGAAAGTTTGTCATTCATGCGTGAGTTTGCATCATTTCAGTATACGTACGGTTATCTATCTAATAAGCGTTATCCTATGAGCTATTATTTTAAATAATTGATCCGACAATCCCAACTATGGTCCTAACATATTTTTACACTCATTATAATGATATAAAAATTATATTATTAACTTACCCGACATTTTGAATTTATTTAATCAACGTAACGTTAATTGTTTATAATTACGACGGTTTACGAAATTTCAATACGATAATTATCCATTCACCCGATACTTGCGAGAAATGTAATTTTATAATTTTTACGACTTTAATATATTCCATTTGGTTCCATTAAAATTTATTTCTAGTTAACCCAGTACCCAAAACAAATAATATAACACACTTGATTCATTAATAACTAAATGTACAAGACTTTCTACACAGCAAATCCATTTTTTTCTTCTCTAATATATGTAGTCGACATATGTATAACTAGTCACCATGTTGACTTTTAATTTGACCAAAAATACTACCATAATGCCATAGGATTAGATATTTGTATACTACTTCAAGCATTTTACTAATAATAAACATACATAATATCATTTTCAAGTAAACTAGCAAGAGTAAACTCTCCCAAGGATCATGTGGTTCGGCCATAGCTAGGAGAAGAAGAATAATCATCAAGTTTTTCAAGTCCAAGTATTTTACAAGTCTATTAGTACTTCTAGTTTAGGTTTTGAAATAAAAACCTTGAAGTAATTAAGTATTTTGCTACCAAAAACCTCTTCATCACTCAAGTAAGTTTACTAAACAATTTTCATACCCTTTCAATATCCATACTTGCTCTATTTTAATTTCTAGTAACAAACATGCAAGTTACTTATGTTTATGATACCACTTTTCTTTTAAACTATCTCTAAACACTAGATCTACTAGTTTTATTAGCATCCTCATGAAACCCACCATTTTTGGTGATGATTAGGACTCATGACACCCTGAGAAGGTGTATGGTAGGATTGAGTACTTGTGGAGTTGATTTGAAGTAGTTTGGTTAAGTTTTGTACAAGTTATAAACTAGAAAATTCATTTTTAGACGCTATTAGATAGTTGCTGTCCCATTTTGCAAAACGTGGGAAACTCAGGGGCTAGGGTGTAACTTTGGACCAAAGATTTAGAAAATACACTCAAAGACGAAACCGTGGTCGCTTGAATCACTAAAAACCGACTTATAACGAAGGAGATATGATTTTTACAAGTTAGGCGACGAAAAACTATTTTCTGAAAATAAGCTTGCTGTTTGCCGAACTTCAAGGGACAAAACGAGGCGTTAGACGTGATCTAGGAGAGCCGAGCTACTGAAAACATGCTAGTTCATGCTATGACGATTCCGTGGATATAAAGAACGTAGCAAACGAGCTTATAACGACCGAGATATACACGTTTAAAGCCCCACGATTCATGTACCTTTTTGACAGCCCACTTTCACAAAATAAACTAAGTATAAAAACTAGTGTTTTTACAAGTCGCCAAGTTGATGACCGATTATCTATATGATCGAGACGCGTATGATCAAAAGTCAAAGGAGACGGCTGAGAGATTATGTTACAAGGATTTCAAAAACGTCAAGTTCTATTCCTAACTCTTAACGTACAATATTTTGCGACTAGTTTTGCGAGGCCGTTTGGTCATATTTTCACAAGTTGTAAAAAGGGTTATTTTGCGACGAAACTATTTTATTTGGCGACAAAACATCAAACAAGGATCGTGGAGTACCGTTTCAACATATTTACACGAAAAGTAGTTCATGACTTAGCGAGACGTCAAAAATGTAGTTTTCGACGATAAACGTTATTTTCAAAACTAACGAGTGGTATCGTTAACATACGTATTTGCATGTGTAGCATTGTATCATTGCTTACGCTAGATCATATCATTCACAATAGGTCGAAGTTAGAGACCGAGCCTCATTTGCATCCTATCCTTTGTGATCATTGTGCTATCATATCAGGTGAGTTTCATAGCCCCTACTTTATACGTTTTGAACTTTTGGGGGAGATACATGCTTAAACTGCTTGCTTACATACATGATTGTGTTAAACTTATTTGCGTTATTCTTGAAAGCAACTCGCGGACCTAAGTATCAAACACTTGGGGTAGCCGAACAGAACAGATCACGGACCTAAGTATCAAACACTTGGGGTAGCCGAACAGAACAGATCACGGACCTAAGTATCAAACACTTGGGGTGGCCGAACATAAGTCTCCTCGTGAGCAACATAAGTCTCCTAGTGAGCAGCATAAGATCTATTAGTAATCTTTGGGAAATGGCACCCAGTATTCTTTGGGAAATGGCACCCAGTAATCTCATGATGCATTGATATGCAAGACATCTACTCTAGACATACTATGTTAGCATTGGGTTGTAAACACACAGGTTGCAAGTCTTGAATGGGCAGGGCTTGGAACTGAGTGGATTTACAATGCCTATGCTGTGGAAACTTTCTCTAAAGGCTTTTCAACTTATTTATAGCAAACTCTATGAACTCACCAACCTCGTGTTGACACTTTAGCATGTATTTTCAGGAACTAAGCTATAGCACGCTACTGGAGGCTTTTGGCAGGGCATGGCATGGTCATAGAAGACTCTGATAAATCATTTGGGACCGCTTAACTTATTTTATGGGCCAACTTCCGCACCACTTTTCATAATGTAAATATAACACTTTTGACTTCTCAAATATATTCTAAATGATTGATGTGAAAACCGTTCTTTACACTTGTGTTGTGATACCAATTGAGTTGCACCCCAGTGGCATGTATGCTTGCGCTGGACCCGATTTTTGGGGTGTGACAATCAGTCACTCTAATCCAAACCTTTAACGATTGCCCATTCACGCCTCGTTGGGAAACGACCCGGGTAATCACTTACCTGGTATCACACACATCACAACGTGAGTTTTTTCAAGTTAGCCTTTTTCCTAAAGGGTTGATTTGTCTTTATTCACGTGTATCCGTCTGCATATTATTTATATAATATCTATTTAGCAACGAATATTTTGGCGCCGTTGCCGGGGAGGTTGTGTTGCGACAATATCGTTGAGATTTTTAACGATTAGTGACTTGAGATCCTTCTTTCAGAAGTTTCCACTTTCATAAACCATATAAAAAAACAAAAATATTTTTCTTTTCTTTTATATATATATATTATCATATAAAAAAAATAAAAACCCAAAAACATTTTCAGTTTTATTGTAAAATAAAAGATAAAAGCAAAATCAAAATAATATTCCTCAACTTGGGTATTATCATAATAAGTTCTCAAACATCAGATTAAAACTTGCCTTTGTGTCGCTTGCGAATTCGGCTCACCTTTGATTGATAAACAAACTATAACGGAGGTTTAAGGAGGGTTTGACATTAAATTGTCGAACCGAAAGAAGCGAGTTTTTAAGGAGCATTTATTGCCCACCTTTGCTTCTCCGCCACTCTGTGCGTTTATCTTTTAGAGAGCTGTCGTACGCTGGTTGATTTAAGGTTTAAGTTCCTTGTGTTTTGCTTCGATCTTGATTTAATTGAATTATTTTATTTAGTGCATGCGCACTCGTTCTTCCACGTCGACAAGTCCTTTACGTGAACTTGTAGATATTCCGAGAAGATGTAATCGTAGACGTGCTGCCCGAATAGTCGAACCCGAGATTCGTGCTGTTCCCATTGATAATATGGCAGACGATCGAACAATGGCGGAGATGCTCCAAGCACCCACCGAGGGTTACGGAGATGCCATCGTTTTACCACCCATCGATTCTGATCATTTTGAATTGAAAACGCATTTGATTCAACTCGTGTCTACAAACCAATTCCACGGGTTTGAACGAGAAGATCCGTATGCACACATCCGTTGGTTCAACAAGTTGACCTCTACAATCAATTACAAGAATGTGCCGCAAACAGTTATCAAATTGATGATATTTTCGTTTTCACTAGAAGGGGCAGCCCGAATTTGGCTGGATAAAGAACTCCCTCGATCCATTGAAACTTGGGAAGATCTAGTATAGAAATTTGTCAATTATTTCTTTCCTCCATCAAAGACGACTAATCTGAAAAATAAAATTTCTGGATTTCGTCAAGGTTTCGATGAAAACTTCGGAGAGGCATGGGACTGATTTAAAGATCTCCTAAGAAAATGCCCGCATCATGATTTCACGGAGTTACAACAGATCAATACGTTTTATAATGGGTTGAATGGAAACGATCAAGATTCTCTAAACGCTGCCACCGGTGGCAATATCTTGAATCGTCGACCTAAAGATGTGACTGAAATTTGTGAAAATAAATCAAAAGTTCCTATTTCTAGAAACAAAGTGAATGTTCCTATCACTCCTGCTTCTTCCTCCGGTAACTCATCAGAGTTAGCCGCTCTAACGGACGCAATTCGTTACATGATGAAGGAAATGAAAGAAATTAAGAGTGATATTCATAAACCGGAACAAATCAAAGCCATAAACAAAGTGTGTGAAACTTGTGGTGGCCCGCATGCGTATTACGATTGTCAAGCAACCGATGCTTCTGTTTACCCAGCTCCCGTAGCTGCAGTAAACCACAATCAATACCGACCGCATGCTGAAACTCATTACCGAGCACCAAATGCTATGGTACCACCTGGTTTTCCACCCGTGCCAAATCAAAATAATCAAAATCGCTTTGTTCAAAATCAAGGACAAAATTTCAACAATTCTCAGAATTTCAATCAGAACCGTAACAATTTCAACCAGCCTTACCAAGCTCCGAATCAACATGTTTATCAACAACCTCCTCAAGCTCCTTTGACTAATGATTTCATGAAAATTCATGAGTCCAGCATGCGTTCAATGCAGACTCAAATCAATAATGTGAAAGTCGAGTTGCGAAAGGAAATTGATACTACGATGTCTCGTCAAACAAATGAGTTGAAGAATATGATGGGCAGTTTCATGAACATGAACCAGTCTTCTTCATCTTCCGGACGACTTCCGAGCAATACCATTCCTAATCCTAATGCTGAGTTGAAAGCCGTCACCACTCGTAGTGGTAAGACGCATAATGGACCCTCGACTCCTATGCCCCCTCCACCGGGGGAAGTGACTCGAGAGACCGAGGTGACAAAGGACAAAGTGCAAATTACTAGCCCACAAAGTACCGCACAGGTCCAACCTCCGGTCGTCCAATCTCCAATTCCGGAACCCGATGTTCCGAAGACAAATTCTAAGCCCTCGATTCCTTATCCTTCGAGGCTTAATGAACAAAAGCTCCATGACAAAACTAATAGTCAAATGATGAAGTTTCTTGAAATCTTTCAAAAGTTACACTTCGATATTAGTTTTGCGGATGCTCTTCTCTACATGCCAAAGTTTGCTTCAACATTCAAGAGTCTCCTTAGCAATAAGGAAAAGTTGCTTGAATTAGCAAAGACTCCATTAAATGAGAATTGTTCGGCGGCGATCCTTAAAAAGTTGCCCGAAAAACTAGGAGACCCCAGAAAATTTCTCATCCCTTGTGATTTCCCGGGGATGGTTGGATGCTACGCCTTGGCCGATCTTGGTGCAAGCATCAACCTGATGCCGCTTTCCGTGTGGAAAAAGCTTTCCCTCCCGGAACTTACTCCCACAAGGATGACTCTTGAATTGGCGGACCGCACTGTTACTACTCCTAAAGGCGTTGCTGAAGACGTTTTTGTCAAAGTAGGAAAGTTTCATTTCCCCGCCGATTTTGTAGTAGTGGATTTTGAATGCGATCCCCGAGTACCTCTCATTCTCGGGAGATCCTTTTTAAGGACCGGCCGTGCTTTGATCGATGTTTTTGGCGAAGAAATAACACTTCGGGTTGATGATGAAGAAGTCACGTTTAACATCAATGCGAATTCTAAATCTCTAACCACCAAAGGCAATGTTGCTATGGTTAATCAAAAATCTGATTTCGTAATTGCTTCCAAAAGAGGTGATTCGATGCTCTCAAGATTTACGGTTAGGAGTCCTTCACAAAAACGTGCTGATCTAAAAACAAGGGAAATTACCCCTGGTACAACCAAATGGTTTGAAAGTTGTACTACAGAAGTTAAAAGTGTTTTTGACTACGATGAACTAGAATCGGAGAGCACACCACTTGCCCTACCTCCGGAATCGGTTTACCGTGTTGATTCTGTGGATAATCCTACCATTGCTCTCTTTTCCCCCTCTCTCACTCCGATTGAGGGAGGTGACTCCATCTTGGAAGAGATTGAGGCTTGTTTATCTTCTGATTCAATTTATTATGGAATTGATGATGGTGTATTTGACATGGAGGGAGATATTCTTCTCATTGAGAAGTTGCTTAATGATGATCCACCTTCTCTCCCTCCGAAGGAAATTAAAATGTCTAGAAGTGATTATCTTCTTGAGGAGTTCGCCGATGAACTCGCTCTCATCGAGCCAATCCCACCGGGGGATGAAGATGATGACTTTGATTTCGAATCAGATCTGAGAGAAATTGAATATCTTTTATATCGTGATCCATCACTCGATTCCTACCCTTATACCGAGTATAGTGATTCACAAAGTGATGACGATCTTTTCGACTTTGGAGCTGATAATAATGAATGGAAAGAACTTTTATATGGCAAACCTTCTGATAAGAAATCCCTTGGAGATGAAAACCCAAAGAAGAAAACCGTGACTGAGCTAAATAACTTCTCTCCTTCATCCCCAGAGGATGATTTTCTTTTCTCTGAGGAGTCTTCCATCGAGTATCCTGTTGAGTTTTCTTGTGAAGACAAAGTGTTTAATCCAGGCATACTCGATGGTAGTAAAAATCATTCAATGATGAAATTGACTCCCGATAAGAATTTAAAGTTACAAACCTCGTGTGAGGAACTTTTAATTCTGGAGAAAAGTGATTCCCCCTGTCATATCTTAATGGTGAACTCCTATTTTGCATGGAGTTAAATCTGACTGAAACTTTACTATCATTTCCTTACGGAAATGAGGACAAAGTTTTTGACCCCGGCATCTCCATCTATCAATCTTATGAGCCGGATGTATCTCATCGGAGTGGAACTTTCAAGAAATTCAATGTTTATCTAAACACATTGAATGAAAGTCCGATGGAGATGGTTTCTTCCACATGCTTCCCCAAGAACCAATGAATTCGGGGTCGAGTCAAGCTAGTGACTCGATTAACAAAAACATTAGCATTGCATGGGTAAACGCCCATGTTTCTGTCTTCTCTCTTATTTCTAACACTAAGTGTGGGGGAATCCCACTGTGATGTGCTCTTTTGTGTTGTTTGCTCTGATTTTCAGGTTTCCCTTGGATTGTGATGATTGCCGCGCCTATTTTCAATCCAGCCGCCCAATATCCTATCCTTTTGCTAACGATTATCTAGGGATATCTTTTTAATCCTGTTTGTGAAAATAGAGATTTCTTTCACACACTTGGCTATTAGTATTACCTTTTTACGTTCTAAGTGGCGGCATAATAGCCAGTACTTTGAATATTGAGGGCAATATTCAATTCTAAGTGTGGGGGGGAATTCTCTCGAATTTTGTCACATGTGTACCTTCTAGTGCCCTAGTACCCCCGTTTTGGCCAAAATTTTAAATTTTTTTTTTTAGATAAGAAATTGCAATAAAAAAAAGAAGTGTTTAGTCTTGATTAGGTTAGAACAAAGGGAATCCCGACTCTGCCAGAGTATTGATCTGGCTGCTTCCTTAACTATTAGACTAAGGTTTTACAATATGTGCAAATGAAAATGCTAAGCGTAGAATAGTTGGTTTTCTTTAGAGCTTATATAAGTAATCTATGGCTTTTCCTCCCAGAAGATAACTAATCGGATTAAATACGTGCTGTTTTCAAACGTTTGAACGCCAAAATCATGTTGTTATGCAAAACAAATTTTTATACAATTTTGATATAGAGCCCGAGTTCAACTTCTTATTTTAATTTTTGGGAAAGCATATATGTAAATATATATAAGTGTAAAAATAAAAAATAAAAAAAAAATGATGATGAAAAATGAAAAAGAAAAAAAAATGAAAAAATGAAAAAATGAAAAAAATGAAAAATAAGAAAATGGAATGATATTGCAAAATGCAATAAATTTTGATATTGTGAAAATAAAGATGTATGTGTTAAATAAATGTAGGAAAATTGCTTTCTCTTAAATTTAAATCGGAACTTGAACTTGGATTCGTCAATTTTGTATAAAAGTTAAACGGTAATTTAGTAGATTGTTGATTTCAAAGATCCCGAAAGCTCCGGTGCTATTCTCTGTGAGGTGTCAAAAACCTGGTCACCTAAAACCAACTGGTTTGGGATTTGCCGAGAAGAAAAACCGTTACATGGAGTGATCTCATCTTTGAGTCTCTAATCTCTAAATGATCGTTTGTTGTTATCTATTTAAGTATTTTAATACTAGCTTAGTGGGAATATCTTAAATCTTTGAAATCGAAATTCCGCTGATTCCGGTACTATTCTCTGTAAGGTGTCAAAAGCCTGGTCACCTAAAACCAACTGGTTTGGGATGTGCCGAGAAGAAAGCCGCTACATGAAAAAGGCCCTTTTTGATCCTTAGATTTTCGAGGTTCCCGGTAAATTAGTATTTGACTTAAACGAATGGCAACCATAATAATGTCGATTTTTGCGGTCAAACTTTTGAAAATGAGCACAGTCACCTAAACTTGATAAATGTGGGAGTGAAAAGTTAAGTTTCGGCTTACATAGATTATTGATATAAGTAGTGTTAGCATTTTACAAAAGCATTTGCGCATTGAGTTTAAGCTTAGTTGGGAGTATCAAAAAGAGGATGGCGATTATAATTCCCTGGAGACACCCAGTTTGTGTGAATCCTGTTCCGTGATACCATTTTTGGAAATCAAGCGTGTTATGTATTTTGTTCTAAGTTTAAATTTCTTGCATTGTGTAAAATCAAAACGGGGTATACTTGGTATTCTTTTGATCCTTTCATTACTTCATATGATCGGATTGCTAGGGGCTAGCAATAGCTTAGTGTGGGGGATTGATGAGTGTGTAAATACTCATCATTTTATACCCATAATAGACACAAAAATGACCTAAAACACTGAATTATACTGCAGATATCCTTGGTTTGTGTTTTATGTGTCTCAGGTACTGAAGGATTGAAAACGGAACAAAAACGAGCATTTTCGGATCGACTCGACAATAATTGTGCATTTGATCAAGTGAAGACGAAAGTCAAAGACAGAGTCAAAGTCAACCCCCAAAATCCCAAAATGACACAAATGGTCCCTGGAAATAGTTTTGATTTTTGGCAGCTTTAGTCCTTGGATTTTCAGAATTATACAACTTTGGTCCCTCAAAAATTAAATCCAAATCCAATTTAAATCCTAAGTTAACTAAAACCCAATCCAATCCTAAAACTAAACCCAGTTACATACCCCAGCCCACACAACAAATAAAACCAAGCCCAATCCCAAAACAACCCAACCCCGATCCTTTAGCTAACCAAAGGTTTGACTTCGGTCAAACTTTCTCCCTCAAAACCGTTTACCGCCAAACAAAAACCATACCAGAAACCGCCATAGCCACCGCCTTATCCTGACACATCCACCCCCCTCCACCCTTATCTCACTTCACCTAACAAGCCAAAGGCATTAAATGCTTCTTCTTCAGTACACTCAATCAGAGATAGTGGATTTTTCCACTATCTCATTTTTGGCGCCAAAATCAGTTTCAAAGGCTGAGATCATTTCAGAGGCATCCAAGGGTCAGAAATTGCTCAGAGATGATGAGGAGACACATCCCACTTTAGTTTAGTATATATAGGACATTTTGTAGCCATTAAAGGCAGTAGTTAATTTTTCCTTAATCGTTTATATTTTATCAGTCTTTACTTATTGTAATTTTCAAGTTCCAATGTTAATTCAAGTCATTTACAGTTATATTGTTATAATTTCAAGCTCTCTTTTACTCATTATCAGTTTTTATAAATTTCAAGTTTACTTTAATTCGTATTAAATAATAAGTTGTTAAGAATCTCTCAAAAGCCATAAACACCCTTTCTATAAGCTTATGAAAGCTTTTCATAGCTTTGTGTAAGCTTATATTAGAAATAAGCTGTTTAAATTTCAAATGATGAAGAAAGTCAACAAAGTCAACATAAGCTCACAATAAGCTGTTCTGGGGGTATAAGCTATTCTGGAAGGCTTATATTGGGTTTCTAGCTTGTTGTTAACAAGCTAGGGTTTCTGATCCTTAGTTTCTTTGTTCTATAATCCAATTCTCAGTTGTAAGCTTATTTTTCATATTTTGCATTTTACTGTACAACTGCTTATTCATGTGCTTATTGTTGTTCTCATTACTGCTTTATGTTATTTGAGTTAAATTAAGTCAGTTTGGTAGTTTGTGTTAGTTCAAAATCTCATTTTCAGTTTTTAAGTCAAAAAGCCAAAAACAACCAACTATAGTATAGCTTATTGTATTGCTTATTTCTGTTTTAAAAGTTGCTAATTATAGTTAATATGAGTCATACAATCCATAATAATCAGAAGTTATAAGTTAAATTGGTCTTTGCCTTTGAAAAACCTTAACAGACCCTCAAGAAGGACTGTCTGGTTCAAGACCCAAAGTGGGTCAAAGTTGTGAGAACTATTCATTTGCTATTTTGCCAGCTTTAATCTTGCTTAACTTAGCTGTTATAAGCTATTTGTTGAATCTTTTAAGCTAATTTGAAGCTTCTTACAATTTTACACCAATAGGTTCAAAGCTAGCACCTTAACTGTCATAATGAGCCATAATCAGCCATAAGCTCTTTTGGACCCTTTTCTTTGTGTTTCTGAGTCTCTTTAGGTCAGGTTAATTGATTCACAAAAGATTGGATAAGTCTCTTTTGGATTGTGCATGTTTCCACAAAAACTGATCACTCAGAACAATATGTGCAGACCAGCACATACTGAGCTTTTCTCAGCCTTTTCATTGGTCTGAATCTGCTTATCCTCTTGACCATTGTGCTTGAAATTTGGTTTTCTTAGAGTTAGTATTACTGGCTTTTAGAATCTAAGTTTGGTTTTCAATTTTGAGCTTATCTCCTAGCTTATAATAGGTCTGCAAAAACCCTATTTCACTGATTCAAGCCTGCACATTACCTGCAATCAGTTTTTATGTTTTTCAACCATCTGATCTAGCCTCAAATTAGGGTTCAATTGGGTGGTTAAAATTGGGGCTTTTTGTGTTTTAGTGTAGCCAGTAGTACTAGGAAGCTTTTGCCCCCATAAGTTCCCACTAATCAGCTTATTGGAGTGCTTAATTTTGATCTGCAAGTAGGTGGTTTTAACTTGTTTCTGCCCTAATTAGTGCTACTGCTCCAAACTGCTTATTTGCTTATCCCTTGTGCTTATTTGTGCTTTTTCAGTTTTTTAAAGCTTCTATTAGTATAATAATCTGTTTCCTAGCCTTAGGTAATTTTTAGAGCTTTTTAGCTTATTTTTGGGCTTATTCCCAAACTGCTTATTAGCCCATTTGCTTATTAGGGTTTAGATAACCTTTGATTTTATTTTTATTAGTTTAAGAATAAAATTTTAGATTTTCCTGCAAAGTTTCATATTTTTCTAAAGTCATTTACTATTTTTAATCCTTTTAAATAGTTTCTAATAGTTTTTAATTCATAATAAAAAATATAAAAGTCAGAAAAATATAAATCTTTTTTCTAAAATTTTCTTTTATTATTTAGGATTTAAGAAAAATAATTTTACACTTGTAGGATTAGTTTTCTAATATTTTGGTTTTAATCACGTTTTTAGATTTCCCGTTACGCGTTTTAAATATAATTTGTTAATCTTAATTTTATTTTGAGAATTTGTTTCTCAATATTTAATTAGAATATAAAAAGCAAAATTTCATATCATCAGTCACTCTAATCCAAACCTTTAACGATTGCCCATTCATGCCTCGTTTGGAAACGACCCGGGTAATCACTTACCTGGTATCAAACAAATCACAATGATGAGTGTGTAAATACTGATCATTTTACACTCATTTAAGACACAAAAATAACCAAAAACACCCAAATATATTGCAGATATCCCTGGTTTTGTGTTTTTATGTGTTTCAGGTAGAAAGGATTGAAAACGGAGTGAAAACGGGCATTTTCGGAGCAATTCGACAGCGATTGTGCATTTGGTCAAGAAGAGTCAAAGTCAACCCCAAAAATATCTAAACAACACAAATGGTCCTTGGATTTATTTTTCAGATATTGGCAGCCTTGGTCCATGAAGATTGCAAAATTTACAACTTTGGTCCTTATGGTTTATTCCCATTTATCCTAATCCTTAAACCAAATAACCCATAACCCAACTAAACCCTTTAACCTAACCCAAATAACAAAAGCCCAACTCACCCACAGCCCAAAGAAATAACCCAATCCCATACCCGGTCTAATTTTTAGCTAAAACCACAGGTTGACCTGGTCAACCCCTATCCCTTCTTCTCCTTTCCCGCCCAACAAAAAGCAACCCAACACCATCATCACCCCTACCCTGCTATCTCCTCTTACACACTCAACCTCCCCCTACTAATCACATGTCCTCCACCCTACTAGTCACATGTTGCCACCTCTTCACGAGATGCCATGCCACGCTGGCAATCCACACCTCAAAATGGCCGCCAAAACTGAATATATGGCTGAGATCATTTCCAAGATTAATCCAATGGTGGGAATTGCTCCCAAGAAGCACAGATGAAGATTTACACTACTTTCCCTCACAGAAGAAACACAAACGTGCAAGACTTTAGTTTTTTTAGAATGTAGTATAAATAGGTAGTGATAGTAGCATTTCATGGCAGGTTTTATTTAGCTTAAAAATTCCAAGGTATTTGTATTTCCTTATCTTTTTCATATTGTAATTCTCAGTTTAGTAATGAAAGTTTAATTTTTGTGTGGTCAACGAAAGTCAACTGTTTTAGCTTATTTATTGCTTATTGTGTTTATATGTGCTCATTCATTGTCTTTAAGCTTATTTAGAAGTCCTAAACTTATTGGGATTTGTCTGAGTGGAAGTTGTTTAATTTGTTCTAAAAAACCAAGAAAAGCCTAAAAACAGTCAACTTATTAATCTGCTTATTAGTGCTAATTAAGGTTCTGAATATTGCTTATTAAGAGTTTTCTAAGTTAGATAATCAGTGTTTGATAAGTTTTCATAGCTTAAATTAGAATTTGTAGTGTTAAATTGCTATATCAGATTCAATATAGGGTGTTTGGTTTAAGACTGCTCATGGGTGAAAATGGGTCAAAAGGGTTGAGCACTGTTCACATACCATTTAGTTAAGTTCAGTTGAGCTTATTGAAGTCCATATAAGCTCTTTTCAGAATATTAAAGCCTCTTTTGAACCTTTTGAGCTTTTTGCAAAGAATGGGTGAAAAATTGGAACCTCAACTGCTCCAATTAGCTCATGTTAAGCTAAGCTTGATTTTTCTTACTTTTGCATTTCTTTTCTTGTCCACTTTACTTGTTCTAAGGTGGGGTTAAGATCCGTTTGGATTTGCATAGGCTGAGGTCCAAAAAAAAAAAACGAGCCTATGCTGATGCATTTTTTTTTTATTTTGTCCCAATAGCCCTTTTAGATCTCTAAATTAGATAAGATAAAGTATGTTTTAGATTTTAAATTTTGTTTTATAAATAGCCTTCTGGGTAGTCTAAATCTGTTTGTGCTTATTTGGAAATTTTGAGCTTATTCTCTAGCTTATTTTTGGGCCTGCAAGTCTGCCCCTAGGCCTGTTTTGCCCTGCACCTTAACAGCAGACCTAGTGAGTTTTTTTGGCTTATTTGTGCTTATCAATGCTTATTTCTGGTTCTTGTGACTTGTCTTAGTTTTCCCTTTAGCTCTTTGTTAGTTATCTAGCTTATTCCAGTTTTGGGTTAGCTTATAATTAGCTTATACAGTCAAGCCTCTTATAGTCTTAGCTTATCTCATTTTTTTGTTCCACTGTTGTGATTAAGGTTTCATTTCTGAGCTTATTTGTGAGATATAAAAAATCTCCCTTCACAAAAGTTGCTTTTCTTAAGCTTATTTATAAGTTTGCTTTGGAAAGTTTTTGCAAAAAAATAAAAAAGGGAATTCGGGGAAGTCCAAGGTGAGTGGGGACTCGAACCCTGGACCTCTACCCAAACTCACCTTTACACACACACACCCCAAACCACTAGCGCCCTTGGGTCTTTTCTGTGAGATCCATACTCATTAATCCTTTTAAGCTTGTTTCCCATTTTGCCTATCAGCCACGAATTGCTTATTTCTAGCTTATCCAAATAAGCTGGAACATTGGTCTTATTTTTCCTAGGATTGTTATGTCATAAAGTAATTTTAGAAAAAGTTTCGGAATTTTTAGAATAGTTTTAGTATTTTTAATATATTTTTCTTTTTTAATCAGTTTTTAATTCATAATAAAAAATATAAAAGTCAAAAAAATAAAATTCTTTTTTTTTTTTTAAATTTTCTTTTGTCAATTAGGACTTAGGAAAAATAATTTGGTACCCGTAGAGTTAGTATTTCTTAGATTTGACGTTTATGCTCGTGTTTAGATTTCCCGATTCGCGTTTTCTAGTTTAATTAGTTTGTGCTTAATTTTGCTTTGTAGATTTAAATGTTTAGGTTTCCCTTAGCCTATTTATGCTTCCCGTAATTGTAGAATATTTAATCAAACACCAAAATCCAAAATCCAATCATCAAGCATTTGAATTCCGAACCAAAAACGAAATCCTCGATTCACACCTCGCTGGGACACGACCCGGGTGATCACTTTCCCGGTATCTCATACCGTATTCACGGGTTTTGCAAGTTTGACTTGTCATTTCCCACGTATCACGTGTGCACGATACTATATTTATATATATATACTTGATGTGTTTTTTTTAGGTCTATAAAAATCAACCAAGTTTTAAATTTATTTATTGCCGAACTAACCTATAGACTCTAAACACTCGCGAGCAGTGTACCCGATCAATGTAGATTGTTTCTAGGTAAGCAAGGGTCGTTCACTATGAGCGAAGCTAAAATGATCTAAAGGTATTTGTACTAATCTAAACTAACTAAACTATCCTAACCTAGAAAGCAATTTAAAGTTTAAGGGGGGTTTAGTCTGAAAGACTAGCACAAGTTTTGTTTTGTTTAATTAACCTAAATGCGAGAAAATAAATAACTAAACTAAATTAAAGTAAAGGTGAATTCAATGATAGAAGAACATGCTAGCCAAGTCTAATCCATCTTCTAGTTATATATGTGCTAATGTCTACTTGTTTTACTTCATTCAAAAGTTAAGGCGAAGATCCAATTACTAAACCCTGTCACGATTTAATAACTTGCTATACGGAGCGGGAAATTGGCCAAGATCATAGTGACCTATCTAGCATCAATACTAACTTATTGCATAATCACCATCTAACCTAGTTTGGCATTACGCGCTACTAGTCCTAATAGTGGCATAAGGCACGGTTCCGATGTGTTCCATCTAAGCCCGTCTATATAGGATTCGGATTACTACACTTATGATTCAATTAAAGTAACCATAGTTTCAGATAGTTAAATTACACCAATTAAACCAATAAGATCATAATCTAGTTACATAGACTTCTACTAGTGATAAGCAATAAACGAGTTTTTAACGATAAGCACCCAATCCAATAACAAAGCAAACACGTAATCAAGAACACAAATAAACTAAATAGACTTCATAAACTTGGCTAACACCTAAGGGTGTTAGCCCATAATCTCAGTAACAATACACAATGTTTGAATCCTAGCATAAAAGATAGAAATCATAATGAAAACTAAACGCTAACCGAATGATTAAACAAAGTAAATTGGCTTGAGATGTTCTTCGTGGATGGAATGGATCTTCAATATAGTCTTCTGCTGTTTTGGGACGTTTACAGACGCCTGGGAATGATCCCGAGGGTCCCTAATGATGCCCTAATTCGTTAATGAGTTCGGTATTTATAGATTCTGAAATCTGGGTCGATACGGCGCATCTAGAGAGTTAGATGCGCCGCATCTATAAGTAAACGTAGCCTCCAAGTCTGAAACTGACCCGATATGGCGCATCTATAAATCTGATATGGAGCATCTCCCAATACGGCGCATCTAAAGACCTGATGCGCCGCATCTCCTACAGATACAGGTAGATCTCCTTTTTCTCTTTCCGTGGCCGCTTGAATCAACTAAAACGGAGTCCGGATGAAGATTTTATGGCCAAAATACGAAAGCATCTTCAAGTGTCGACTTGTAATCTTGACTTCTTCATTAAGCTTCTAATCTCCACTTGATTTCTTGGTAAGGATTGTGTATGGCCGATACGGCGCATCGGATTGGTCCGATGCGGCGTATCTGGAGTAGAACAAGTTGGTTCTTCTTCGTTGACCAAAGTTTCATATGCGACGCATGATAAAATCAGATGCGGCGCATGCTTCAAAGTCAGGCAATGGCCTCAGATTCGTCTAAGTCTTTATGTACGACGTATCTATCAAGCATGATACGGCGCATCTTCCTTCAGTTCAGTAGACTTTTCCAACTTGATTCATTTTGCTCCAATTTCCGTCCGAAATCATTAACTTTCACCTAATGCTTATTTATAACTGAGAATTACAAAAGTAAACGATTAAGTATCAATTCTCATATAAAGTGATATAAAACAAGTCAATAATATAGGATAAATGATGCTAATAATATGTCGTTATTTGATGTCATCAAATATCCCCCCCCCACTTGAACTTTACTTGTCCTCAAGTAAACCTTAGATTAAAACTTATGAAAATGTATCATGAATAGGATGTATTTTTACAATTAAGCATTTATTCGTTTTATCATAATTGCACAACTAAACACTTAACGAATTAGAAACAAAATAAAATATTTTGATAAAAGCAATTCTAATCGTTTAACTGTCCAGTCGTGACGAATATTCTATCATAAGCTTGGCAATGATACACATCTCCCCCACTAAAGCTAAGGAGTAACAAGTCTAAAGCGGTAAAAAGGGTTTTTTTGGTTAAGGGTTGATCATCCTTTTTAATCTCTATCGATCTCATATTCCAGAAAAGGCGACAAAATTACAAATACATGATCGAATCCACGACCACGATACTCGCAATTGCTCAATTCCTTAACTCGAATAGGCTAAAGATAGGACCAAGTAATCTTCGCCAATAATATTATATCAAAAAGGGCGACAAAATCATAAATACATAGCCGAATCCACGACTACGATACTTAAGATTGCTCAAATCCCTAATCTCAATAAATCAAAGGTTTGGATGAAGAATGATATAGAGTATGGATAATATTTGGGATATAAATTGGTGTAAAATGAAAAATAAACAAAACAAATAGATTAAAATCCTAAGTGTGGTTAATCACTATCCCAACCATCCCATGAATAAGACTCATATCATTGAATAACTCACGCTTTAACACTTGAAACACACGCTTTAGGTAGACACGAATTATACTCAACAAAATCTCAATCAAAGAATAACCTTAGTTGGCGTTCCCATAACGGCCAACTCCCATTCAATCCATAAATATAATATACAACAACAAAAATGATAACTTTACATAACTTTACAATGTTGGTAAAAACAAACTTCCAACTTCTTCTTTCTTTTTCTTTTCTCATTTTTTCAATTTTTTTTTTTTTTTTTTTTTTTTTTTTTTTTTTTTTCAAACTACTAACATAAACATAGATGTGTAAAATTTCACCACATCACTATAACGATAACTCTGGATAATTTTTCCATACTTTTCATGACTTCAGAAATAACAGTAATAGTGAAAGTAGTAAACACACGAAGAATAACAAGACTCAAATTATACAATATCTACTTTCACTCCAATTGCATTGTGCAATTTCCCGACCTTAACCATAGGTAATGAATTACGCACGCGAACACAGTTAATTGTAAGGAAACACACTTTGCCTAAAGTAACTAACCACGGACTTTAATCTACAGGGTAGGCTAAGGTGTAAGGGTGTAACGAAATATTTTAAACATTGGTGTAAGAAACGAAAGGAATGGCTCTGAGGGTTTTTCTAGGGGTATCTTACTCTAAAAATGAGAGTAAACAAAGGGTTTATACGGGGGTTAACTAACCAGTGTAGTTAGTTAATAACACAAAACATATAATAGGCTTTTTGGGTGTAATCCTAGAAATTTACCTTGTTAGACAAGTCACTCCAATTATATCAATAATACTCATTATGGTGGTCTCGAATAGTATACAAGCCAAGTTCTAAAGTTTACAAGTCACCGGCACACTCATAGATTTGTGAATTTTGATAAGTTCGCAATTTTTGAAAATAAAATTATGTGTGCAGCTATGCAACTTAGATTAAACAAAAACATGCTAAAAAAAATTTAAATTTTGATAATTAAGCATAGATTAAAGCATATTTTTGAAAATTTAGGACAAGTAACGTTCTAATTCTCCATCCCCCCCACTTAAGTTAAACAACGTCCTCGTTGTTTGTATTTAAAATTAAAAACAAGAGATAGAAAGAATTAGAACGGAGAACTCCCCTGAGATTTGCTCGGTATGATCCACCATGTAAGAATGCGAGCATATAAAATGTGGGAGTTCATCAACATCTTCATTCGTCCAGACCTGTAAATATATAGAGACCATAGAAAAAATAGACTCGAGAACATCTCGTTAATCATTGGTTAGGAAAATAAAACTACGGGAAATTACAGGCCAGAGTGTCGATGCGCCGTATCCATGGAATATTGGATACGCCGCATCAACTTCCTGTAACTAATACGCCGCATCCACTAAAAGTGCATGCGCCGTATTGACCAATTGACAGAAATACAAAAATAAAAATAAACTAAAAGCAAAATAAAAGACAAGCATGGGTTGCCTCCCAAGAAGCGCTTGTTTTTGTTAGAGTCACGAGCCTGACTCCACCCTTATTTACTAGGCAATAGGGTATTTTTCCCCCCACTTGCGGTCAAGTGTGGGTGATAGTAGCAATAAGCACCATAACGGTGTAAATTTGCTACTAGAGATGGATAGAATATGTAAAGATAATACTTTGGCAATATGTGTACTTCGTTCATTACCTTACCCAGTTTGGTTGTTAAATTGGATGACATGAATATTACATGTGAGAGAGTAGTATGTTGAGGATCAATGAATCTCCCTTCTTCTTCGTTTGTTCTATTGGTAGTAAGGCGTCCCTTGACTTCCATAAAAGATGAGAAAGGGTCTTTGGCGAGTAAAAGTTTGGGTTCCTCTATATCCTTCATAGGATTGAAATCATCCTCTTCAATCATGGTCGTGTCCATCAGCTCATCCTTGAATTCTTTTTCTATTTCAACCAAAAATGGGTTGATAACAAGTGCTTTATATTCATCATTAGTTGGTGTAGTAAATTTCACCTCATCATTCTTTCGTTTTGCAACCTGTTTAGGAAAACTAGCAAGATTATTAGTAACGGGATTAATAATATTAAATAAATTAGTACCACTTTTTGTTGTAAGTGACTCCAATTCATCTTGTGAGTCTCCATCTTCAACTAGTGGTCTTGTAATTTCATCCTTTTCCCGAATAGCCGCCTCAAATAAGTCATCCCACATTTCTTCAAAATCCTTTGTGGGGTCATAATCTGGCTCATTTGTTCCACGCATGAATATTTCATTTTGTTGTGGCAATTGCGGTATGGCATCGTACACAATACAATCAAAACTTTCAATATTAGAATACTCATTATCTTCATTCGATGGAATATCATCATGGTGTTTTTGATATGATGAGAATATATTTTCCAAGTCGGGTGAAAAATCAAAAGTAATAGCACCATACACCATTGTTCCACATTCATCTTCATTTTCATCATAAGCACTTTCGGATGAATAAGCTTCTTTGTAAACAATTGCCGGATTTTCATTCAAATCAAACACTTGTGACTCTTCTTCATCTTGGGCAACTTCTGGAGAAATAACATCATCAATAACTATTGCCGGAAACCTAATTGCACCAAAATCGTATGATTCTTCATCATCATCATCATTGGATAAAGTCCAAGTGTGTCTAAATGGCAATGTCTTTCTTTCTTTCCCTGACTCTTCCTGCTTTGATAATAAGTACTCTTCCATCGTGGGTTCTTTATCATTGATGACTTGTGCACCATATCTTGCTCTTTCCCAATCGTAAACCTTTTTATTGCTCATGGATCTTTCATTGTTAAGCCTAAGATATTCTTCCATAGTTATGTCCGGATTATCCATCATCATTATTACCTGAAAGATAAACAACCAAGAACAGCAGTAACCGAAACAAAAACAATAAAAACTAAAACGAAAAATAAAAATTAAATAAACAAAAATAAAGAAAAACGATAAAAAAAAAATGGTCACAGAACGTCAATACGCCGTATACAATTGACCTGTATACGCCGTATTGATATAAGACAGATACGCCGCATCCACAGACAAGGATACGCCGTATTGCCTTTCTGAGACAGAAACACAGAAACACACACAGAAACAAATAAAACTAACTAAACTAAAATACCAATAAATCAAATTAAAACAATCACTCCTCGGCAGCGGCGCCAAAAACTTGATGTGTGCTTTTTTTTGTTCTAATTCTTTTAAGTCCCCGGCAGCGGCACCAAAAACTTGATGTGTTTTTTTTAGGTCTATAAAAATCAACCAAGTTTTAAATTTATTTATTGCCGAACTAACCTGTAGACTCTAAACACTCACGAGCAGTGTACCCGATCAATGTAGATAGTTTCTAGGTAAGCAAGGGTCGTTCACTAGGAGCGAAGCTAAAATGATCTAAAGGTATTTGTACTAATCTAAACTAACTAAACTATCCTAACCTAGAAAGCAATTTAAAGTTTAAGGGGAGTTTAGTCTGAAAGACTAGCACAAGTTTTGTTTTGTTTAATTAACCTAAATGCGAGAAAATAAATAATTAAACTAAATTAAAGTAAAGGTGAATTCAATGATAGAAGAACATGCTAGCCAAGTCTAATCCATCTTCTAGTTATATATGTGCTAATGTCTACTTGTTTTACTTCATTCAAAAGTTAAGGCGAAGATCCAATTACTAAACCCTGTCACGATTTAATAACTTGCTATACGGAGCGGGAAATTGGCCAAGATCATAGTGACCTATCTAGCATCAATACTAACTTATTGCATAATCACCATCTAACCTAGTTTGGCATTACGCGCTACTAGTCCTAATAGTGGCATAAGGCACGGTTCCGATGTGTTCCATCTAAGCCCGTCTATATAGGATTCGGATTACTACATTTATGATTCAATTAAAGTAACCATAGTTTCAGATAGTTAAATTACACCAATTAAACCAATAAGATCATAATCTAGTTACATAGACTTCTACTAGTGATAAGCAATAAACGAGTTTTTAACGATAAGCACCCAATCCAATAACAAAGCAAACACGTAATCAAGAACACAAATAAACTAAATAGACTTCATAAACTTGGCTAACACCTAAGGGTGTTAGCCCATAATCTCAGTAACAATACCCAATGTTTGAATCATAGCATAAAAGATAGAAATCATAATGAAAACCACACGCTAACCGAATGATTAAACAAAGTAAATTGGCTTGAGATGTTCTTTGTGGATGGAATGGATCTTCAATACAGTCTTCTGCTGTTTTGGGACGTTTACAGACGCCTGGGAATGATCTCGAGGGTCCCCAATGATGCCCTAATTCGTTAATGAGTTCGGTATTTATAGATTCTGAAATCTGGGTCGATACGGCGCATCTAGAGAGTTAGATGCGCCGCATCTATAAGTAAACGTAGCCTCCAAGTCTGAAACTGACCCGATATGGCGCATCTATAAATATGATATGGAGCATCTCCCAATACGGCGCATCTAAAGACCTGATGCGCCGCATCTCCTACAGATACAGGTAGATCTCCTTTTTCTCTTTTCGTGGCCGCTTGAATCAACTAAAACGGAGTCTGGATGAAGATTTTATGGCCAAAATACGAAAGCATCTTCAAGTGTCAACTTGTAATCTTGACTTCTTCATTAAGCTTCTAATCTCCACTTGATTTCTTGGTAAGGATTGTGTATGGCCGATACGGCGCATCGGATTGATCCGATGCGGCGTATCTGGAGTAGAACAAGTTGGCTCTTCTTCGTTGACCAAAGTTTCATATGCGATGCATGATAAAATCAGATGCGGCGCATGCTTCAAAGTCAGGCAATGGTCTCAGATTCGTCTAAGTCTTTATGTATGACGTATCTATCAAGAATGATACGGCACATCTTCTTTCAGTTCAGTTGACTTTTCCAACTTGATTCATTTTGCTTCAATTTCCGTCCGAAATCATTAACTTTCACCTAATGCTTGTTTATAACCGAGAATTACAAAAGTAAACGATTAAGTATCAATTCTCATATAAAGTGATATAAAACAAGTCAATAATATAGGATAAATGATGCTAATAATATGTCGTTATTTGATGTCATCAATACTCACACACGGATCAAATTTTGGCGCCGTTGCCGGGGAGGTTGTGTTGCGACAATATTGTTAAAGGTTTTTACGATTAGTGACTTGAGATCCTTCCTTGTGAAGTTCCCGTTTTCCATAAACCCCATAAAATACAAAAATATTTTTCTTTTTCTTTTGTATATATATATTATCATATAAAAACAAAAACCCTAAAACATTCGTCGTTTTATTGTGTTAAAATAAAAGATAAAAGCAATCTCAATATAATATTCCTCAACTTGGAGTATTATCATATTAAGTTCCCAAACAAAAGATATAAAACTTGCCTTTATGTCGCTTGCGAATTCGGCTCACCTTTGATTGATTAACAAACTATAAAGGAGGTTTCAGGAGGTTTGTCATTAAATTGACGAACCGAAAGGAGCGGGTTTTTAAGGAGCATTTATTGCCCACCTTGCTCCTCCGCCACCCTGTGCGTTTTTCTTTCAAAGAGCTACCGTACGCTTGTTTGATTTAAGGTTTAAGTTCACTTGTGTTTTGCCTCGGTCTTGTTTTAATTGAATTGTTTTTAGTGCATGCGCACTCGTTCTTCTCCGTCAACAAGTCCTTTACGTGAACTCGTACATACTACGGGAAGACGTAATCGGAGACGTAATCGTAGGCATTCCGCCTCAATAGCCGAACCCGAAGTTCGTGCTATTCCTAACCCCGTTCCTCCCATTGTCACAATGGCGGAGGAACGTACCATGTGTGAGCTTCTCCAAGCACCCACCGAGGGTTACGGAGATGCTATTGTTGTTCCGGCAATCGTTGCCGATAGCTTTGAACTTAAGACCGGGTTGCTATCCTTAGTAACCGCGAGTCAATATTTCGGATTTGAGAGGGACGATCCTCATTCCCACATTCGATGGTTTAACAAGATCACCTCTACCATCAAATACCGAAATGTTCCTCAAGAGGCAATCAAATTGCTTCTTTTTCCTTTTTCTCTCGAGGGGGCCGCCCGAATTTGGCTCGAAAAACAACCCCCTCGTTCTATTGAAACATGGGAAGATTTGGTGTCGAAATTTGTTAATGAATTCTTTCCTCCATCAAAAACCACAAGCCTTAAAAATGAAATCACCAAATTCACTCAAAAATTTGATGAATCCTTTAGTGAAGCGTAGGACCGTTTTAAAGAATTACTTCGCAAATGTCCTCACCATGGTTTCTCCGAGTTACATCAACTCGATACCTTCTATAATGGTTTGAACCATTCCGATCAAGACTCTCTAAATGCCGCCGCCGGTGGTAATCTCTTGTATCGGACGACTAAAGATGCTTTAGCCATCATTGAAAATAAGTCTAAGGTTCGTACTTCACGAAGCAAGCAAGTTGTTTCTCAAGTGAATGCTTCACCTTCTACTTCATCTCCCGTGAGTTCTTCTAGCACCGATGCTAAGATTGACAAACTCACGGAGGCTATTCAAGCTTTGGTTCTTTCCAAGCAAAAGAAACAATCTTCCCCACAAACTTCTTCACCCACTCAAGTCAAAGCGGTGGAAGAAACTTGTGTCACTTGTGGTGGTCCTCATGCATACTACAATTGTACTGCCACCGATGGTAGTCGTTGTGATGTTAATGCGGTAGCCGGGTCTTACAACCAAGGAGGTAACCAATACCGTCCTCAAGTTGACCCGAACTATCGTGCTAGCAATCAAAATGGACCACCCGGATTTTCTCAACCCAACAATCCAAATAGATTCAATCAAAACCAACCAAGAGGGCAAAATGTTCAAAATCAATTTCAAGCCCCGATCAATCAATACCCAAATCAAGGTGGTAATTTCAATCAAGGCTTTCAAGCTTCAAATTACCAAGCCCCAATTGCTCCCTCAAATGAACTTGCTAATTACATCAAGTCAAATGAAGCAAATATGAGGTCAATGCAAAATCAAATCACCACCTTGAAAAATGATTTTCAAACTTCAATTTCGAAGCAAGGTCATGAACTTAAAAATGAACTTAAGAATACAAATCAAAAGATTGATCAATCTCAAAGTAAAATTGAGAACATGTTTGCTAGTCTCATGTGCCAATTGAATCAACCTTCAACTTCGGGAACCCTCCCGGGAAATACCATTCCAAACCCGAAGGGTGAGTTGAAAGCTATTACCACCCGAAGTGGTAAAGCATATGATGGACCCTCGATTCCTACTCCTTCTCCGGTGAAGGAAGTGGAACGAGAAACCAAGGTGACAAAGGACAAAGTGCAAATTACTAGCCCACAAAGTACCGCAAACGTCCAACCTTCGGTCGTCCAAACTCCAATTCCGGAACCCGATGTTCCGAAGACAAATTCTAAGCCTTCGATTCCTTATCCTTCGAGGCTTAATGAACAAAAGCTCCGTGACAAAACTAATAGTCAAATGATGAAGTTTCTTGAAATCTTTCAAAAGATACACTTCGATATTAGTTTTGCGGATGCTCTTCTCTACATGCCAAAGTTTGCTTCAACATTCAAGAGTCTCCTTAGCAATAAGGAAAAATTGTTGGAATTGGCAAAGACTCCATTGAATGAGAATTGTTCGGCGGTGATTCTTAAGAAGTTACCCGAAAAACTAGGAGACCCCGACAAATTTCTCATTCCTTATGACTTCCAAAAGCTTGATGAATGCTTAGCCTTGGCCGATCTTGGCGCAAGCATCAATCTAATGCCTCTTTTCGTATGGGCAAAGCTTTCTCTACCGGAACTTACTGATACACGAATGACACTAGAGCTTGCAAATTGATCGGTTACTGTTCCGAAAGGTATTGCCGAAGATGTCTTCGTGAAGGTTGGCAAGTTTCATTTTCCTGCTGACTTCGTAGTCGTCGATTTTGATGCCGATCCCCGTGTCCCCCTTATTTTGGGAAGACCATTCTTGAAAACGGCTCGTGCATTAATCGACGTCTACGAAGGTGAAATGACTCTTAGAGTCGGTGATGAAAAATTGGTCATTAATATTGAGAGTACTTCAAAATATCCTCTCAAGCGTGATAGCGAGTCAATTAACCAAATTGATATCATTGATGCTACATGCGAGGAATATTTTCATGAAGCACTAAGTGGAAATCCCACTTCTTTAGACCATACCGTTGCTCTCTCTTCCCCCTCTCTCACTCCGTTTGAGGGAGGTGACTTCATCTTGGAAGAGATTGAAGCTTGGTTGTCTTGTGATTCATTTCCATTTGAAATTGATGATGATGTATTTGACATGGAGGGAGACATTCTTCTAATTGAGAAGTTACTTAATGAAGACCCATCATCCCTCCCTCCGATAGAACTTCATAATGAGGAAATCAAATCTGTTGAAAATTCTGATGATCCTCCGGAGGTCGAACTTAAGGACTTACCGCCTCATCTCGAATATGCATTTTTGGAGGGTACCGATAAATTACCCGTCATAATTGCTAAAGATTTAAATGATGAGGAGAAAACCGCTCTCATAAAGGTTTTAAAGTCACACAAGCGAGCCATCGCTTGGAAACTTTCCGACATTAAGGGTGTTAACCCGGAATTTTGTACACACAAGATTTTAATGGAAGATGACTTTAAACCAGCGGTTCAACATCAAAGAAGGGTTAATCCTAAAATTCATGAGGTTATCAAAAAGGAAGTTCTTAAACTCCTTGATGCCGGCTTGATTTACCCTATCTCGGATAGTCCTTGGGTGAGCCCCGTTCATTGCGTGCCTAAAAAAGGTGGCATTACCGTTGTTACAAATGATGAGAACGAGTTGATTCCTACTCGATTGGTGACGGGATGGCGTGTATGCATTGACTACCGAAAGTTAAATGACGCCACCCGTAAAGACCACTTCCCTCTTCCATTCATGGACCAAATGCTCGAAAGACTAGCGGGAAACGAGTACTATTGTTTCCTCGACGGTTTCTCGGGTTACTTCCAAATTCCCATTGACCCGCAAGACCAAGAAAAGACCACTTTCACGTGCCCTTATGGAACGTTTGCCTACTGACGCATGCCTTTTGGCTTATGTAATGCTCCGGGCACGTTCCAAAGGTGTATGTTGGCCATTTTTCACGACATGATCGAGAAAACTATGGAAGTCTTTATGGATGATTTCTCGGTCTTTGGGGATTCTTTCACCACATGTCTCTCCCATTTGGACAAAATGCTTCAACGTTGTGAAGACACTAATCTTTGTCTAAATTGGGAGAAAAGTCATTTCATGGTCAAAGAGGGCATTGTCCTCGGCTATAAGATTTCCAAGAGTGGGATTGAGGTCGATAAGGCTAAAGTTGATGTTATCGCTAAGCTACCTCATCCCACTACTGTCAAGGGTATTCGGAGTTTCCTTGGTCACGCCGGTTTCTATCGTAGATTCATTCAAGATTTCTCCAAAATCGCCCGGCCGATGACTCGTCTCCTTGAAAAGGAAACTCCGTTCATTTTCTCACAAGAGTGCATTGAAGCTTTTCAAACTCTTAAGAAAAAGCTTACTGAAGCACCGATCTTGGTTGCCCCCGATTGGGACCTACCTTTTGAACTTATGTGTGATGCAAGTGATTTTGCCATAGGTGCGGTCTTGGGGCAACGAAAAGCAAAACATTTTCAGCCTATACACTACGCTAGCAAAACTATGACCGAAGCTCAAGCTCATTACACCACGACGGAAAAAGAATTATTAGCCGTGGTGTATGCTTTCGAAAAGTTTTGGCCATACTTAATCTTGTCAAAAAGCATAGTGTATACGGATCACTCGGATCTCAAATATCTCTTTGCAAAACAAGATGCAAAGCCGAGATTGCTCCGTTGGGTTCTCCTCCTACAAGAATTTGATATCACCATCCGTGATAAAAAAGGAGCCGAGAACCTTGCTGCTGATCATTTGTCTCGATTAGAGAATCCTCACCAAAGTGTGCTCGAGAAAAAGGAAATAAATGAAACATTTCCTCTCGAGACACTTAACGTGGTATCTTTTCGTGGTGATTCTAGTACCCCATGGTTTGCCGATTTTGCAAATTACCATGCGGGTAACTTTGTTGTGAAAGGGATGTCGTCCCAACAAAAGAACAAATTCTTCAAAGATGTGAAGCATTACTTTTGGGACGACCCCTACTTGTTTAAAGTATGTGCGGATCAAATCATCCGGCGGTGTGTTCACGGCCAAGAAGCCGTTGAAATTCTTAAAGCTTGCTATAATGGACCCACGGGGAGACATCATGGTGCCAACTACACCGCCAAGAAGGTGTTTGATTCCGGTTTCTATTGGCCCACAATCTACCGTGATGCCCATGACTTAGTCAAATCTTGTGACTCTTGTCAACGTCACGGGAAGATCTCTAAAAAAGATGAAATGCCACAAAACGTCGTTCAAGTTTGTGAAATCTTTGACGTTTGGGGCATTGACTTTATGGGCCCGTTCCCGTCTTCACGAGGGAACAAGTATATACTCGTGGCCGTCGATTATTTGTCTAAATGGGTTGAAGCAAAAGCACTCCCCACCAACGATGCCCGAGTAGTTTGTAAATTTTTGAAAACTCTCTTTGCTCGGTTTGGAACTCCCCGTGCTATCATTAGTGATCGCGGTACGCACTTTTGCAATGACCAATTTGCAAAGGTCATGCTTAAGTACGGTATTACTCACCATCTTTCTACCGCGTATCACCCACAAACAAGTGGACAAGTGGAAGTTTCAAACCGTGGTTTAAAAAGAATTTTGGAAAGGACCGTAGGTGAAAACCGTGCGTCTTGGTCGGATAAACTAGATGATGCACTTTGGGCCTTCCATACAGCTTATAAAACACCCATCGGGTGTACTCCTTACAAGCTTGTGTACGGAAAGGCGTGCCATCTACCGATCGAGCTCGAGCACAAAGCTTATTGGGCCTTGAAGCATGCAAACTTCGACCTAAAGTCCGCGGGTGATCACCGTAAAGTTCAACTCAATGAATTAAATGAACTTCGTGATCAAGCCTACGAGAACTCTTTGATCTACAAAGAAAAGACAAAGAAGATCCATGACTCCAAAATCAAGAACCGCGTTTTTAATGTTGGTGATCGAGTCCTTCTTTTTAACTCTAGATTGAAGATATTCTCGGGTAAGCTTAAAACCCGTTGGACTGGACCATTCACCGTTGCCAAAGTTTTTCCTTATGGTACCGTCGAGTTATCTCAAAACGATGGACCAAACTTCAAGGTGAACGGTCATAGGTTGAAGCATTACTTTGGAGGGGACATACCATCCATGGTTGTCCCGGATCTCCAAACTTTCCCCATGGACCAATGAATTCGGGGTCGAGTCAAGCTAGTGACTCGGTTAACAAAAACATTAGCACCACATGGGTGACAACCCATGTTTCTGACTTCTTTCTATTTTCTAACAACTAAGTGTGGGGGAGTCCCACTGTGCTTGGCTTTTGTGTTGTTTGCTCTGATTTTCAGGTTTTCCTTGGATAGTGTTGATTGACGCGCCTGTTTTCAATCCAGCCGCCCAATATCCTATCCTTTTGCTAACGATTATCTAGGGATATCTTTTTAATCCTGTTTGTGAAAATGGATATTTCTGTTCCACACTTGGCTATTAGTATTACCTTTTTACGTTCTAAGTGGCGGCATAACAGCCGGTACTTTGAATATTGAGGGCAATATTCAATTCTAAGTGTGGGGGAGGGGGAATTCTCTCGAATTTTGTCACATTTGTACCATCTAGTGCCCTAGTACCCCCGTTTTTGACCAAAATTTTAAAATTTTTGTCATAAAAAAAAATGTCATCAATAAAAAGTAGTGTTAGTCTTGATTAGGTTAGAACAAGGGGAATCCCGACTCTGCTAGAGTGTTGATCTAGCTGTTTCCTTAACGTTTAGACTAAGTTTTTACGATTTGTGCAAATGAAAATGCTAAGCGTAGAATAGTTGGTTTTCTTTAGAGCTTATACAAGTAATCTATGGCTTTTCCTCCCAGTAGCTCCTAATCTGACTTAATAAGTGTTTATTTTCAAACATTTGAACATACAAAATCATTTTTTCATACGATTTTGAAAAATTCTAGTTCAAAGATTTATTTAAACTTCGGAACAAGCATATGTCAGAATAATGCAAAATGAAAGTGAGACGTTGCTTGAAAGTTGCAAAAAGTTAAGTAATAAATAAATGTGCTAAAAAGCTAAGGTTCAAGATCGGCCCTTGGATCCTTATTTTCGGAAGGCGTTTAGGTCTTGGCTACCCTCTTACACCGGCCCTTGGACCCTTAATTCTGAAAGGCGTTAAGGTCTTGGAACTCTCCGTTGTAACGGCCCTTGGATCCTTTATTCCAGGAAGGTTTAAGGTCTTGGATCCCGTGAAACTCCATTAGTTTATGTTGCACAAGTTAAAAAAAAATGAAAAAAATGAAAAAAATGAGAAAATAAAAAGGAAATAAAATGGAATGATATTGTAAAATGCAATATAATTTTGAAGCTTGCTTGTTGTGAATTTTAAATCTATCTTTTAACTAGTATTAGTCAAAATTTTATATAAACGTCGATTTTTGTGGTCAAAATTTTGAAAATCAAGCACATTCACCTAACTTTAATAAATATGGGAGTGAAAAGTTAAGTTTCGGCTTACATAGATTATTAGTATAAGTAGTGTTAGCATTTTACAAAAACGTTTGCACAATGAGTTTAAGCTTAGTTGGGAGTATTAAAAAGAGGATGACGATATCAATTCCCTGGAGATACCCAGTTTGTGTGAATCCCGTTCCATGAAACCATTTTTGAAAATCAAGCATGTTATCTATTTTGTTCTAGTTTAAATTTCTCGCATTGAATAAAAAGTCAAAACGTGGTATTCTTTTGATCCTTTCATTACTTCATATGATTGGATTGCTAGGGACTAGCAATAGCTTAGTGTGGGGGATTGATGAGTGTGTAAATACTCATCATTTTACACCCATTTAAGACACAAAAATAACCAAAAACACCCAAATATATTGCAGATATCCTTGGTTTTGTGTTTTTATGTGTTTCAGGTACAAAGGATTGAAAACAGAGCGAAAAAGGGCATTTTTGGAGCAATTCGACAGCGATTGTGCTTTGGTCAAGAAAAGTCAAAGTCAAATTCAAAGTCAACCCCAGAAATATCTAAACAACACAAATGGTCCTTGGATTTATTTTTCAGATATTGGCAGCCTAGGTCCCTGAAGATTGCAAAATTTACAACTTTGGTCCTTATGGTTTATTCCCATTTATCCTAATCCTTAAACCAAATAACCCATAACCCAACTAAACCCTTTAACCTAACCCTAATAACAAAAGCCCAACTCACCCACAGCCCAAAGAAATAACCCAATCCCATACCCGGTCTCATTTTTAGCTAAAACCACAGGTTAACCTGGTCAACCCCTATCTCTTCTCCTTTCCCGCCCAACAAAAAGCAACCCAACACCATCATCACCCCTACCCTGCTATCTCCTCTTACACACTCAACCTCCCCCTACTAATCACATGTCCTCGACCCTACTAGTCACATGTTGCCATCTTCACGAGATGCCATGCCACGCTGGCAATCCACAACTCAAAATGGCCGCCAAAACTGAATATATGGCTGAGATCATTTCCAAGATTAATCCAATGGTGGGAATTGCTCCCAAGAAGCACAGATGAAGATTTACACTACTTTCCCTCACAGAAGAAACACAAACGTGCAAGACTTTAGTTTTTTTTAGAATGTAGTATAAATAGGTAGTGATAGTAGCCTTCCATGGCAGGTTTTATTTAGCTTAAAAATTCCAAGGTATTTGTATTTCCTTATCTTTTTCATATTGTAATTCTCAGTTTAGTAATGAAAGTTTAATTTTTGTGTGGTCAACGAAAGTCAACTGTTATAGCTTATTTACTGCTTATTGTGTTTATATGTGCTCATTCATTGTCTTTAAGCTTATTTAGAAGTCCTAAACTTATTGGGATTTGTCTGAGTGGAAGTTGTTTAATTTGTTCTAAAAAACCAAGAATAGCCTAAAAACAGTCAACTTATTAATCTGCTTATTAGTGCTAATTAAGGTTCTGAATATTGCTTATTAAGAGTTTTCTAATTTAGATAATCAGTGTTTGATAAGTTTTCATAGCTTAAATTAGAATTTGTAGTGTTAAATTGCTATATCAGATTCAATATAGGGTGTTTGGTTTAAGACTGCTCATGGGTGAAAATGGGTCAAAAGGGTTGAGCACTGTTCACATACCATTTAGTTAAGTTCAGTTGAGCTTATTGAAGTCCATATAAGCTCTTTTCAGAATATTAAAGCCTCTTTTGAACCTTTTGAGCTTTTTGCAAAGAATGGGTGAAAAATTGGAACCTCAACTGCTCCAATTAGCTCATGTTAAGCTAAGCTTGATTTTTCTTACTTTTGCATTTCTTTTCTTGTCCACTTTACTTGTTCTAATGTGGGGTTAAGATCCATTTGGATTTGCGTAGGCTGAGCTCCAAAAAAAAAAACTTTGACTGATACATCAGCCTAAGCTGATGCATGTTTTTTTTATTTTGTCCCAACAGCCCTTTTAGATCTCTAAATTAGATAAGATAAAGTAGGTTTTAGATTTAAAAATTTTTGTTTTATAAATAGCCTTCTGGGTAGTCTAAATCTGTTTGTGCTTATTTGGAAATTTTGAGCTTATTCTCTAGCTTATTTTTGGGCCTGCAAGTCTGCCCCTAGGCCTGTTTTGCCCTGCACCTTAACAGCAGACCTAGTGAGTTTTTTGGCTTATTTGTGCTTATCAATGCTTATTTCTGGTTCTTGTGACTTGTCTTAGTTTTCCCTTTAGCTCTTTGTTAGTTATCTAGCTTATTCCAGTTTTGGGTTAGCTTATAATTAGCTTATACAGTCAAGCCTCTTATAGTCTTAGCTTATCTCATTTTTTTGTTCCACTGTTGTGATTAAGGTTTCATTTCTGAGCTTATTTGTAAGATATAAAAAATCTCCCTTCACAAAAGTTGCTTTTCTTAAGCTAATTTATAAGTTTGCTTTGGAAAGTTTTTGCAAAAAAATAAAAAAAGGAATTCGGGGAAGTCCAAGGTGAGTGGGGACTCGAACCCTGGACCTCTACCCAAACTCACCTTTACACACACACACCCAAACCACTAGCGCCCTTGGGTCTTTTCTGTGAGATCCATACTCATTAATCCTTTTAAGCTTGTTTCCCATTTTGCCTATCAGCCACGAATTGCTTATTTCTAGCTTATCCAAATAAGCTGGAACATTGGTCTTATTTTTCCTAGGATTGTTATGTCATAAAGTAATTTTAGAAAAAGTTTTGGAATTTTTAGAATAGTTTTAGTATTTTTAATATATTTTTCTTTTTTAATCAGTTTTTAATTCATAATAAAAAATATAAAAGTCAAAAAAATAAAATTCTTTTTTTTAAAATTTTCTTTTGTCATTTAGGACTTAGGAAAAATAATTTGGTACCCGTAGAGTTAGTATTTCTTAGATTTGACGTTTATGCTCGTGTTTAGATTTCCCGATTCGCGTTTTCTAGTTTAATTAGTTTGTGCTTAATTTTTCTTTGTAGATTTAAATGTTTAGGTTTCCCTTAGCCTATTTATGCTTCCCGTAATTGTAGGATATTTAATCAAACACCAAAATCCAAAATCCAATCATCAAGCATTTTAATTCCGAACCAAAAACGAAATCCTCGATTCACACCTCGCTGGGACATGACCCGGGTGATCACTTGCCCGGTATCTCATACCGTATTCACGGGTTTTGCAAGTTTGACTTTTCCTAAAGGTTTGACTACTCATTTCCCACGTATCACGTGTGCACGATACTATATTTATATATATATACTACACACGGATCACACAACGTGAGTTTTTTCAAGTTAGCATTTTTCCTAAAGGGTTGATTTGTCTTTATTCACGTGTATCCGTCTGCATATTATTTATATAATATCTATTTAGCAACGGATCCAAATTTTATTTATACAATGAAAATGATGGTCACTTACACTGTTGATTTGATAACACATTAGTGTCCTTCATGAAAATAAATAAAACGTTGATTTGATTACTCATTCACCTATTATGAGAACGGAATGAATGCTCACCTACCCGATCAGATTTTATATATATATATCTACATTAGATATAACAGGAGGCATTACACGTAGATAATGCCACATAAGTCCACGTCATTGCCATGTAATTGTCATTAAAAGCCATGTCATCACATTTTGTCCACCAAAGCAAAGATTAAAGCAAATAAAATTCGGATTAATTAGTTTAAAAATGAGGATGATGAGGTTCGAACCTGTGCCTTTTAAATGGTCTGCAAACATCTCAACCAATGGAGCCACTCCATAAGCTGTGATCAAAATCCCAAAACAAAATTTATATTGATCTACAACAAAGTAAAATAAAGTCCAGTCTATTCATTATACGGAGTATATTTTTCTCAAAACCCTAATATCTCTCATTCATCTCTCACACACACGATAATATCCTGTTTTTGTTCGCTCTGATTGTATAAACTTTTCCCTATTAGTCTACTTTGTATCCAATGTTCTATTATCTGGTTATAGATATCAATTTGTTATGATTATCCGTTGTTCTATTATCCTGTTTTTGTTTGCTCTGATTGTAAACCATCAACCAATTTTCAGATCGAATTCTCAATTGATTGTATTAGTTCTTTGAAACTAACGACTGATATTTAGGTTTTCGATATGTGGTGTTCATATTTGTTAGTTATATGCATCTGCAGACTGCATGGGCATGACATGATCCGTGATACAAGTAATAAGGTATGAGAGAGATAACCCCTCCCCCTCTAATGATTGTGACTTTTTACTCGATATTTGATTTTTTTTAATAGCAGTTCAGTTTATATTTTGCATTAGTTGCATTGTGACCATGATTATGATCAAGCAGTTTAAAGCTGCACCAGCAAAGAAACCTACAGATGTTGTTGCACCCAAGGTTTGTAGTCCAAGCATAAATATGTGTATACAGTTCTGATGTTAATTAAGTTTCTATAAAAGCTATTGATACCTTTTTTGTTTACAGAAAGACGAGTCATCTTCTGATGAAAGCACAAAAGACGATTCTTCCTCTGATGAAGAAGAGCCCCATAAGAAGAAGGCTAAGGTATTGTTCATAGAAACTATGATAGTTATCATTACTAGACGCTGTTATATAATTGTGACCAAGTTTAATAACATACTATCTTTGTTTATCTACTTGAACGCAATTCAAAATTATAGACCCTGTAACATGTTTTAATCGGACAAATATTGATTTTGCTTTGTAGCTTACATGTCATCCCCTGTTTCAAAAGCGCCGACTAAGACTGCACCACCTCCACATCCATGAGGACCTTCTACCACAAGACCAGCAACACCAATTATGCCTGCTCTAGCCGACAACATGATCTAACTCAATAGGTAACATTTAAGTTTTATTTCATGTTTTATTATTTGAGTGTTTTTTTATTTGGTTTATTATAAGCCATGGTTCGGCATAAACATTTGATTAGATTAAAGGAGTTATAGGTTTTATTATTGCAATAAGAATTCTTATTATATTTAGGTTAGTGTCTGTTAGTGATTAAGTGTTGTGAATCAGATTTGATGATATTCTGATTAGATATTGATTACCATTATGAACTAATATAGTTTTATTAGGTTTGTTTGTTAGTTTAGAGTAGTTTGTAGCGATTAGTTTGTGTAAGTTTGTTTCGATGTTGAGGTTATTAGAATCGATAGTCGTAACCGAACTTTATTTGTGAATTTCAGTGGAATTTTAAGTTGAATATTTTATAAAAGTGTTTAATTAGTGATATGATGATTATAGGACGATCTACTCCTCAATAACAGTTAGGATAGCATAATTAGGTTTTCTTTTGTGATCCAAATATAGGATAAATATGGATAAGTAGAATACATTACCTACTTTCATTTCATGTTCGAGATACAGTTTTTTATGGAATTTGATTGTTGTTGTGAATCGATCATAAATGTAGTTTGAATCGATCATAACATGTTAGGATAGCAGAATTAGGTTTTCTTTTGTGATCCAGATATAGGATAAATATGGATCACTAGGATACATTACCTACTTTCATGTTCGAGATATAGGTTTTTGTGGAATTTGATTGTTGTTGTGAATCGATCATAAATGTAGTTTGAATAGTTTTGTATTTCTTAGTGTTAAGTAATGTGTAGTGATTAGTTTTTGTAATGTTAAATTGATGTTGAGGTGATTAGAATCGATAGTTGTAACGGAAATGGATATCTGAGTTTTAGTGGATTTTTAAGTTCAGGATGCTATAAAAGTGTTTGGTTAGTTATAGGATGAATATAGGAAGATTTATTACACAAGAAAAGGTCAGGATAGCGGAATTAGGTTTTCTTTGGTGTTTGAGATATAGGATCTTTGGTACCTGCTTTCATGATTTCCCCAACACCAAGTAAGTCGTTTTGTTTATTTTTATTTTTTATGTTTATATCATTATCCATAAATGCCACTATGGTGCTAAAATGAAGAAGAGTGTGTCGAATGCCAGTTCTGAAAGTGCAGGGTTTTGAACGGACCGTTTTGTGGTTTTAATGAAAGAGCACATAAGACTTGACAGGTACCCGGGAATAAACCTTTCAGTTACAGTATTTAGATTTAAGTGTCCTGATTGGGTCATTTTGTGACTAAAAAACCTTGAAATTGGTTGTTAAACAGTCTAAAACGACGCGTTCCAGGTCTTGCCCAAACTGTGTCATTTAGTGTTTTTGTTAGACTGTCTATGGCTTTGTATCTGAAAGTAATAAAATTGGTTAACGTTTCGCATTATGTAGTTTATAGCAGTGCCACAAATATCTTTGTGTGAAAAATGTGTGGTTTAAGGTTTGCGTTTAAGCGTTAGCTTATTTGCTATAAAGTAGTTGCATGATATGCTCTCTTCTCAGCCAGCCTAAACAAACTTTTGCAGAAAGATTAAGTCAATCTTACAGTGGGTCTGGACCAAAGTATCATCGATGTTGCTTGTGTGGTTAGGTTTCTCTAACGACGCCTTGCGAGTATGGTGACACATTGTTTCAAGACATTTTAGATAAAGAGATAGGTATATTTCACAATATACAAGATATTAGCTGTCAAGTTTACAAATATTGAAATAACAACTGGTCACTAAGAACACCGACTTACATAAACATGTCTGGATCAACATCATTGCGGGTTTGAGGTTTGAGATTTTCGTTACTTTTCTTTGAGTATAATATGGTGGATGATAATTGTCCAAATAGGTATCTTGATTTTTTATTTTGTAGTACTGACACCAATTTATATACACACATGTATGCATGTGCGGAAAGTATCTTAATGGAAGGGCTCTTGGGTTCATGAATAATTATCGATAGGTCGCGTAAACTATAGTGGTGGATGAGGAGATGTTAAAGGCGGTAAGAGGCAATGTTCGAGGTGGTGATTTTTGGCGTCAGAAATAATACCAGCAAAGATGGCACCACAACTTCAGGTATTGCTTAAACGAATGATTTTTTTTTTATTTTTATTATTATTTTTTAATTTTTTGAAAATCAGTTGGGGACGTACACCAATGATTCATCATATATAACTACTTCTTTCATCATATTTTGTGGTTACTAACACCGTCTTATTCTAAAAGCTGCTACGTCAAAGGAAAAGTTCCATGATGTTGAAGGGGAAGGTGAGGAAAGACGAAGGCTAGGCTTGAAAGGAAACAACGTACAGACGAGTATGAGGTATGTGATTTTGAACAACATATTCTTATGAGTCACTTTTTACAGGAAACTTTATTAGAAGTGAAATGAAAATGTGTAAATGATTTATGAGTCTCTGTTTGGGTTTTCATTCATAGGTTAAAGCATTGGCTGAAAAAAATCAACGCGATCTACAAAATCAAAAGGAAGAAGAATAACGACAAATATTCTACATGCATCTTCCTGTTTTGTTTCATCTTTCTTTTAAGGTCAGCTATGTAGGCTCCAATAATGCTGAACAATAATTTGTTGGTGATAATGTAGGTTAACAAGATAAGAGAAGAGAAATGGGTAAAAATGGGCCGAGAATTACGGGTGTAATTTAAATCAATTTTAAATCACAATAGCAAACGCCAATTAATCAGATAAGCAATCCTAAAAACTCTATTGAAACTGCATATAAGGTTTAAGCACTAAAATATAAGTACTCCCAAACACCCTCATAGTGTTTGTACCGCAAGGCTTATGATACATAAAAATAAGCTGCATAAATAAACTAACACAAACACCCCTCTAATAATTATGTTTTTGAATTAATAAGTAGTATTAGATAGTGTAATTAGTAGCTTGTGTCCAACTTAAGTGCTTATATATTATGCTTTTGCTTATTTGTAAACCTGATAAAACAGTTTTGATGAAAATACGCATGTGCTTTAAATATTTTATTATCTGAAAGAAATCACATATATTAAGTTTCCAAATATGTTTCAGTTTTATTGTTAACTTTAACTCTTCTCAAAAGCAATTTTATTGACATTTTACCTCTATTTACTTACTTTCGTTTTAGGTCTTCCATTTTGCTGACACATACAGAGGTGCATATGGTGATTCTTTGTACTTTTCCATTTGCCCATTTTACTGTGACAACAATGGTTATCAGGTGCCTATCTTCTTAAACTCTTTGATTCGTTTTCTGTAACGTGTAGAACAAGCTGAATGATTGTCTAAATGAATGGCTCCAAGCATTTTTGTTAACGCGTTAGTTTTACCTATTCAGGATGAATTGCTTTGGACAACAGCTTGGTTGCAAAAGGTGTAAAAAGACGGCAATACAGAGAGTATAAGGTACGTAACCAAGAGAGTAGTTTTTGACTTCTAGACAACTTGAAATATGATGTTGTGCAGGCTCTTGCTTTTATATTTGTAGATGAGATTGATGAGTTAGTATCTAACACAAAAGTATCTTACAAAGTTTTGTTTGAAAGAGTTTTTTTATAAATAATTTTTGTAAATTTCAGAAAAGAGAAAACTGGTGTTGATCGATTTTCATTAAGAAAAGCTGTCATATACATCTGTGCTACAAATATACCAGATGAATTGGATTTAGAATTTGTTCAAGCTGGATGTATTGATCGCCAATTGTACATTGGTTTACCAGATTCAAAGTAGAGAGTATAAATTTTTGGTGTACACAGTACTGGGAAGCAGCTTGCTGAAGATGTCGAGTTTGAAAAGATGATACTTTGGAATTTTAGTTTTTTAGTTAACTTTGCCGTTATCAACTTAAATCATGATTTTACTTGGTCCTAATAGTTTATCGTTTGTAGCTGGTGTTTCGTACTGGCAGGTATTCTAGAGCAGATATAAGAAATCTTGTCAATGAAGCTGGAATAATGGCTGTAAGTATTATTTACCGTGAACTTCAACTTATGATTATTGTATGAACTGTAAAAAGTATTAATGGATCATACGTGCAGGTGAGAAGAGGTCATAAAAAAATCTACCAGAAGGATATTGTTGATTCTTAAGATGTTACTTCTTCACGGGAACCCCAGATCCAAACTCTTTAAAAGGTTGCATCTCAATATAGAACCGCTTTAATCAGGTAACTGTTACAGTTCGTTTTTATTGACAGAGTTATGGTGAACAATATATTAAGCTTAGAGTCTTTTAATAATGGGTGATACCTCTACGAATTCCAGACCACTCAAGGCATGGATTCATGGTGCTCAGATGGTTGCGTTTAAATGATAAGGAACGTCTCATTGTTGATGGTGCCAATAATCAAATTGCAAGGAACCCCACAAATACTGTTTTTGGTAAGTTATTAGGTTTTCATGATTTAATCTTTAATGGTATTTTCATATATCTTATAACTGGGTTGATTATGTTTTTGTGTTCCAAATGAAAAGAGGCTTATAGGCAGGGATTCAGTGATGCTGAAGTGCAGGACGACATGAAGCTGTGGCCTTTTAAGGTCATAGAAAAATTGCGGTGACATACAAAGGTCATGCGAAACTGTTTTGCACCGAAGAAATCTCATCAATGGTTCTTACTAAGATGAGAGAAGTTTTAGAGGCTTATATTGGTCAAACTGTATGACATACCTTGAACAAAGATGATCGGGTCAGCTCACACACGACTTCTACTCGAGAAGTTGCCCGAGTGTTTTTGAGGCGGTTGGCTCAGTGGTTCGATCTGTTGTGTCAAGGGAGAAGCGCATGGGAGCTTCCCTCCTTAGACTCCATTTCCATGATTATTTTGTGAATGTATGTACCTTTTTTATAAATTTAATGCAATTTGAAGTTAGAGTGACTTAGTTGATCATGATTCATGAGGGCCAAGGCTAATTAGATGTGTTCGTTGTTTTCTATTTTAATTTTGTGTACGGGTGTGACGGGTCAGTTCTACTAGACGATACACCTTCATTCACTGAGGAGAAAACAACATGGCCTAATGCTAATTCAGCTAGGGACTTTAACGTGATCGATGATGTGAAGTCGAAAGTTGAAGTAGTTTGTCCTGGTGTTGTTTCAAGTGCTGATGTATTAGCAATTACTGCTCTTGAATCTGTTGTGGCTGTAAGTGAAACTACATTAATAAGCTTTTTTTTTTTTTTTTTTTTTGCATGGGTAAATGAAAAATCACGTGATCACCCCTTTTGTGACTTATTTAGCATTGAAAGCCCATAATGATTTAGCAAATGAAACATTCATGTAAATAAGTTTGTAAACACGAAAGTTGTCAAGCTTTATATTTTCTCTCATATTCGATAAACGTATATTTCTTTTCGTTATTAATCCATTGAATATATAATTTAGTATGTTTATATATATATATATATATATATATATATATATATATATATATATATATATATATATATATATATATATATATATATATATATATATATATATATATATTGTTAGGCATTAGTCATTTTGGAAAAGAAAAAAAAAACCTATTAACTTGGAAAAAAATGAATACCCCGTCACGGTGTGTTTTCAAACAACTATTCATATAAGAAAACGTAAAACTTAGCCGCGAGTACTAACATTTTTTCAGTGGTCTGTGATGGGTATATTTCTTCAGCATTCGGTGCCCGTCAAGAAAAATCGTATATTTCTTCATAGATCAAAAGTATATCCTTATTAATTCTCATCCGCAAGTATTCTTCATTATTAATGAAATACAAACTTAAAAAAAATTACATACTCTTATCCGTTAACTAATACCTTCCAACAACAAAAAAAAGAAAAGAAAAATAACATACACATCCCTTACATTGCAGCTGATGAGTTATTTCAAAGGTGACACTTTATTTAATATTTATTTATCTTCATTTACTAAACAAAAGCACTGCAGTATGCACGTTCAGCTTTGGAAGGACTGAAGCATATACAAGTTGCTGCTCCACTCTCAATATTCAGTTGATCAAGGTTGGTTATTACTCCACTATTATTTTCATTTTGTAATGGGCTAGAATTTGCATTGATTTATGTTTGCTGTATAGAGTTTAGTGGCGCCCATTGCATTTAAACAAACCTAAATGAGTAGGTAAATATTTTTGAGCAAATAAATTTTACATGATGTCATTTTTAGTAACTTATTATCAACGATTGTCATCAATGTGTGAAGCATATTTACTGATTTTAACCTATAATTGATAGTTAAACCTTTCATCCTGTAGCAGTTTTGGCCGTCTAATAAGCAATAAGATAACCCTTATATCATTTTATGAAGTTGAAAGAACACTTACATATAAAATGATATTAGTGACACTGTGTTGTTTCCCAAACCATTTTGAGGTAGGGGAAAGAACACTTACACAAAAACACTAAAATCATTTTATCAAGTTGAAAGAGGATATATCAACTGTAATGTGTATTTTTTTCTTTTCTTTAAAGGCTACTGATATGACCCACTATCTTGAAAGTTAACTCTCAATCTTGAAATTGTAAGTCAAACTTTTTTATACCGGACAAGCTAATATATAAGATCAACTACTCTTACTAAATAAATAGTTTAAATCAAAGTTCCCATTTGCAAGGTACAATTCCTTAAGCTAGAACCAAAGGCTAAAAAAAATAGTGTCAAGAATACACACACACACCATGTAATTGTTAATCAGCTAAGGTGGCATATGCGCGGGGGGTAGAAGCATATTGGTCATGGGTTGGGTTGACCTGTAAATGTGTGGGTAACGGGTTAGAATGTGTAATCTTTTATCTTGATGTTCTAAAATTTCATAAATTGTCAATAGTCTAGCTATGATTAACAAACTTTACTACAAAGGCAAGACTTACACACCTGTTGTCTCAGTTTAAGCTTGACTCCACAACCTATTTTTAATTGTTGAGGGTTCATATTTTTTAGGGTATGCGAGTAGATGACACTCATTTAGTTGGTGAGTACGTTTTATAGGACCACGGTTTCTAGGATTTGATAGAGGTAAAGTTGAGATTGAAGTTTTGTTTGATGTATAAGAAGTACTTAAGTCAAGCGAGTTTTGGCAGGAAATGAGGAAGGAAGTGAGAAAGAAAATGCAGCTGAGTTTGCCGAGATGCTTGCAGCAAGGCAAGATGATGTCCAGTCCCCTGTTTCAAAAGCGCCGACTAAGACTGCACCACCTCCACATCTATGAGGACCTTCTACCACAAGACCAGCAACACCAATTATGCCCGCTTTGGCCGGCAACATGATCTAACTCAATAGGTACGTAACATACTCAACTACTCTTACTAAATAAATAGTTTAAATCAAAGTTCCCATTATGCCTCTCTATGTGTGTGAAGGAAGAGATCCTAAAGGCCTTTACAAGCTTGTGCGAGCATGAAAGATTAGAGGTACAATTTTCAGTTGTATCTCCAATCTTTTTTGTAACCTAAATCAGTTCTTCCTATAACATAATAGGAAAACACGTAGAGCTTCTATTCAATTGGTCTTAAACCATTTTTTACCACCCTTCTTTCGCTATAGTAAAATATGCCAACGATAATTATAAGTCAGGGCGGGCTTATATGCCCGGGAGGGCTTATAAGTCATGCCCGCCCATTGGGCGGGCTTTGAAGTCTAGTATATATATATATATATATATATATATATATATATATATATATATATATATATATATATATATATATATATATATATATACCAGTTGATGGTTTCAACGAATGAAATACACTTGTTCCTTCTTTTATTCACGAAATGACTACATCTAACAACCCTAATTTCGCATTCACTATCAACTACAACGGAAAGTTTATACTTAACCCATTCACATTTCAAGATGGTTCACACATCAATATTATTGTTCCACAAATTGATTTTCAGGATATGCTTACGTATCTCAACAGAAAATTACCTACACGGGTCCACTGTCTATATTACGCATTGCCACAAAACAACACGTTACAGGGTATGAAAGCAATTAACAACGATTATGATATTGATGTTATGTATGACATCGCAAGAGTTGCTGAAAATCTCCAAATTTTCGTTTCTGATCATCCTGTAGATCTAAGCACAGTTTTGATTCCAGATGATGGTTCTTTGGAAGAATCTTTTGTTGGTGTAATTTCAGAAGAAACAAAATTAAAACGTGAAGAGCGTGTCCGGTATCTACATCAAATGGTACAGAGAAGAAACAAGCGTGAAGAGCGTGTCCGGTTTAAACTTGACAGCAAGAAAAAAAGTAAACCTACTAAACCTTATACGCAAACCGTTTTCAATTTTCTTGTTCACAATAATGGTCAATTGGTTTGCAATGACGGAAAACCAAAGTATGCAAACGGTTGGAAGATGAACATCAACATTCTAAGAATGAAGTTGGAAGAGCTGAAGCAATATTTGTTTAACATTGTTGAGAGGAAGATTCATGCTCTTTATTATGAAGTACCACACACTGGGTTTTCAATCACCATCAAACTAAGAAACAACTATGATATGCATGTGATGTTTGATATTTCAGCAGCACAAGGCCAGTTGGAGATTTACATTGACTATGCAGGTGTCGATTTTATTATTGCAAAACATATATGCCCAAATGCTACCTTGGCAGAAATGATGGATCATGTGATAATAGACTACACAAGTGACAACGAAGATAGAAAAAAGAATATGGCACAATCAGATTACACTTTTGATCAAATGCTTGAATGGGCGGAACAAGACCACTTTGAGCATGAGGATGCTAAAGCAGATGAACGTCATAAATCGATATGGAAGCCTCGTTTCTATCATTAATTTTGTGTCATGTTTGCGTTAGGATTGTCTTCTTTATATGATTTTCGTAATATGATATCCTCTTTTGTTCATACATTACATTTTAAAGCACACGTTATATGATTTTCGTAAATACTAGACATCCTATTCTGTTTGTACATTACAATTTTTTTGGAGCAACAACATGAATGGTAGAGTGGATAACAACATGAATGATAAACATAAAATATATACAACTTGAAGAATGATCTTAGTTAACCATAGCCACACATACTAGTATCCTCACAGTGACAATCATAAAACATCTTGGCCATGATATACCTAACTTTTTGGAAATAGCCTACCATATCATGCACTTCCCATCGTGGTGGAAACCTTTTTGTAACAAACTGATGTATGAGCCAACAAGTGATGACTCTACAATCTTGAAAATTCTTTTGCTGTGGGATGTGATAACTCTGGGCGTTGAAGTAAAAATCAAAATTGTAGTGACTCCGCTATGTTCTTCTAAAATGTCCCAACTGTTCTAAAAAAGTGTTGAGAGCTGGAGTCCATTCTTCTACATATTTCCTTATATCTTCACAACGAGCACTACTATGCATGGAGTCAAGAACCAACAAAGTGGATTCCCTTAGGTCAATAATCACAGTTACCCAATGATTCCCTCCAACATTCATCAGCATCAACACCTACATTGAAAATTTATATAAATATACACAATTAAATAAGATTATTTTGAATCATTTTACGTTGAAAGACATTTACTTACCCAGGTGACATCATCCCATGACGGGTACGGAATCGTGCTACCATCCAATGTTCCCCTGATCGAAGGAGCTATCGAAAGCATGGTTACATGACCTTTGTCGGTGGGGTAACTCGAGGCTGTCCATGACTTCGAAAGAGTCCATTGCGCTTGAGGTGGCCTACTTCTTATTAGTATCTCCACCCAACAATTCATATGCTGATTTATAAGAATATATTGAATCATTTTACGTTCTTGAAATTAAAATAATCTAAACCTTTAAAAATATAGAACAATAAACTTACATCGTCAGACAGCCAACCAATTTTATCGGCTGGTCCTGGATCAGTACCATTCCTGTATAAACCCGGAAGTAGCTGTTGAAAGAAGTTCAGTTCTGCCAGCCAACCCTTTGGAAGGCAGTCAAGGTATATATCTGTTGGGTTTTTAAGGAACTGGTCAAGTGTAACATATGTCCCACGCTCTACCTAAAAACAAAAAATAAAGTGTAACTATGTTAATTAGAAACATAAATACTAATAAATTTAAAACATCTTTTAGTGTTACCTTATTGGGGTCAACATTATCTACTACTAAAGGAGCCGTAAAACCAGAACCAACAAAAGTAACATCATCAGCCTCTGCATCCTCATCAACCGCTTCTTCTCCTAAGTTCAACGGTGGAATGTTCGAGGTACCCTTATTCCGTTTACTTTTACCCGCACGTTTCTTAGGGAGGATAGTGGTAGGTCCCTGTTGGGTATAAGGATACTGCTGATATTTAGCCGGGCGACAATCCCTCCTCGGTCGCTCCATCGCATCCTTAAAAAAAATAATAAGCATTACTAGTACACAATAATAATCGTTATTTATTTTAAATAATTAATATGTTACCTGGTTCTCAACACCAACGTCAGGGCCGTGAGATGGACCTGCCTGGTCATAAACAGGCGTGGCAAACGCGGTGAACCCAATTGGCGTACGGGTAGCAGTATGTTCGGTGGATGGAAACCATGATGGACATGTAGACGTCACCGCAGGTGTAGGTACAGGAAGACCTTCAAAGAAAGACTCGTTCGGTGCCGCAACAAATGGACGGCCGGGCCGTTGCGATCCCTAAATATAAAATTAAAACGGAAAGTGAGTAACCAACAAATGTAAATATAAGTAAAATAAAAGCATGTAAATATACCTGCGTGTTTTGGAAACCACTGAAGTCACTAAAACCAACATTCTCACCACCAACGAAGCTTGATTCTCTTTGTGGTTGTGGTTTCTTCACAAATCGGAATTGATGCATTAGTTTTTTTAATCAAACAATTAACAAATATTAATTAATGTTTATACAAAACGTCAATAAGTTTACTAAACTGTTTACCCCATATTTCTCGTTTAATTGTTTGATCTGCAAGTCATGTTCCCGTAACCTTGCTTCATATTCATTCATCTTCTTAAACACTAGGGGGGGATATCTTCGTGCATAGATCGTTTACCGGCGGCTGTATCACTAGAGGGGCGGGCGGGTTCCCATCAAAAAACGCTCTACTTTGAACCAACCACTCGGTATTTTGCTCAAAGTCATCTGGTGTAAGCCTCGCCAACGGTCGATTTACCTTTTCAGAAAATGTACAATATATACAACATTAAAAAAACCAAACAAAATTTAATAATTATATCGTAATAAATTTAGTGCATATCTCAAACTCACACGCAATTGGCCATCCAGAATTATGTGTAGACCCTCCCTGTTGACCATGTTTCTATAACCCCAAGCAAATGATCGGGGATAAAATTGTTGACGATAAAAAAAGGTAGGGGCTGCACCATGCGGGAACGTCTCCAATATCCACGTCTACAAAAAAGGTAATTATTATTAAAAAATGCTAACGGGATACATATACATGAAGTTTACAAATTTATATACGACATACCTTGAAGGCCCATATAAATCCATTCAACGAGTACTTAGGAATTGTATCAGGATCCCTCCCCTAGGCAAAGTGCTTTGCCCTACGCGCAACTGCTGCATCCTTTATAGACTTGTACAAGGTTGGCCATACATACGACCCCCACGGATACAGATTCCAGGCATCTAAATCCTCAACTAACCTAAATAAAAATTCATCGACTATTTTCCTAACCTCAGTCCCTTGTAACACCAACCACAACACGCATATCAAATAAACGCGAACGGCATCCACGTCACTCAACTCAAGAAACTCTTTACTTTTTATTATATTTAACAACATACCAACTTTTATTGTTCGTGAATCAAGTGACGAGGGGAACACTCGTCTCCTAAACGGAATAGGTCCATCTTCAAAACGATTTCTAAAATCCGTCCCAAACCTTAAACTAGTAACTAGACAAAATTCCTCTCTACCAAACTTAATCTCAACCTCACCTACCCGAGAAAGATCACGTACACGATATCTCAAAGGAACAATGTCTGACTCACCCTCATCACACGGCACTTGGTGGCATATAAAATAATGCACTAAGACACAACTCTCTTGCATTTTTGGTAAATCTAGCAACCAACCAAAACATGTTTGCCTAAATAATTGTTCCCTTGGGGTGTTCGTGATCAGATTTCTAATAACACTAATTAAAGACAACCTACTCCTACATGTAATTTTCGCCGAATAATCCTAAAATAACAAAAACATATAAATATATATTACAACACATATACTTTACAAATAAATAAACAATACGTGTTATGGAACAAAAAAAATTTAAGATTGCGAAATACCCGATAATCTGCCATATTCGCCGCCGATCTTGGTTAACACAATCACCACCGCAGCCACCACCACCACCACCTGTCACCTCACTACCAACAGCAACAACCTAGGGTTTTTATAGCCAAAACACCACCAACACCACGACAACAACACCACAACAACACGAAACCAACAACCTACGTCTTTTTATAGCCACAACACCACCAACCCCACGACAACAGAAAACCACCACCAACACCACAGGACGACAGAAAACCACCACGACAACACCACCACCATCAACTCACGGTATCTTTTATCACCACAACAACACCACCAACAGCCGCTTCTTTATCTCCACCACAACACCACAAAAAAAGCTTCGATCGTAAAAATTTAAGTATTCGTTTTTTTTTTACTCCCCTTCGATTATCCTTTATGATTTAGTATCAGTTTTTTTTGCACTGCAATTCAACTCTTCCTCTTGCATGTTTTATCTTTGAATTGGTCGGATTATACATGCATGGTCTTTTCAAACAGTGCTCCTTGCTCCTTCCCCGTAAAATTCTATTCAAACTGCTCCTTCCCGAGGTTTGTTTTAATCATCTCACGTAACCCAGCGTCAAACCATAAAAGAGATGGGGTTTTAACAAATTTTTTATATATTCTTTTTGATCCAGCGTAACCCAGCGTAATAACATACGCGAGATGCTTTTTTTTTGGACCGCTTAGATTGTGCCACGTCATCCCACGTAACCCAGCGTATGATCATACGCGAGATGGATGGGCATTTTTGAGTTTTGAGGAAAGTTTGGGCATTTAAAGATAGCTACCCATGTAAATGGGTAGCACAGTAATTTTCGCTTCTGAATATCACAGAATATCACTTGTGATATTCAGAATATCATTTGTGATATTCAGAATATCACTTGCGATATTTTGAATATCACAGAATATCACGTCTGAAAACGGCCAAAAACATTCAAAAACGAACAAAAACGTAAGAAAACGGACGAATATGTATGAAAACGTATGAAAGCATAAAAACATATATGAAAAAGGACAAAAACGTATGAAAAATGGACGAAAAAAAAAAAAATGGATGAAAACGGATGAAAACGTATGTAAACGAACGAAAACGTAAGAAAACAGACGAAAACGTATGAAAACGGATGAAAGCGTAAGAAAACGGATGAAAACGTAAGAAAACGGACGGATATGTATGTAAAGCCATGATCAAGCCCATCTAGGATCAGTAATATTGATATGCACAGCGGAATAAGAACACAATCAACATTACTAACAAGGTTTTCTTTATTAAACATAAATAAACTACTACTACTACTACACTACACGCTCTATGTGTTTCTAGACTCTCATTGGAGAGACTATCTATTGATTGACTGCCTGTAACCTAGACGCCTACCCTCTTTATATAATAGAGGGAGGTTACAAGAAACCCTAGCTTACTAATAAAGCTAACTATTACATATTTGGTCCTCATTGTTTCTTCTTTCTTCATTCTTGCTTGTGGGTTTTGTAATCTTCAAATCTGTAATTCCCAACAATCTTCCCCTATTTGATATTACAAAACAATCTGCATGAAGAAACAATGCTAAAACATGTCATCACAAATAATAAGCTGCACATCATAAATCTTCTTCCCCTTTTTGTAATCATCCAATAGGGGTCTTGTGCATCTCGTAAACGCTTCCCCTCAAGTGATGCATGTAGATGGTTAAGTATTTTTGAACAATAAGCTTCCCCTTAAAAATATACTAACCATCTGCTTGAATCATGAACTCAGTAGCATAGATCATTTCTTCCTTCAATGCGAAAAAGACATCATGTAATAAAATGTCTTTGGATAATTCTTGTAGTCAATATATGCATGGCGATCATATGCAATGGCCGATAGTCTCAGTGAGCTCAGACGGATCAACCAGAAACCACTCAATGCTTATGATTATTCTTTTTTCTCAATAATCATATCATGAACTGTATGGTATCATATGCCCCCCAAAATATTTGTAAAGAGCGTGTAACTGTGCCAATCAAGAATTATATCATGAACTGAATCTCCAAAACGAACCATACACATCATCATTGATCAAGATCCAAGGGCGTCTGTGGACCTAGAATACTATATCAAATATATCGGTCAAGCACAAGCAGCACAAACTGAATCCACCAACAGGAACCATTATCAGCAGGAACTAACCAGCAGAAACCGAAGCAACCAGCAGGAACCGATCAGTACTATTTTTTTTTTTTTTGCAGCAGCAGAAAAATTAAAGCAGCAACAGAATCAAAATAGCGTAGCAGCAGTATCTTTAGGCGAGCAGTAGAAACTTCTTAGGCATAGCAGTACAAAGTAGTCATACAAGCAGTACAAAAAATAATGCATAACCAAAACTGCTCATAACACACATTCATTCAATCTGCTATAATCTCACCAGCACCAGTATTAATCACAAGCGACCAGAATTAACGAATTGACTAATCCCATGTGAAGAATACAACACGAAAGTGATAAGCATTAACTGACCCATGTGCAATTTCAGCCCCACAAAACAGTAACCATTATTAATCAATTAATCCCCATCACAAGCGAAAAACATATTCAGCCCCACAAATACTTTATATCCGATCATAAACGACAAATCAAATTAATATGTCCACCGATCCATTAATTGACTAACCAAATCTTCGATCAATCAACAATGAATAATTCAGTACGAGGTAAACATTAATCTTTTCCAATCGATAATAACATCAGCCCATTAAATTAACACAGTACGAATAAATTAGTACCCATTCAATTCCTTGACTGATCTTCTGAAAGACGACAAACAATTTTTAATTGGCCAACCACAAGCGACAAACAATCAACCTATGTTCGATCAATCAAAAACAATAAGTAACAATTACCTCATCAGACCATTCAACCATCATCAGATCTGCTCTTATCAATAAAAATACGATTACCTTAACTTTCATCAGATCTGCTTCTGATTCAACGAATCTGCTCCAAAACTGCTCTTTATTGACAATAAAAACCTTGTAGATCCTAGATATCGAGAGCCACCCGCTCTGATACCAATTGTAAAGCCACGATCAAGCCCATCTAGGATCCGTAATATTGATATGCACAGCGGAATAAGAACACAATCAACATTACTAACAAGGTTTTCTTTATTAAACATAAATAAACTACTACTACTACTACTACTACACTACACGCTCTATGCGTTTCTAGACTCTCATTGGAGAGACTATCTATTGATTGACTGCCTGTAACCTAGACGCCTACCCTCTTTATATAATAGAGGGAGGTTACAAGAAACCCTAGCTTACTAATAAAGCTAACTATTACATATTAGGTCCTCATTGTTTCTTCTTTCTTCATTTTTGCTTGTGGGTTTTGTAATCTTCAAATCTGTAATTCCCAACAATGTATGAAAATGGACGAAAACGTATGAAAGCGTAAAAACACTTCTGAAAATGAACGAAAACGTATGAAAAATTGACGAAAACGAAAGAAAATGGATGAAAACGTATTAAAATGAACGAAAATGTATGAAAACGTATGAAAACGTATGCAAACGTAAGAAAAAAGATGAAAACGTATGAAAAAGGACATAAAAGGACGAAAACGTTTGAAAACGGACAAAAACGTATGAAAACGGACGAAAATGGGCGAAAATGTATGAAAACGGACGAAAGCGTAAGAAAACGGATGAAAACGTAAGAAAACGGACGAATATGTATGAAAACGGACGAAACCGTATGAAAGCGTAAAAATACGTCTAAAGATGGACGTAAACGTATGAAAAATGGACGAAAACGAAAGAAAACGGATGAAAACGTATTAAAATGAACGAAAACGTATGAAAACAAATGAAAACGTATGAAAACGAACAAAAACGTAAGAAAACAGACGAAAACGTATGAAAGCGGACGTAAACGGGCAAAAACGTAAGAAAACGGACGAAAACGTATGAAAATGGACGAAAACGGACAAAAACGTATGAAAACGGGCGAAATCGTAAGAAAACGGGCGAAAACGTGCGAAAACGTAAGAAAATGGACGAAAACATATGAAAACGGACGAAAGCGTATGAAAACAGATGAAAACGAAAAGAAAAAAAAAACATGAATTTAAAAAAAACGTGAATTAAAAAAAATGAATTTAAAAAAAACGTGAATTAAAAAAAAAAAGTGAATAATAAGAAAGACAAAAAGAAAAAGGAAAAAAAATGGACTTAGGTTTCTATATTTAATCTTAAGTTAATCCCCACTATTAGATCAAACTAGATGGATGGTAGAGATTTGTCCCTTGGTAAGCACCAAAATAAGAGTATGCAAAATAAAGTGAGACTTATTGTCAATTTTCAATTGATGATACTTCATTTAGCTACTTAATAAGATAAGAAGATCCATAAAAAGATCAAATAACGGAAGGCGGGAGGTCCTGGATTACCGGATTTATTCTCGTCCTGATCCACGGGAGATTCAGCCACGTAATCAATCCCTCAAACTGTCAAGTTGGTTGGGATATAATGCATCATCCAACTAGTGATCCCATGTAAGATTTTTGTTAGAGCATAACACAGAACACTCCTTAATGGGAGTATAACACTATTTCTAGTGACATACGAAATATATATATATATATATATTTTGCTATTTTTTTTTATTATTTTCCAAATAAAACAACACGTTAAACTGTTGTTTTTATTAATGAAATTTTAATTTCAGTTTGATTAGCGGATGAGTTTAAAGATCGTTGACATTTAGCTTTTGTTCTTTTCCGGGTGGACGCGGCAAAGCATCATCTCCAAAAAGGTCGGGTTCTACTTCAGTTGGCCGTCATCGGGTTCTTCTTGCTTGTGTCGAATCGGGATTTTTCCATTTGTATTTGTTTCAAAAAAAAGTCCAAGTGCTTTTTTGTGAGGAAATTCTTACCCCTCGACGTCCTTATACCAAATTCCAACCCGGATCATCAAATCTTCATTATTTTTGCTTCTAAGAGACTTGCTTTGTTTGAAAAGCGAGTTAAACTTCCTAACTTCTCGGTTTATCGCAGTCCAATTTCCCGTCAACATGTTCTTGTTACGCTATTTCAAACCATTAAGCTTGGTTTGCTCATTGTATTGGTCGAGAACTTTGAACCAAAACGTGTCATTATTTTGGTCAGAGCGGACATTCGGTTCCTCGGATACTTGTATGTAACATTCCGCCAAAATTAACTCTTCTTTTTGGCTCCAAAACGCACGAGATGAGGATCCCGTCGGTTTTCTTTTTCCGAGATTTCTTGGCTTTGGACTTGCCACGGTTTTTGGGTGATGTCGGCCCCGCGGCTTCGGATTTTTGAGGTTCTAGGGATTGTTGTTGGAAAAATTAGGGTTGGTATAGTATTTGTTGTTGGGATTGTTGTTGGAAAATTTGGGTTTGTTGAAGTTGTTGAATTTGAAATTGAAATTGTTGCCATAGGGTGAATTGGTCGAGTGTAAATTGGTTGGCAAATGGGTTAAAGTTGGTGAATTGGTTTAGGATTTGATATGCCGAGCCGAATGATGGAAGTTGGTTGGTGTTTGAGGTGATGGAATTTGCGGATGATGGTGTGTCTGGATTAGAAGAAGATGAGGAATTCGGTATTTGGTTTTGCGGGTCGAGGAGCATGGAGTTGACCCATTGGTGATTGGGATTCATTTTTGTTAGTTAAGATGTAGGAATAAGAGAATTATATAGATATAATACTTTGTTCCCAAGTGTAAAACGGAAAGAAGAAAAATGGAGAAGATAAAGAAGAGAGAAAAGAACAGGAGAGGGAAAAAAAATTAGATTTTTAGTTTTGTGTTCCCAAGTTGAAAAGAAAAGAGAAGAGATGTTACAAAATTAAGGCTAAAATTCCACTTCTCTCTAAATCATCCCAATTTGGGAAGAAGATTAGGAGGGGGAATTTGGCATAATTTTCTTTCATCTTCTCTTCTCTCCAAAAAAATCTCGAAAACATGATTATTTTTCAATTTCCTCTCCACTTCTCCTCTTTTCTTTCCAAATTGAAACTCGAAAACATAGTGTAAATGAAGTTGGAAGCGTGTGTAATTAAATCGGGTTTTTAAAGGGTAAAAAATTGGGAAAATGTGGGGTTTTAATGAAAAAATGGCTATAATTACAACCTAACATCCACTTTTTATTTTATTTTTGCCCGCTTGATAACGTTCACAAAGAGAAAAAGAAAAAAAATAATACTCAAAACATGAGCTGGTGGTGACGACGCGAGCCACGAAAACGCGAGGGACGGTATGGTTTTTGGCGCCCTGAGCTCGACTGGTGGGATGGCGCGAGCTACACCAGCCATTGTATCGTGATCTCTTACCCGAGCAATTAATAAAATCCTATGTCATTGCTCGAACACATGAGTCACATTCACGAGGTAGTAGCATATGCTAGAAGTTTTACCCATGTAGAATGATGCATACGTGGTGAATGAGTCCATTCCACTTCCATTGTGGCAATTTTAGAGTCCGTTTGGTTTGCTATCCGGAATAACACCGGTATGGATTTCATAATAGGGTGGAATGGATATAGATATGAGTTAAGGTATCAATTTTGATATCGTTGTTTGGTTTAATTAGCAAGATTTGGGAATCATGATTTTACTATCCCAGGACATCATCTTCAATAGTAAAAGCTCATTTATAGTTATACTATATAACATTAATTGAAGTGGAAATGTGAGCCGACACTGTTCCGAAGCCGTCAAGTGAGAGGTCGGCTTGAGGGAGTGGGACGACTTGGGTGCATTATGGAGTCGCGGCTCGAGCCTACACTGTTCACACGCTAATCCAAGCCGTCAACTTACAAGGATTAAAAATTTAGTTTTGTTGTGATTGTGGGTGGGGTTTCCACTAAGCTGCCACTTAATTTTGGAGGTAGTTGCATGTATAACACATGTATTGTGGATTAATAGGTGTGTTTTCCACTTAGCTGCCACCTAATTTATTAGGTTAGTCGCATGCTAAATACGAGTGTTCCATTATCAATGTGATTAGCTATATAAAATACACATAGAAGGTTCGGTGGGGGATTTCCAAAAGTGGTGGCTTATCTATCTTCTCATGCAACTTTTGTTTGAGCATTGACGAGAAGACTTTTGAAGCTTTCGTTTGGGGTGGTTTTGGTTTGTAAGTATGTTTTACAACTTTTTTAATATGTTTCTTCAATATGGGTGTAGTTTTGAGCATGTAACCATGTAATGTACGTCGACTATTTCACGTTTTGTTTGCAATTAGGGGTTAGAGAGGTTGAAATTTGGTTTGTGGTTTGGAAGGTGTAAGTGTGTAGTTTAGTTTAGATTTTTGATGCTTTGTTTATTGCTACCTTTTCATTTGTTAGTGCGTTTGTGATATGCCAATATCATCTTTGGGATGTGAGTGTTGTTGGGTTCTCATACCGGCTAATTTGGACTGATCAACTGAGGCTGTAGAACCTGAGGGTTTGCCCGAGGGTACTGACGGTGATTTGTCAGTTTCCTCCATTGGCTATTTTTTTGTGGTCAGTGGGAGCTTGGTCTGAATCAGGGTAGTCTTTTTAGTCAGGCTCTGTATGGGGAGAGTCATATTTTGAAGGTCTTTCTTTGTAACCCTAGCCTTTTTAGGTTAATGTTGTTTCAAAGAAGAACTGGAAGGCTGTAACTTGGGTTTAGCCACTTTCCTTTTCTTCTTTGTTTTCTTGGTCACCACATCCTCAGATTCAGGTAGTGACCCAAGGGCCTTCTCAAGTTCACTAAGAATGTATGGTGTTAACACCAATGAAGTTTCAGGGTTGGGATGATGATAGTTCTTCTCACTCAGAACATAGGGAGCTAGGCCCTCTATGCCTGGTTGAGCATATTCACCTTCAAGTAAGTGCTCTATCATCAGAGATACAAATCTGGAATAGGCCATGTTCTTTTTTAGGTATGTCTTTGAGAGCTTACTTACAAGATCATCAAAGATGATCTTCCTTATATTGACCTTCAGCCCTGTGAGGAGACTAAAGGCTATCATATGCTAACTTGGGTTCAGCTAAACAACATTGGATTTATTTCCACCAAGAACTTTTTTGATAAAAGCAAATAAGATTCTCCAAGTTTGAGCAAAGTAGTTTGAGAAAAGTGGCTTCTTTGTTACAAGCTCATGGTGGCAATTTGAGTTTTGCAGAAAAAGGATTAAGATTTGCAAGTTAGTACTCAACTATTTTTGTTGTAGGATTTGCAATGTATTCTTTTGAATAGTTGAGTCCGGTATGATTTAAAAAATCATCACAGCCAAAGGATAGAGGTTTAGATCTATCCTTAACTATGAACTTGATCCTTGAAGTGTACTCATCAACAGTTTCAACCTCAGCAGTATACCAGAACTCTTTCAAATAGTTTTGATATAAAACTGATGGTGTTTTTACAAAAGCTTCTGCCAAGAAGTAATATTTGATAAATTTTACAATTTGTTGATAATGTGTGTGCTCTTTTCGAAAGTTGTAATGAGCTACACCATTATTTGCAAAAATTTGAACAGTATCAACACCATCCCAAGTTGTAATCAAAGGAGATTTTAAAATGCCAGAAGAGGATGTTAAAGATGCCATTAAAAAAAAAAAAACTTAACAAAGAAAACTTTGAAATCTACTATCTAATCCATATAGGTCCTAAGCGAACTATCTTGTAAGAAACTTCATTGTTGGATATCTTATCACAAGTGATGATCTACACAACAATAGGGCCTTAGCAAGAACGTCTCTAAAGGAAGGTAGCGGATTAGAGAATGATAGACGTGTTCTGACAAATAAATCTCCAAAGCAGTTTAACTTGTAAGAAACTTCATTACCAGATATCAATCACAAGTGAGATCAGTCATAATAGGGCCTTAGCGAAGTTTTTTGTTGCTTTTTTTATGTTCTTGAAAAGGTGTGTGTTATATTTGCTTAAAAGAGAATATGTGTGTGTTTTGTGTGTTTGTATGAGAATTGGTATGTGTTAGAAGGTTATAAGTGGGGGCGGATTTCAAACTAATTTGATAAATTTAATTTTTGAAAGATAGTTTTGACGTCCGCATTAAATGTAGCAATCCCCCTATCTGGTTTTTACTAACACACGTATGTCATTTATCATCACGAAAGGTAAGGTAAATATCATTTTTTATTACTTGTGATGATAGTTGGTATTTGAAAGGACGTTTTGAAAATCCATATACAAAATGTATAAAATTTTTTGAGTCCGCATTTATGTTAGTGGGAATGAGGTCATGGTTTTGTAGGACCAGTGACTGTTAGACAACTGTAACAACCGAGTTCCAAGAAATTAGGTGCACTTTTTTAGAATATATTCTATTATTTAATAGATATTCAGTTTCCAACCTAAGACATTTAATAACTAAATATTTAGAGCATTTAGTTACCTTATTCGATGTGTCTCTTGTCAGCGTATAATGTTTATTTGTTTATCAGAGGATGTCTGATTTTGGTGGTATGCTTATCAGGATATGAGATTATTCTTCTGACCTTGACGATTGATTCATCAGAGGATGATCAATCAATATTAAGCATGCCAAGTTCAACCTTCAACCTTTTAAAGGTTGGTTCATCAAGGGGTTTGGTAAAGATATCAGCCAACTAGTACTCAGTGAGAATGAAATATAATTTAATGTCCCCTTTCAGAATGTGATCCCTGATGAAGTGATATCTTATGTAAATGTTTTTGGTTCTAAAGTGAAGTACAGGGTTTCTTGAGATCGCTATAACACTTGTTTTGTCATAGAAGATGGGAACCATCTTATAATCTATGTCATAGTGAGAGAGATGACTTTTCATCTATAGAATATTTGCACAACATCCTGCAGTAGCTACATATTTTGCTTCAGCTAATGACATAGACACTGATTGTTGCTTCTTAGCACTCCAACATACCAATTTACTACTTAGCATTTGACAAGCACTTGATGTTCTTTTTCTATCCATGTTGCAGCTAACCTAATCTGAGTCTGAATATCCTTTTAGATCAAATCCTGAGTATATTGGATAACAGACCAAGATAAGGAGTTCCTTTCAGATACATAAAGATTCTTTTCACTATAGTTATGTGTGATTCTTTTAGGATTGGACTGATATCTTGTGCATAGGCATGTTGCAAATTAGATATCAGGTCGACTGGCTGTAAGATACATCAATGAGCCAATCATTCCACTGAACTGAGTCTCATTCACTGACTTTCCAATCAAGTCTGGACCTAAGTTATTTGGAGGAACCATATGAGTTTTGACTGATGCACAATCAGAGATATCATTCTTTTTAAGTAAATATCTGATGTACTTCTCTTGACAGATAGAAATCCCTTTGTCATATTGTTTGATCTGAAAGCCAAGAAAGTAAGTAAGTTTACCCATCATGCTCATCTCATATTTCTTTGTCATCAATTTTTCAAACTATTTAGAAAGTTTGTGATTGATCCGAAAATTATGTCATCATCATATACTTGAACAAGTATAACATCACCTTTGTCTTATAGATGAACAGGGTGTTCCGTAAAGACTTTTATTTATATTTCTCGATCTCTATATGTTTTTTCGATAACAATCGTAAAATTATGTCAAGTATAAATCTAAGATCACATTATTTTTTAGTCATCATATTTATTTTTACTAATATAAAGTTTACATATATTAGTTACACATTTGCTTGTAAACATAATGTAAGTTAAAATAAATTTTGGGTACCCATGACCCTTGACCCATGACCCAAAACCCATGGCCCATGTGCATTACATCATGCATGACACCATGTTGGGTACCCATGACCCAAAGTCCATGACCCATGACCCAAAGTCCATTACCCATGACCCAAGATGTCCATTACATCACGCATCACATCACATTGGATACAAATGACCCATATTCCATTACCCATGACCCAAAACCCAGAATTGTAACCCAAAATCCGAACTGGTTTACCCAGTACACTGGATCCCTTGGATTACACTGACCGGATCCCTTTTTCAAGGGATCCGCCGGATCCGGGTGAACAGTGAATTATTTGCCTATAAATAGTGAGTCATTTCTTCATTGCTTCTCACCCATTCTTATATATATATATATATATATATATATATATATATATATATATATATATATATATATATATATATATATATATATATATATATATATATATATATATATATATATATATATATATTTATATCTTCTTACATTCTTATATCTCTCTAACCTCATATCTAAGGATCATTCTTGTAGTTATCTTTTAGTGTTACTCAAGGTTCTTCTTAATTCCCAACAAGGCGAGATCACGACTTTTGCATGCAAGACTTGCATGCTTCAAGAGAAGTGTTGCTAGGCTTCATCATCATTACAAGATTACTGAATTGATTCTTGTGTTTGATTCCTCATATTGTAATCATAAACTTGTTGTGTTAGTTGTGTTGTTGGATTGGTTCTTCCATTGTAAAGAACTCGGTATTTAGCTTTGTACCGGATAAAGTATAAGTGACGTTGTGAGGCTTCTCCGCTGGTTAAGGAGCTTGTTGACATAGTGCTTAAGAACTCTCGAGTTGGGTACTCGGGGAGTGGAGTAGGGCAAGGAAGGTGACCTTGTAGCCGAACCACTATAAATCATTGTGTCCCGGTTCTATCTCTTCATCTCTTTTACTTTATCATATTTATTTCTTTACTTATAGTCTTGCAATAAATATACCTCACGATTCAAGGGTTTCACATATACTCTATCTAAAATTTTTTGAAACTAAATTTAAATCGGTAAAACTATTCAACCCCCCTTCTAGTTTTCTACACAGGGTGTTGTCAATATTACCTCTGATAAATTTTTTCTCAATTAGAAGGGTATAGAGAGTTTCATACCAGGCTAGTGGGTGCTAGTTTCAGTCAATAAAGTGCTTTATCAAGTTTGCACATATATTCTGGAAACTTACTACTTTTAAAGCCTTGGGGTTGTCTTACATAAACTTCCTCTTTAAGTTTACCATTAAGAAATGTACTTTTAACATCCATTTGATAGACTTTGAAGTTCATGTAAGTAGCAAAGACTAAGAAGATCCTGATGGCTTCTAGTCATGCTACAGGAGCAAATGTTTTATCATAGCCAATTCCTTCTTGTTGATTATAACCTTGAGCCACTAGTCTGGCTTTGTTCCTGATGACAGTTCCATTTTCATCCATTTTATTTCTGTAGATCCATTTGACTCCAATAATGTATTTGCCTTCAGGACACGGAACAAGAATCCAGACTTTGTTTATATCAAACTGATTCAGCTCATTTTTCATGGCATTGACCTAACTTGGGTGTTTCAGAGCTTCTAAAACCTTCGTAGGTTCAATTTCAGAGAGAAAATCAACAAAAAGACATTGATTTGCTGATGTTGCCTTAAGTTGTTTAGCCTGCTTTCTTGTTAACATTCCAGCAGATGTGGAACCTACTATATTTACAAGTTCAATGTTTTTATCTCTTGACCGTCTATCTTGAGGAACAGGAAGTAGGCTTGAACTTGATGGAATAGGTAGGTCAATAGAAATGCTGGGTTGTGATGTTGAGACTAACTGAGAGGGGTCAGGGTTTGAAGTTTCAGAATGACCATCAGTCACTAGAACAATAACCTGTTGAGTTTGAACACCTTGTTCATGAGGTTGTGTTATAGTCTCAAGGCTTTCAGTATTGATTTGTTCATTTTGAACATTTGTTTCAGGTTCTGGTTGTGTTATCTCAATAGCATTGATAGATGATTCAAGATGATTATAAGGTACAATATAATATGAAAAGTCTGAATCAACTTGATACTGAGGTGAATTTTCATGAAATTCATCAGGAGGATATCTTGATGAATCATTTAATCCAATTTCTTCTGCTGAAGTGTTTGAGAACTTGATGGTTTCATACTTTGATGCAAGATTTGTAAGACCTCGAAACAAAGTTTTACAATCCTCCAGGCAGTGTACCTGATCGCTGTAGTGTAGTATAGGTAAATCCGGGGGATTGATCATTCTCTAGGGGAAAAGTGTCGTTAGGTCAAAATGTATGACGAGATAGGTCTAGAGGTGAGGGATGTTTCTTTTTGTATTTTTTATATTTTATGAAAGCAGTAAAAATCTCGGGTTTTAGAAGAGTGGGCGGAATTAGTTGCTAATCCACTAACCCAAAAACTGATTATAAAACTAAAATTAATCTAATAGCAAGAAAGTAAATTGGTGGTAACTCTTATGATAGGGAAAACGTGCTCACTTAGAATTAATTACTCCTTAGTTATCTCCTACTGATTTGTTGAATTGTCACGTCCTTGTTTTAGTTGAAGCGTTGTATTCCTTAATGTTGGTCGTGGGGAGGTGCCGAAGTCCACAACTCTATGAATCTTAGTCTCCCCTAAATCACTTAAAGTCTATTAAGTTTTCTAGGATCTACTAGCCGCAATTCACACAATAAATACAATGACAAAAACCAATAGTGCACTCTATGGTTGCATTTTCTAAGACATTCAAGCAAACACAAATAAACTTAAGCTAGGGTAATGGCGTTGATAAAGTGAACATGTTTAGATGATGTAGGATCCTTAACTTGGCTACCCCCACTTTTGTTTCTAGCAACTCTACTTGATGAGGTTATCACTTGGTTGTTGATTGCCTTCAACAAATTGTCAATCTTATTGGTCATCTTGCTTTGTTGTTGTTTGAAATTGGCTTCAAACTTAAACAAACGAGCTTCTTGAGATGCCATAAAATTAGACATTAATCCTTCAAAATTATTGGAATTGTTGGAAGGTGTAGGATTATTGTTGAAGGTACAGTTCGAGTACGAACCATTTGATTGAAAATGATTAGGTGGATTTGAAAAATTATTTTGAGACGAATTTTGTTTTTGTTTCCACCTAATGTTCGGATTATTCTTCCACGATGGGTTGTATGAATCACCATAAGTGTTTTGCTCGGGTTTGAAAGTAAACCACTTGTCTCCTGCTCCGTCGGTACACGAGGATGCATAATCCGCAAAAGCTTGTTCGGGGAGTTCTATGCAATCACGAGTTTCATGGGGACCACTACACAATTCACACGAAGAAGTGATTTTGTTCACTTAGCTTGAAGGTTTAGGAGCTTCGTAGGATTTCATGAGAAACTTGACTTGGTCTTCAAGTTCCATGATCCTACGGTTAGGAATGCTTGAGTTATTCGAAGGCAAGGATATTGCCTTGACCGTTTTGCTCAACTCGCAGGGGTCATTCCAACATTCATTGTCGTAGAGAGCAAGATCTTCTATGACTCCCCATGATTCTTCCACATTCTTATCACGTAGCTTACCACCGGCTGCTTTGTTAATGGTTTGCCTTGTGGATTGATTGACATGATCGTAGAAGATTTGGACTTGAAGCCAAAGATCAATGCCATGATGAGGGACTTTTTAGAGTAAGTCCTTGAAAGGAGTCCACGCTTCATAAAGAGTTTCACCTTGACATTGTTAGAACATCAAGATGTCATTCCTTAGCTTGGTAGTTCTCCCCGGTGGGAAAAATTGAGCGAGGAAACGAGAAGTGAGATCATCCCAAGATGTGATGGATCCCGCGGGTAAACGCTCAAGCCATTGATTAGCTTGGTCACGTAGAGAGAATTGAAAGAGACGCAAACGCGTTGTCTCTTGAGTTTCAACATCAAGGTCTATGGAATCTATGATTTTAAGGAAATCCTTGAGATGTTGATTAGGATCTTCGGAACGAAGTCCATGGAATGCACATCCACTTTGAACCAACCAGATGGTGTCGGATCGCAAGGGAGACACATTGGCTCTTTGGGGGAGCTCAATGGTGTTTCGATAGCCTTGATGGCTTGGTTTGGAGTACTCACCTAGAATACGGGCTCGAGGTGGGTCTTGGTGTGGTTGTTCTTAGTTGTTTGGTGGAGCTTGGTGTTGGTGTTGTTGGTTGATAGGTTCAAAGATGGCATGACCCACCATGATGGCGAATGAAGAGATTACGAACAAAGGGAACGAAAAAAAGATAGATTACAAGAAAGCTACGAAAAAGAAAATAAAAATCTCACTTGATAGGAATCTCGTGAGTAGACCTAAATGAAATAGAAATTGAACCTAAACTATTAACTATTCCCCGGAAACGGCACCAAAAACTTGATGCGAGATTTGTAAGACCTCGAAACGAAGTTTTACAATCCTCCAGGCAGTGTAACTGATCGCTTTAGTGTAGTATAAGTAAATCCGTAGGATTAATCGTTCTCTAGGGGAATAGTGTCGTTAGGTCAAGATGTATGACGAGATAAGTCTAGAGGTGAGGGATGATTCTTTTTTATTTTTTATATTTTATGAATGTAGTAAAAATCTCGGGTTTTAGAAGAGTGGGCGGAATTAGTTGCTAACCCACTAACCCAAAAACTGATTATAAAACTAAAATTAATCTAATAGCAAGGAAAAGTAAATTGGTGGTAACTCTTATGATAGGGAAAACGTATTCACTTAGAATTAATTACTCCCTAGTTATCTCCTACTGATTTATTGAATTGTCACGTCCTTGTTTTAGTTGAAGCGCTGTATTCCTTAATATTGGTCGTAGGGAGGTGCCAAAGTCCCCAACTCTATGAATCTTAGTCTCCCCTAAATCACTTAAAGTCTATTAAGTTTTCTAGGATCTACAAGCCGCAATTCACGCAATAAATACAACGAAAAAAACCAATAGTGCACTCTATGGTTGCGTTTTCTAAGACGTTCAAGCTAGTTACATATAATAGGTCAGCCAGTTTTCTTAGCCTAACGCGAGGCAATCATTTAAACAAGAGACAACAAATCAATATTCAACAACTAGGTTTCACTAGATCTAAGCAAACACAAATAAACTTAAGCTAGCATATTAAAGCAAAGAAAAGATAAACAAATAATCAAACAACGCACAGACATATTGAATGATTAAACGAATAACTTATCTTCAATTAAACATGGATGAAAAAGGCTGAAAAAGCCTTACAAAAGCTGTCAAAATCTTCTAGGGTTTTGTCCTCCAAAGTGTTACACCTAACAATAAAAACATTCGAAAATGTATATAGTTTTACAACTCTGACGGCGTCAGCTTATAGCTTCTGACATCATCAGCTCGCCGTGGATTAGGGTTTCATCTTGTGCAAGTCGTCGTTCTGACGCCGTTAGGGATGCTTTGAGGCCGTCACGCTTTAATTCTTTTGAGCCGTCACATTATAAAATTGCACTGAGTTTGGGTCTTTAAATACAAGTGACGGCGTCAGGTTATGGACTGTGGCGCCGTCAGGTCTCCATCTTGTCAAATTCTTGACTTGGTCGTTTTTCTTCGTTTTCTTGTCGATTTTAGTCCAAAACACGCCGGTTTCCACAATTCTCGTCCCAAGTACCTAAAATGCAAAAAGAAACGATTTGAGGCTATAGTTGATCATATTAACATGATTTTGGGCTTAAATGACCCCTTAAAAAGGTACCAAATAAATCCTTATCATGCTTTCATCAACAGTGATGTGAAAGGTTTCCTCTTGTTGTTGTCTTCTTGTGTTAAATACTCTGAAAGCTTTGGAGACAAGAGAGTATCCAAGAAAGTAGACATCATAAGCTTTTGCATCAAACTTGCCTAAGCGGTTCCTGTGATTGTGAATGAACACAGTACAACCAAATACATGAAAGCAAATGATGTTTGGAATTCTTCCATGATATATTCTTCAATTATATATGTTGTGGGTGTAGAATGCAGTTCTGATAGCCTAAGTCCAAAAATGTTTAGATAGGGCAGGTCTATTAAGCATTGTCCTTGCAGCTTCAATCAGAGTTCTATTTCTTCTTTCAGCAACACCATTTTATTCTGGTGTATAAGGGGAAGTAAAGTTTTTAGAAATTCCTTTCTCATCGCAAAACTCTTCAAGGGTTTGATTTTCAAATTCAGTCCGATTGTTAGTTCTTATCTGTTTGACTTTAGTATCATTCAGATTTACAACTTGTCTAATAAAGACATAATGAATTTAGGAGCTCCACTCTTCTTTTTCATAAAGTATACTAATGATATCAAATAACTACATTTTTTTGGCTTCATTTATCCTATGTTATTCGCTTGTTTTATATTATTTTACATGAGAATTGATACTTAATCACTTACTTTTGTTAATCTCAATGATAAACAAGTATTTGGTGAAAGTTAACTATTTTTGACATAAATTGGAGCAAAATGGATCAAGATAGAAAAGTCTACTTAACTGAAGGAAGATACGCCGTATCATTCTAGATAGATACACCGTACATTAATACTTAGACGATTATGAAGACCATTGCCTGACTTTGAAGCATACGCCACATGGATTTCCCATACGCCGTATATGAAACCTTGGTTGTCACACCTCCAAATTTGGTGACTTGCAGCGGAATGAAACACTTGAGAGCGTGACTGACCATAGCACCACAGTTACAGTTATATTGAACGACCTAAAGTTTCATTTTGAAAATACATCATTTGATTAATTAAAAACATTTAGAGTTACAAAGCTAGGTCCCAAAAGATGTTTCATGTTGCGGAAATACGTTTATACAAATCAAACGATAATAAGTGTATAAAAGATAAGTGAGACGCATCGTCACTGCGACTCCAAAATAGGTCCATATGCAGGCCATGATGCGCATACCTTAATTACCTGAAAATACATTGCTAAAAATGGTCAACAAAAATGTTGGTAAGATCATAGGTTTATGTAAATGAATAGTTCCTACGGTAACCAAAAGTATGAGGTGTATGACATAAATGCCACAAAAATAATACATTAGCTCTTAAGCTCATGACCCCGAAGCTAGACTGAATGAAATGCCCCAAACCGAGTGCTTTGCCAGACACACTAATATGATTAAAATGAAATGCGTTCGTATGACCAGTTGGAGCTACCAACCCGAACGGAGACGTCACCCTCAATAGATCTATTCACTCACTCTCGCTTACTTCCATAATTAACGGTTCATGGTAATAAAGGGGACTTTAATCTGGGCAATGATGTAACTTAAGCAATGTAACTGAATTTTGATACTTTGGTCCGTATGTAAAAATGGTGCAATGTATTCTCCCCCGAGAGTTTAGAAATCAAGTAATCAATTGAAAACGGGGCTATGAAAACTCACCTGATGCGATAGCACAATGACAATAGTGGATATGATGAAATGTGGCTCGCTCTCTAATCGCAACCTATTATGAATGATGTATCTAATGTAAGCAATGAATTTACGCAACACATGCAAATACGTATGTTATCGATACCACTCGCGAATTTTGAAAATAATGTTTATCGTCAAAAAATATATTTTTGACGGCTCGTTAAGTTAATAAACACTTTTCGTGTAAATATGTTGCAACGATACTCCTCGATCGTCGTTTGATAATTTATCGGTGAATATTGTGTTTTCGTCGTAAATGAACATTTTTCATAACTTGTAAAAATATAACCAAATGACCTTGCAAAACTAGGCATAAATGTGTGCTCGTTAAGGGTTAGTGAATAGGCTCGGTGTCTTTGAAAACTTTGTAACGATGTCTTGAAGACGTGTCATTTAACCTTTGATCATACGGGTCTCGATTGATAAGAAATACGGCTCTCAATATAGTGTATTGCAAAAACTGTTTTTAACTTAGTAATATTTTACTTATTAGAAAGCTGAAAATATATATTGAAGTTGTCGGGTTTCAAACGCGTATATCTTTGTCGTTATGAGCTCGTTTTCTACGTTCTTTATATCCACGGCTTCGTATTAACATGAACTAACATAATTTCAGTAGGTCGGGTCATCTAGATCACGTCTAACACCTCGTTTTGTCCGTTGAATCTCGGCAAACAGCACGCAATATTTTCAGAAATTAGTTTTTCGTCGCCAAACTTAGAAAAATCATAACTTTCTCGTCGTAAGTCGGTTTTTACTCATTCAAGCGGCCACGGTTTCGTTTTTGAAATTATTTTCTAAATATGAAGGCCAAAATAGTTCAATGTCTACTGAGATTTCCAGATTTCACGTTTTTGGACAGACCCTTTTCTATTGTTTGAAATAATCACTTTTATGGTTCAAGGCTTGTTCAAAACACAATCAATCAACACCACAACTAATCTAATCCTACCATACACCTTATTAGGGTGTCATGGGGTCCTAAACATCACCAAAAATGGTGGGTTTCATGAGGATACAACTAAAAATCCGTAGATCTATGTTTATAATGAAAATGAGTAACAAGTGGTATGTTTAACATGTATATACTTGCATGATTAGTTGATAGCACAAAAAAATATATCAAATGAGAGTATGAAAAGATTGAAAAGTTTACTTGTAACTTACTTGATTATTTCAGGTGATTTGGAGAGAGATGTGTAAGTAACCTAGGGATTTTTATTTCAAAATCTTAACTAGGAGCATAAATGAGACTAGATTATCACTTGTTCTTGAAAAAAAGGATTGATTCTCCTTGTGTTCTTGGTGTGGCCGATCCAAATGGGGAAGAAAAGAGATGAGAGAGTTTTGATGTTTAGCTAGTTATTAGTGGAGTGTATGTGTTTTTGAAATTAAATCACAAACGTATAAGCTAGAAACATTAATTGAAATGTCCTTAGCAATCAAGTGAAGTGGAAGAATTATGGGGCTGGGGGGGGGGGGGGGCACATGGAAGAAAAGAAAGAAGAGAAGTGGCTAATTAAAGAACTTGTCTCCCCATTTTAAGTATTAGTTTAGTTTAAGTATACATTAGGTGTTATCGGGTACCGAGTTAACTAGAAATAAATCTTGACGAGTTAGAATAAAATACGACGAAGTTGTAAAATTTGTAAAATCATATTCCTTGCAAGAATCAGGTGTTAGAATGATTATCGGGTTGAAATTTCGCAAACCGACGGTGTTATAAGCTTTTAACGAGAAATATAGAAAACGATTTAAAAACACCGGGTAAATAAATAATGAATTTTCTATATCATTATAATGAGTTTGAAAATGTATTATGATCATTGTCGGGAGTATCGGATATATTGTTAGTAGTAATGACTGAGTGGTAATGTTTATTAAATAATTAACATACGTTAATGAAAATTACACAAACCCGTACATGACCTATTATGATGATGATGCTACTGATGATATGTAGACTACTCTAGTCTATATGAAGTGTCCTTACTGATGATGCATGAATACGCAGCTAAACCATAATGGTTACGCGCATTTGAATACCCATAAACCTAGTTTACGTAATGATGAATGATAACCATGAATAGTGATTTCTCTCCGAGAATGAATAGTGTTTCATGAATAGTAAAATTTTTGAAAACTTCTCAAAGTCTCAAACTGACTTCAAAAATGATGAATAGTGATTGGTGAATAGTAAATGATGAATAGTGATTGATGAATAGTAACTTGTCGAGGTTTGGAAAATGACCTGAAATTACGGGTTGTCATAGTCGCCCACCCAAAAAGGAATTCAGTCCCTGAATTCAGTTGGTGTTGGTCTCTGGAGTGGACTCGGTGAAAAGATGTGGGTACTTGAGACGCATCTGGTCTTCCCGCTCCCAAGTAAACTCGGGACCTCTACGAGAATTCCAGCGAACTTTCACGAGAGGAATTCTGCTCTGCTTCAACTGTTTGACCTCACGGTCCATGATTTCTGCAGGCTCCTCGACGAAATTGAGCTTATCGTCGAGTTGAACTTCGTCTAATGGAATTACAAGCGATTCATCTGAAAGACATTTCTTGAGGTTTGAAACATGGAAGGTGTTATGGACACTGCTGAGCTCTGACGGAAGCTCAAGTCTGTATGCCACGGGACCAATCCTTTCCAGAATTCTAAATGGCCCATTGTATCTCGGGTTCAACTTCCCGCATTTTCCGAATCGTATCACGCCTTTCCAAGGCGAGACTTTCAACATGACCTTGTCTCCAACCTGGAATTCTAATGGTTTGCGTCTAATGTCAGCGTAACTTTTCTGTCGGCTTCTAGCTGTGCGGAGTCTTTCTCGGATCTGAATTATCTTTTATGTTGTTTCGCGAACCATCTCTGGACCAGTAAGTTGTGCATCGCCAACCTCGGCCCAACAAACAGGGGACCGGCACTTGCGACCATAGAGTGCCTCGAATGTTGCTGCCTTTATGCTCGTGTGATAACTATTGTTGTAAGAGAACTCGATCAATGGCAAATGGTTAGCCCAACCGTTTCCAAAGTCTATCACACATGCCCTGAGCATGTCTTCTAACGTCTGAATCGTTCTCTCACTCTGACCATCAGTCTGAGGATGATAGGCAGTGCTCATGTCTAATTTGGTTCCAAATGAATCTTGTAATGACTCCCAAAAGTTTGAAGTGAATCGACTATCTCTGTCGGAAATGATGGAAACTGGTGCACCGTGCTTTGAGACTATTTCCTTGACGTAAAGCCTGGTAAGTTGATCCATAGAATAAGTCTCTCTGATTGGAATGAAATGGGCTGATTTAGTGAGTCGATCAACTATTACCCAAATAGCATCGAAACCGCCTGATGTTTTGGGAAGTTTGGTGACAAAGTCCATTGTAATGCGTTCCCACTTCCACTGTGGAATTTCTGGTTGCTGAAGCAATCCTGATGGTTTCTGGTATTCGGCTTTTACTTTAGCACAAGTAAGACATTTGCTGACGTACGTAGCTATTTCTGCTTTCATATTCGGCCACCAATAAAGTTTCTTGAGATCCTGATACATCTTATCAGAACCTGGGTGAATGGAGTACTTCGACTTGTGCGACTCGTGCATAATCAACTCTCGTATCCCACCGTAGAGAGGTATCCAGCTTCTATCCCTGAAGCATAATACTCCGTCTGCTCTTCTTACAAAACCATTGGCGTTATCTGGCATTTTATCGATTTTCTCACTGGGTCGGTTTTCTTCCTTGAGTGCTTCTACCTGAGCCTTGAGGATTTTTGACGGTAAAGGTGAAATGATCGTCATTCCCAATGATCTGACTCTCAAAGGCTTGAGTCTTTCTTTCCGGCTAAGGGCATCTGCTACAACATTAGCCTTTCCTGGGTGATATCGAATCTCACAATCGTAATCACTAAGCAGTTCCAACCAACGATGCTGCCTCATGTTGAGTTCTTTCTGATCAATTATGTACTGTAAGCTCTTGTGGTTGGTAAATACTACACACTTAGTTCCGTAAAGATAGTGCCTCCAAATCTTGAGTGCGAAAACCACGGCACCCAACTCTAAGTCGTGAGTAGTGTAATTCTTCTTATGCTTCTTAAGCTGACGAGATGCATAAGCTATCACTTTCTCATTCTGCATTAGAACGGCTCCAAGCCCTTTATGTGAAGCATCACCATATACCACGAAGTTTTCAATCCCTTTGGGTAATGCCAAAATTGGTGCACTACAAAGCTTCTGCTTCAATAACTGAAAAGCGGACTCTTGTTTTTCTCCCCACTCGTACTTCTGGTTCTTCTGTGTCAACTTGGTCAACGGTTTCGCTATCTTAGAAAACCCTTCAATGAACCTTCTATAATATCCAGAAAGTCCTAAGAACTGACGAATCTCTATTGGAGTCTTGGGTGTTGCCTAATCTTTAACAGCCTCAATCTTTGCAGGGTCGACTTGTAATCCTTGACTATCAATGACATGACCAAGAAATTGTACTCTTCGGATCCAAAAATCACACTTCAAAAATTTTGCATACAATTTCTCCCTTTTGAGTAGCCATAAGATCGTATTGAGGTGCTCCCTGTGCTCTTCTTCTCTCTTCGATTAAATCAAGATGTCGTCGATGAATACAATCACGAACTTATCCAGATATGGCTTGCAAACTCTATTCATGAGATCCATGAATACCGCAGGTGCATTGGTTAATCCGAACGACATTACTTGAAACTCATAATGACCATAACGTGTTTTGAATGTTGTCTTCGGGATATCTCCCTCCCGAACTCTGAGCTGATGGTAACCTGATCTTAAATCAATCTTTGAGTAGAAACTAGAGCCTTGCAACTGATCAAATAAGTCATCGATTCTGGGCAGTGGGTAACGATTCTTCACCGTTAACTTGTTTAGCTCTCGATAGTCTATGCACATCCTGAAAGATCCATCTTTCTTCTTCACAAACAAGACCGGTGCTCCCCAAGGCGAGGAACTCGGCCTAATGAATCCTTTGTCTAAGAGCTCTTGCAATTGGTTAGACAACTCTTGCATTTCTGAGGGTGCTAGTCGATAAGGTGCTCTTGCGACTGGTGCAGCTCTTGGCACTAAGTCAATCTGAAATTCTACTTGGCGAGTAGGTGGAAGTCCAGGCAAGTCTTCGGGAAAGACCTCCAGAAAATCTTGGACAATTGGTACATCTTCAAGTCGTTTCTCATCCGACTTCTTCTCTGTGATATGTGCCAAGAAAGCATAACAACCCTTCTTTATGTATTTCTCGGTTTTGATGCATGAGATGATACTGAGTCTAGTCCCACTTCGTTCACCACGAACGATCAAGGTTTCACCGTCGTAAGGAAGATGAACAACCTTTTCATCAAAAATGATCCTTGCTTGATGTCGGGATAACCAATCCATACCGATTATGACGTCAAAACTTGCAAGTTCTATAGGCATGAGGTCTATATTGAATGGGTGATTAAGAAAATTGAGATTTCAACCACGAATGATGGTGTTTGTGCCAACTAAACTACCGTTAGCTAGTTCGATGTGGTAAGGAGTGTCTAGTGTGGTTGGTTCGATATTGAGTAAAGGTGCAAATGCAGTAGAAACAAAACTTCTATCGGCTCCTGAATCAAATAAAATGGATGCATAACGATTATTGATGAGGAACGTACCCGTGACGATATTCGGGTCCTCCTTGACATCTTCACCTCCTATCACATACACTCTGCCTCTAGATGTTCCACATTGGTTCCCGTTTCCTTGATTCTTTCTTTTTGGACATTCTTTCTTGAAATGTCCTCTTTCTCCACAACCAAAACATGTCAATGGGGGTCTCTGATCATCAACCACAATCGGAGCTTTGCAATCCCTGGTCGAATGACCAACCTTCTTATAGTTCCCACAAGGATTAGGACAGTTTCCAGGGTTATGATGGGTTTGGCATTTGTTGCACTTGGGTAAGGTACCATTGTAACCTCTCTTTTCAGCTGGGTCTGCAGCATAGGCCTTTGCAACTTCTTGCATTTTTGGTGGTGGTTGGGTAGCATTGCCACCTTGGTTATTGTCCCACTTTCTTTTGTTGTTGTTGTTATTGTTGGAACGGTTTCGGTTGTTATTATAATTGTTGTTGTAGTTACGGTTATTGTTGGTGTTGCTGTTGTTATTGTTTGCAGTCGTCCCTTTCTTCACTACCTGAGCCATAAGCTTTTGAGATATTCTGATAGCCTCGTCCAGTGTTTGTGGGTCAAAAGAAATTACATCCCCCTGAATGCTGGATGGTAAACCACCAATGAAATTTTCTAACAACTTTTCGTTGTCTGGAACCATAGTTGGACACAATGCAGCCAACTCCTGAAATCTTCTGATGTATGCTTCAATCTCATTACCCTTAGTCACTAACTCATAAAATTCTGTTTCCAACTTTTTCATTTTCGTGCGTGGACAAAACTTCTTAGACAGTAACTTCTTGAATTCATCCCACGAGAGCTTGTGAGCATTTTCCATACCAATCGGCTGGGCATAAGAATTCCACCACGACATAGCTTCGTCAATGAGTGTACTGGTTGCAAACTTTACCTTGCTGTCCTCGGGACAGTTGCATAGCAGGAATACAGATTCTGTCCTTTCAAACCATCGGATCATGGCAGTGGCTCCTTCAGTGCCCTTGAATTTTACAGGATCACCACTCTTGAAGTCTTTGTAAGTACACTTACGACCATTAGTATCTCGTCCTCTAGCTTCTTCCGTTTCTGCCCTAGAAGTGGCTTTAGCAGCAGCAGCTACGACTCCTCTTTCGGCTACTAGTGCTACCTCAATACTGTCGGCAACAAGCTTTCTGATATCAGCGGGTGTCATAGTTGTAGTAGCTCTTTTGGGCGGCATGACTCTTCATAATCACAAAAGATAACAACAATGAGAACTCACAATAGAAACGATCATCATGCACAGTATATACAACCACAACATGTATATACAGCCACAACATGTACATATAACCACAGCGTGTATAAATACAACCACATCATGTATAAATACAATGAAATCACAACGAGAACAACCACGAAATATCAAAAATATAATCACAATGCACGTGAATATAATACATAAAAATTTCGGTCAACGTAGGCCGATATCATAAATAGCACAACTATTCCTGCATAATAGAGTCACACTTGCTACATTTGTTTGTACAACAACCAAAAGACATACAAGTTCTTTAAACTATGTCCCACACCCCGAGACTAGGATAATAATAGTACAAGCTACATGATAAATGTCTAACACTAGGCACCTCCTGGTGCTCCACCTAATCGGCGACTAATCCTCTGGATATCTCTAGACATAGCAACCACGATCTCCTCTAAATGCTGAACTCGGAGCTGAAGATCGGCCTCCTTGCCCTCTGATGCAGAAATCCTAGCCTGAACTGAAGCTAACTCTCCTGCCTGACGGTGATGCTCATCCTGGGACATCTGTGCCCTGTCAAATAACTCCGGCATCTCCTGTCTCAACTGGGTGATGCGCTCAGAACTCTCCTGCTGCCTGGCCTCTAAGCCCTGATATGAGACATCAACAGAAACTCTGCCCAAAACTTGTCCCTCAATCTGCTCCTACATAGCCTCGACTCGGCTCACTGGTATCTCTGCTAGCTGACCTAATGCCCTCTCAATCTGTCAATGGTGCTGATCCACTCGGGCCTCCAATGCTGAAATAGTAGACTGCCGGGCTGATGCTGCTCTAGAACTCTCGCCAATCTCAAACCTGCGAGATGGTGCAGTCTCTGCTGTCTCTGTAGTCTCTGTAGTGGCTGGTGATGGGATGTCAAGTCGTGCCCGCTTCTTGAGCGGTAAATCAGACATAGGAGTAGGGTCTCTAGGATGAAGTGGTGCTGATGGTGTCTCAGATGGTGATAATGATGGTAAGGATAGGGATAGTGGTGGTAGAGGTAGTAGGGATGGTGATGGTGAGGATGACGGTAATGGTGCAAAATCAGCTGGTGATCTGATAGTAAGACGATGAACCCGCTTAGCAGCAGTTCGCTTCATGCGCGGTCCATCTGGATATAGTCGGTAAACCCGACCAATAGGTATGAACTCCCCTGGCTGAATAACAGGTACAATTCTGGGACCACGACGGATCACAGGTGACAATGGTGGGGTAGGTGCCACCTCGCCCTCCTCAAAGGGTTCGGTGTCAGCCTCAGATAGCATAGGTGATGACTGTGGAGTAGGCTCCACTGAGGATAGGATGATAGTGGGTGGTGATGAAGTAACTGACTCTAGCACAATGGTGGGTGGTGATAAAACCTCGTCTGTGTCAGAATCAGATGAAATGACAATGGGATGTGTGTCTGAAGACATCTCTGCGACAATCGACGTGAAATGAAAGTAAATAACTAACATAATGTATGTATGAAATCTCATGTAAAATGAATATGCACTTATGATGAAATGATAAGATGCTATGATGGTGTAGTTATAGTCTAGGGTATTATGGACAACCTAGTTCGCTATAACCTTTGCTCTGGTACCAATCTGTCACACCCCCAAATTTGGTGACTTGCAGCGGAATGGAACACTTGAGGGCGTGACTGACCATAGCACCACAGTTACAGTTATATTGAACGACCTAAAGTGTCGTTTTGAAAATACATCGTTTGATTAATTAAAAACATTCAGAGTTACAAAGCTAGGTCCCAAAAGATGTTTCATGTTGCGGAAATACGTTTATACAAATCAAACGATAATAAGTGTATAAAAGATAAGTGAGACGCGTCGTCACCGCGACTCCAAAATAGGTCCATATGCGGGCCATGATGCGCATACCTTAATTACCTGAAAATACATTGCTAAAAATGGTCAACAAAAATGTTGGTGAGATCATAGGTTTATGTAAATGAATAGTTCCTACGGTAACCAAAGGTATGAGGTGTATGACATAAATGCCACAAAAATAATACATTAGCTCTTAAGCTCATGACCCCGAAGCTAGACTGAATGAAATGCCCCAAACCGAGTGCTTTGCCAGACACAATAATATGATTAAAATAAAATGCGTTCGTATGACCAGTTGGAGCTACCAACCCGAACGAAGGCGTCACCCTCAATAGATCTATTCACTCACTCTCGCTTACTTCCATAATTAATGGTTCGTGAAAATAAGGTGGACTTTAATATGGGCAATGATGTAACTTAAGCAATGTAACTGAATTTTGATACTTTGGTCCGTATGTAAAAATGGTGCAATGTATTCTCCCCCGAGAGTTTAGAAATCAAGTAATCAATTGAAAACGGGGCTATGAAAACTCACCTGATGCGATAGCACAATGACAATAGTGGATATGATGAAATGTGGCTCGGTCTCTAACCGCAACCTATTATGAATGATGTATCTAATGTAAGCAATGAATTTACGCAACACATGCAAATACGTATGTTATCGATACCAATCGCGAATTTTGAAAATAATGTTTATCGTCGAAAAATATATTTTTGACGAATCGTTAAGTTAATAAACACTTTTCGTGTAAATATGTTGCAACGATACTCCTCGATCGTCGTTTGATAATTTATCGGTGAATATTTTCTTTTCGTCGTAAATGAACATTTTTCATAAGTTGTAAAAATATAACCAAATGACCTTGCAAAACTAGGCATAAATGTGTGCTCGTTAAGGGTTAGTGAATAGGCTCGGTGTCTTTGAAAACTTTGTAACGATGTCTTGAAGACGTGTCATTTAACCTTTGATCATACGGGTCTCGATTGATAAGAAATACGGCTCTCAATATAGTGTATTGCAAAAACTGTTTTTAACTTAGTAATATTTTCCTTATTAGAAAGCTGAAAATATATATTGAAGTTGTCGGGTTTCAAACGCGTATATCTTTGTCGTTATGAGCTCGTTTTCTACGTTCTTTATATCCACGGCTTCGTATTAACATGAACTAACATAATTTCAGTAGGTCGGGTCGTCTAGATCACGTCTAACGCCTCGTTTTGTCCGTTGAATCTCGGCAAACAGCACACAATATTTTCAGAAATTAGTTTTTCGTCGCCAAACTTAGAAAAATCATAACTTTCTCGTCGTAAGTCGGTTTTTACTCATTCAAGCGGCCACGGTTTCGTTTTTGAAAGTATTTTCTAAATATGAAGCCCCTCCAGATTTCACGTTTTTGGACAGACCCTTTTCTATTGTTTGAAATAATCACTTTTATGGTTCAAGGCTTGTTCAAAACACATTCAATCAACACCACAACTACTCTAATCCTACCATACACCTTCTTAGGGTGTCATGGGGTCCTAAACATCTCCAACAATGGTGGGTTTCATGAGGATACAACTAAAAATCCATAGATCTATGTTTATAATGAAAATGAGTAACAAGTGGTATGTTTAACATGTATATACTTGCATGATTAGTTGATAGCACAACAAAATATATCAAATGAGAGTATGAAAAGATTGAAAAGTTTACTTGTAACTTACTTGATGATTTGAGGTGATTTGGAGAGAAATGTGTAAGTAACCTAGGGATTTTTATTTCAAAATCCTAACTAGGAGCATAAATGAGACTAGATTATCACTTGTTCTTGAAAAAAAAGGATGGATTCTCCTTGTGTTCTTGGTGTGGCCGATCCAAATGGGGAAGAAAAGAGATGAGAGAGTTTTGATGTTTAGCTAGTTATTAGTGGAGTGTATGTGTTCTTGAAATTAAATCACAAACATATAAGCTAGAAACATTAATTGAAATGTCCTTAGCAATCAAGTGAAGTGGAAGAATTAGGGGGCTGGGGGGGGGGGCACATGGAAGAAAAGAAAGAAGAGAAGTGGCTAATTAAAGAACTTGTCTCCCCATTTTAAGTATTAGTTTAGTTTAAGTATACATTAGGTGTTATCGGGTACCGAGTTAACTAGAAATAAATCTTGACGAGTTAGAATAAAATACGACGAAGTTGTAAAAATTGTAAAATCATATTCCTTGCAAGAATCGGGTGTTAGAATGATTATCGGGTTGAAATTTCGCAAACCGACGGTGTTATAAGCTTTTAACGAGAAATATAGCAAACGATTTAAAAACACCGGGTAAATAAATAATAAAATTTCTATATCATTATAATGAGTTTGAAAATGTATTATGATCATTGTCGGGAGTATCGGGTATATTGTTAGTAGTAATGACTGAGTGGTAACGTTTTTTAAATAATTAACATACGTTAATGAAAATTACACAAACGCGTGCATGACCTATTATGATGATGATGCTACTGATGATATGTAGACTACTCTATTCTATATGAAGTGTCCTTACTGATGATTCATGAATACGTAGCTAAACCATAATGGTTACGCGCATTTGAATACCCGTAAACCTAGTTTACGTAATGATGAATGATAACCATGAATAGTGATTTTCCTCCTGGAATGAATAGTGTTTCGTGAATAGTAAATTTTTTTAAAACTTCTCAAAGTCTCAAACTGACTTCAAAAACGATGAATAGTGATTGGTGAATAGTAAATGATGAATAGTGATTGATGAATAGTAACTTGTCGAGGTTTGGAAAATGACCTGAAATTACGGGTTGTCACATTGGTCAACGTAAGAAGATCTGAGTTATCCTACTCCAAATACGCCGCATGACATTTCATAAATGCGGAGTATCATTCTCAAAACTTCACCAAAGAATCCAAGTTACTAAAGAAACATGCGCCGCATGAAGATTGAAGGTGCGCCGTATCCTATGGCAGTGTACGTATATTCCAGAATATAATAATCTTGGACCCCGCGCAAAGCTACCTAGATGCGGCGTATCAACTTATAGATACGCCGTATCGATCCTGTTATCAGAATGTATAAATACCTCATTCGTCTGCCATTCGATATTCAAATTTGGACCACAAAATTTTACCTCAGAAGGCGACGAATTGACAACACAAGACACAACCAGAAGGAAGAATTCAGAGCTATAAGAAGGTCCTGCTAGTACTTTAATTCATAGGAAGATTCGTTTAATTTTTATTAATAATCTTTTAATCATTGAGTTATTGTCTTTTTCACTATTTGACCGGACTTAATTGTTTCCAGCTTTTATAAAGAGTATTTGATGTTTTATTGGTTTCTTATGCATATGTTTTGATTACATGTTGAGTTTATCGTGCCTTGTCGACCTTAGGCTCGCACAATTACTTCATTAACATCGTTTGCATAGTTAATGTAAGCCTGTAAAAGGGATAAATAATATATAAACCTAGTAATCATTAAGTTGTACACATATACTAAGACTCCACTAAGAGAGAATAGATTTTAATATTCATCTTATACAGCTAAGCAATTAAACGGGTGACAAATCTTCCTAACTATCGACCAGGCCTCTTATCTGCATCTGTCTTCTATCTATGTACGTGTGTGTCAATCGTCTTAATTAGTTTAATTTATAGTTTGCTTAATCTACTCATCGTGCCAGTATCTCAGGCTGAAAACCCCCTTGCGTTAGATTAGGTTTAATTAGAACTAACTTTAGGATTAAAATACTGATAGATACTTAGGTGTTAACGTTCCACTCTTAGTGATCGACACTCTACTTACCAACTAGGCTACATTGATCGGGTACACTGCCCGTTAGTGTTTGCTATAGGTTAAGTCGGCTAAATATAAATGTAAAACTTTATAACTATAAAAACTGTTGGGAATTATTTCATTCAGAGTTAGTATTGCCAAGCTAAAGATGAGACTGTTGAAGAATAACACTAACAGTGTTAACATAGTTAGTACTGCTAGTATAAATATTAGTACTGCCAAGTTTACTATGTACTGCTGAAGACTGCTGTTGGAAGATTGATACTGCCAAGGTTTAGAAGACGTGTGGAGATATGTATAGAAGATAATATGTATAGAAGATATAGAATGATACGAATATATTGTACATTGATAGTTATCTTGTAAAGGACTCATTGTGCCTATAAAAGGAGGTCCTAGGTTAGATGTTTTATACGAGAGTTTGTGTTAAGATTCAAGGTTATAAACCCTAGTGATATTCAGATCACTCGTATTATTCTAATAATATTGAATCGTTTTGGTTATATTGTGTTCATAACAGAGTTTACTATTTTATTGCTTATACATTGATATTGTTAAGTGTATTCTTTTAACTATCAAAGAGTAGATTCCGCATACTCTTTGGTATACTCAAAGTTTCTAAAAAAAGCTCAAGGAGATCGTGTATTGGGATCCACAAGTGGTATCAAAGTCTTAGTTCTGAAACTTTGCTCTAGAAGAAAACTACTCTGAAGAATTTCCTACCTATACAGAAGAGATGGATCTCAAAGAAACTGCTCAAACAACTACCACAACAAAGTTACCCATTCTTAAGCAGGGTGACTATGAAATGTGGAGGCTCAGAATTGAGCAATACTTTCTAGTTCAAGACTATGCTCTATGGGAGATCATAGAGAATGGTAACTCATTCACACCAGTTCCTAAAATAACAACGGTTGATGGTGTTGCAACTACAACCATACCAGGTCCTGTAACTGCTGAGGAAAAGATCCAGAAAAGGAATGATTCAAAAGCTAGAAGTTTGTTGCTGATGGCTCTCCCCAATGAACACCAGTTGACCTTCAATCAACACAAGGATGCCAAGACCTTGTTTGCTGCAATAGAAACAAGATTTGGAGGCAATGATGCAACTAAGAAGACTCAGAAGACTCTTCTTAAACAGATGTATGAAAACTTCAATGCTACTAGCACAGAGTCTCTTGACTCTATCTTTAACAGACTTCAAAGAATTGTAAGTCAACTAGCCATCTTGGGAGAAAGTATTTCACAGGAAGATCTAAACATGAAGTTTTTAAGAAGTCTTCCATCTGAGTGGAATACTCATGTTGTTGTCTTGAGAAACAAGCCTGATCTGGACAAAATGAGCTTTGATGACCTGTACAACAACTTCAAGATTGTTGAACAGGAGGTGAAGAGGACTGGAAGCTCAAGCTCTAGCTCTGGGAACATGGCATTTGTGTCATCTCCTAGCAATAGCAGTCCAGAAGAAGTTAATATTGCTTCAGGTGTTATTACTACTAGCCCTAAAGTTAGTACTGCTAGTTCACAAACTAGTACAGCTAGCTTATGTGATGACACTGTCTATGCATTTTTAGCCAGTCAACCTAATGTGTCCTAGCTTGCACATGAGGACCTAGTTCAAATCCATGAAGATGATCTAGAAGAGATGGATTTGAAGTGGCAGCTAGCTTTGCTGAGTATGAGGGCTAAGAGGTTTTTCCAAAAGACTGGAAAGAAGATCACTATCAATGGTAGTGATACTGTTAGTTATGACAAATCAAAAGTGGGGTGTTACAACTGTCATAAGTTGGGACACTTTGCTAGCGAGTGCATAGGGCCAAGGAACCAGGATAACAGAAGCAGAGGTCAAGAAAGTAGAGGTTCTAGGCATCAAGAAGGCACAAGGCAGACTGTGAATGTGGAAGACACTTCTTCCAAAGCAATGGTGGAAATAGATGGGCTCGGTTTTGATTGGAGCTACATGGCTGAAGAGGAGGCTCTTACCAACTTGACACTCATGACATTTTCAGACTCAGAGGTATACACAAATAATACTTGCTCAAAAAGTTGTCTTAAAAACTATGAAACTCTTAAAACTCAGTATGATAATTTAAGAGTAGAGTTTAATCAATCTGAGTTTAATCTTGCAAATTATAAAAGAGGTTTAGCTGTTGTGGAGGAACAGCTTGTATTTTACAAGAAGAATGAGACTGTCTTTACTGAGGACATTGCTGTGCTCAAAAGAAATATATCATACAAAGATGCTGAGATTAGTGTGCTTAAAAATGAACTAGACAAAATTAAGCGGTATTACACCTAACAACTTGGCACTCATGGCATTTTCAGACTCAGAGGTATACACAAATAATACTTGCTCAAAAAGTTATCTGAAAAACTATGAAACTCTTAAAACTCAGTATGATAATTTAAGAGTAGAGCTTAATCAACCTGAGTTTAATCTTGCAAATTATAAAAGAGGTTTAGCTGTTGTGGAGGAACAACTTGTATTTTACAAGAAGAATGAGACTGTCTTTAAGCAACAAAAAGAAAATATTCAGGTTAGAGTAGAAAGGTTTGAGGGTGCATCTAAGAGTGTAGACAACATTATAAAGTGCCAGTACACTGACAAACTTAAGAAAGGTCTAGGTTATAATGTTGTTCAAACACCACATACAGGGATGTTTCCACCTACAAAGCTTGACTTGTCTGAACCTGAGATTGCCTGTTATGGACCTAAGGCTAGTGAAAGTGTTTGTATAGATAAGCCTGAAGAGGTTAAGGAATCTTTTGAGAGTGCTAGTGACACCTCATTGGTTGATGAGATGGTGTCAGAGGTTAAGGTAGAAAAGAAAACTGTTCCTACTGTTGCTAAAATAGAAGTCACTAAACCTAAACAATAGGTAAAACCAGTTAGGAAACATGTTAAATATGCTGAGATGTATAGATCACATAGTCGTAGGGGAAACTAGAGAAATTGGAACAATCAAAAGTCCCAACAACTAGGAAGTGAATTTGTCATGTATAATAAAGCATGTTTTCCTTGTGGAAGTTTTTATCATGTTCAGGCAAATTGCAACTACCATCAAAAGAAAAGGGTGGTAAATGGGAATTCTAGGGTGAACACAAATGGCTTTGCTAAAAATAATCACTTTAATACTCAAGGGAAACATGGCTCCTAGAGCAGTGTTAAGGAGAACTGATCTTAGACCCTTTAATACTGTTAGGCCAGTTAGTACTGCTCAACCCAAATCAACAGTTTTTAGTGCAAAACCAACATCATACTTTTCTAAATCAGCACAACAAACTGTTACAAGGCCCTTTTATAAGAAAACAACATTTGAGAACAAGAAAAGAGTTAATACTGTTTACAAAAGAGTTAATACTACTAGGCCAGTAGTTAATACTGCTAGGCAAAATTTAGCAGTTTTAAATGCTGTAAGGGAAAATTAGGCTAATGCTGTTAAGGCCTCAGCATGTTGGGTTTGGAGACCTACCAAACCTGATAGTTCATCAATCATATTGAAGAAACATAATTACAATGATGCACGAGGCAGATCCAAGTCAGTAATGACTTGGGTCCTCAAAGGAAACTAATTTCCTTTATTTTATGTGCAGGGACATTCAACAAAAGAGGATCAAGGATATGTTGACAGTAGATGTTCCAGGCATATGACTGGTAACATGTCTTACCTCTTAGATTTCAAGGAATTTGCTTATTATTGTCTTTTAAATATTGTCATTTCCTTTCCAAAGTATTGTAATCGTATTAAAGTTTAATAGAATTCAGTTTTATTTAAAGTTGTGTTCATTTACTTTTAATGCTTTAATAATGTTTTCATTTGGTTAATTAAGATTTAATTAGCTCTTATTACTGTGACTTAAACTCAAACAAGCTTCTCAATAGCTTGTTTGAGTCTGGGCAGCTTGTGGTTTGATTTTGAAAACTGTTTGCTTTAGTAAATTGATTTTAAGACATAATAAAATAAAATGGAAGATAAACCAGAAATGGAAGGGCTTATAGGATCTCACCAGCTTATCAATTGATAAGCTGGAGCTTGTAGAGAAGCTCCTCGAGCTTATTTGATCCTTGTTGAGCTATGATCAAGGTATTAGTCTTTAATCTTCATTTTAGCTTAAAATTGCTTACTGCTTATTAGCTTATTTTATCTGTTTGTTTACTTGCTTATTATCTACTTTTCTACTTAATTGTTGCTTAATATTGTTGTTTTAGTTTAGATCTCTTAGTTTTACTTAGTCTAAAACTTTTTTTCATTTTAACTGTCATAAACACCAATAAGCCTTAGCTTATTGGTGAGTGCTTATTAATTAGTCAAAACTGCTTTTTAGTCATCTATTAAGTCATATTAATAAGTTTTCTTCAAAGTTTTGTCAAGTTTTAAGGTAAAATCAGTTTTAATAAGCATTTAGAAATTTTAAAGGAGTGTTTGGATTTGGATTTTAGCAATGGTTTAAATCTGTGTTCAAGTGTTTTAGCCATAAGTCCAAATTGATTTAGCTTTAATTCAGTCCTAGTAATAGTTTAGAAGTATTTTTGAGTAGTTTTACATAGTTCTATAGCTTTTAGCTTAGTTTTTTAAAAGTTCTCAGTTCAAATCTGATTGAATCAGCTTATTTTGAAAAGTTTAGCAATAGTTCTTTTAAGTTGTAGATTTTTGGTTCAAATTCAGTCTAATATGCATGTTTTCATATTCTAGTTAAGTGTCAAAAGTCTTTGAGTATTAAAATTGTAGTCTGCAAGTTTTTATAAAAATCAGAAAAGCCAAAAATATTAGCCTAAGTGTCTGTTTTATCAGCTTATTTTTAAGCTCATTCTTAGTTCAAATTGTTTGAAAATTGTTTTATGAGCTCTTTAGTTGGTAATCTATGCTGTTTTGTAGTTAAGAGCTTATTTCATTAGCTTTTGGTAGATTATTCTTAGCTTTAAAAGTAGTGGATCAGTCTGTCTTTAAATCTTTTAAGTTTTCAATAATAGTCTCAACTGTCCTATTTTTCTCAGCTTATTTTTAAGCTCAAAATGTTTGAAATTGGTTTTATGAGTTCGTTGGTTGGTGATCTTAATCTGTTTTGAGGTTTTGTGTATTAGCTTATTGATTTGGTGGCTTATTTAGAAGCTTAAAAATACCCCTTTAGGCTGTTTGATATCAGATTTTCCTAAATTGCTTATTTGAGTATTTTTGCTTTTTACTTGTTTAGAATTGCTTATTAGAGATTAGATTTGCTTTTTAAGTAGGCTTTTAGGTTTTAGTAGCTTATTAGGGTTTAGCACAAGCTTATAGAAGCTTGTGCTATATAATCAGTTAATCCTTTTAGCTTTAAAATTTCTAGTGTAACTGTTCAACTTTTATAGCTTTTTCTGGTTTATTAGAACTTTTATAAAAATAGTGTTTTCACAAAAGTTGCTTATTTTTAGCTTATTAAAAAGTTTCAAAAAGAAATTTTGCAAAATAAAAATATGGGAAGCTGGGGAAGCCAAGGGTGAGACAAGCTCGAACCCGAGACCTCGACCCAGCCTCAACCACATTACACACACTCAATACCATCCGCGCCCTTGGGCCTTTTTCATTTAGTTTTTTACTTATTCTTATAAGCTGGATCT